>QEPC01013865.1:14806658-14817327 GCA_003113815.1 Sphenodon punctatus | reverse complement strand
TGGGACTTCCCTTGTTCCTGGTTCGGAGGCTGCAGCTGGTGCAGAATACGGTGGCTCGCCTCCTTACGGGGGCGGGCCATCGGGAGCATATTACACCTGTGCTCCGAGCTCTGCACTGGCTGCCGATAGCGTCCCGAGCCAGGTTCAAGGTGTTGGTGTTGATCTATAAAGCCCTACACGGTCTGGGCCCCTCATACCTCAGGGACCGCCTCGCCCTCCGCACCCCAGGGCAGCTTCTGCAGTCTGCCGGGGGTGCCTTCTTGGAGGTCCCCCGTGTTAAGCGAGGGGCCACAATGGAGAGGGCATTCTCGGTGGCTGGGCCGCACCTTTGGAACTCCCTCCCGGAGGAAGCGCGCCTGGCCCCAAGCATGTTGACGTTCCGGCGAAGTTGTAAAACCTGGCTGTTTGCCCAGGCCTTTGGGGAGGGTGGGAGGGTGGGGTGAGGGGTTTTATCTCCCCCACCTAACTTATAACATTTATATATTGCTAGTCCTGTTTTAAATATTTTAATTTTTTTGTATTGAGTGTTTTAAATTGTTTTTATTGTATTTTATTGTTGTAAGCCGCCCCGGGCTGCATGGCAGGAGGGGTGGGATATAAATCTATTAAAATAAAATAAATAAAATAAATCATTCCGCTCACACGGAGCCATCATTCCAACGCATCAAGAAACAGCCAGGCACTCCAGCTCCAGGACCCACCATCAGGGTTCTGGGGTCTATGTTCCAGGCATGGGGGGCTGTCATTTCACTTCGCTGTCTGCCAATGCTCCACCGATGCCAGCCAGCCTGCAACTCCCAGCCAAATAGGGGTGCCTGCCACCGAGCCCTGGCCGGGCCTCTGCCGCTGCTTCACCGATGCCAGCCAGCCTGCAATTCCCAGCCAATAGGGGTGCCAGCCGCAGTCACTGTGCCCTGGCAATCCAATGTCTTCTGCTGCTGCTGTTGGTGGTGGTACTGCACATCAGCCATTTGCTCCTGCTTCTTGTACACAGACATAGCTCGGATGAGTGTGCCAGTGGGCGGGGACTGGGTGTCCACGAAATTCACCACCAGGCAAGGCTTGGCCAATTTGCAATAGAGCTTCTTGAGATCGGTCGAGCACGATGCCAGCCTGCAACGCCTGGCCAAGTAGGGGTACCAGCCACCAAGCCCTGGCTGGACTTCTGCTGCTGCTACACTGATGCCTGGGAGCCTGCAGCACCTGGTCTCTGCTGCTGCTGGGTCTCAGATGGCCAGCCATGCCCCCACAGGCACCCCCAGGGGCCAAGTGCCAACCCTGCCTGCCCAGGCAACCCGGGGTTCCAAGCCCCAAGCCTTCCCAGTCTCTGCTGCTGTTGCTGCTGTGTCTCTGATGGCCTACCATGCCCCCACAGGCACCCCTGGAGCGCCCCAAGCTTCTGCTGTGGCCAAACCTTCCGAACATTCGGGGGGGTCTGAACTCCACGGGACCGAACCCACGAACCCGCGAACTAAGTTTTTAGTCCGAATGTTTGAACATCCGAACTCCAGTCTGTTTGCACATCCCTAATAAGCACTCACCAAAAAATGGGTATCCTGTCAAAATTAAGGTACTAGACTCAACCCAGTAACATCAGGCACTAATTGGGTACTAATCGGTGCCTAATTACTTATTTCTAACATTTAATACCCTGCAACCATTCTGCCACAGGCAGCTCAGGGCGGCTAACAAAGTCAACATATAAATACATAAAAACACATAAAAACTGAATACATCATGAAAAACATTCCCTCCCAACCCCCTGCCCACTACCCGTCTCCCCCATCCCTACCTACTCCCTTCCCCGAAGATCTGGATGAACAGCCAAGTCTTACAGGCCCGGCGGAAGGCCAGGCGACTCAGGGCCAGTCGAGCTTCCTCCGGGAGGGAGTTCCACAGCCGTGGTGCGGCCACCGAGAACACCCTCTCCATTGTGGGCCCCCCCAGCTAACCTGGGGGACCTTCAAGAAGGCACCCCTGGCGGACCGCAAGGATCACCCCAGGACCCAAGGAATGAGACGGTCTCTCAGATAGAAGGGGCCCAAACCATGTAGGGCTTTAAATGTTAAAACCAGCACCTTGAATCAGGCTCGGAATGCTATAGGCAGCCAGTTCAGAGCTCGGAGCACTGGTGTTATCTGCTCCCTACGGCCCGCCCCTGTCAAAAGACGGGCCGCCGCATTCTGCACCAGTTGCAGCTTCCGAACTGTCACCAGGGGCAACCCCACGTAGAGCGTGTTGCAGTAATCCAGTAATTAGTGCCCAATCTACCAAAATACAGCTTTCCTCCCAGGTTTCTGATATCTGGTATCGATTTTTCCCAGTCCGATTTCCTTACCAATTTACCATTTCACTCATTGGTAAAAATCAGTAAATCAGCAATTCTGTAACTGCAATACCCAGAATTTGGGGTAATTACTGGTGTCCAATCAGGACTCAAGTAGCCCATTGGACAGCCAACATAGGGCTCAAAATTGCAGCAGGTATTACCCACGGGTAGCAGATGAGCGTTACCGGTGGGTACCCATTTCACCTCTACTTACTATTTTTGTGCGCACAATAATCTGTGTGTCCAGACAGTTAACAATGGGTAAAAATACACAGCGGCAACCTGGCCCGGAAGCCATGACAGACGCTGTCTGGTCCAGATTGGACCGCAGAACAAACGTGCCTACAGCTGGGACCTGGGGATGGCAAAGAGAAACACGAACATGCGGCCAGATGGCCCCACCCTCACACTGCCCCCAGCCCCCTGCCCCCTGCCAGGATGGAAAGCCATGGCAGGCAATGACAGCCAACCATGGCAGTTGGCCATGACGGTCCCCAACCCAGGCTATGGTTGCCGTCCTGAACAGACGTGGTAGCCTGCTGTAGTCTGCTTTGGCCCAATCGGGTGGGCCTTCACCCGGGCTGTAACCTAGGAGGGTTTCCAAGGTCAGAGCCCGGGCTAGCTTCCGTTCCAACACAGCCCAAGGCAATCCCAGGCTAACGTTTGGTGGTGCCTCCTGCATATAAGTGCAGGTGAGGTCCAGGCCAGAGTGAGCCGCTGTGTCATGTCTGTTTTTACCCAATGAAATCTCAGCCTGCATACAAGAGCTTCCCACCAACAGCAGGTGTGTTAAGCTTTCTCAAGCTGGCTACTGCTCTTACACATCGACTAAGTCCAGAGAAATTCAGTGTTATGGCTGTCACTTTGCCCTTTAACTCTTACCATGGTGCCTCTTTGTTTCCAAGCAGAGGGTGGACTCTAAGCCTTATCTTTGGATTTCCTGGCTTGTGTCACAACCTTTGTGTTATTTAAACATAGTTCTGTATCTAATTTAATTTCCTTGTTTTTGTTTATCTTCGATAAAGGAAAGGAAATCTTTGCGGAGCCCATTGCTGACTCAAGACCGGGTTCAGAGAGTTATCGGGGGACGAACAAGGGAATGAATTGCTGAGGCAAAAGTACACGGAGGGACCATGGGAACAGAGGATATAAGAAGGACAACACATTATTTTTAAAAATATGAGGAGGATGCAGGATGAGGGTAAAGTTTGTGGGACCACCATGAAGAAGTAAAGCCAGGGACACAGCAATGGAGGACAGGAGAGAAAGGGTGAGGAGTTCAGTAGTTCTCTCACAGCAGAGGAAGCTGGAAATTTCCAAGTAGAGAGGTTAAGTGGGCATATCTAGGGTTAATAGGATCCTGGGGCAAGTGAAATTAGTGGGTCCCATAGAACAGTGAGTGGGAGGCAAGAGATGGTGGGGAAGGGAGTGGCCAGGGCAGGGAGAGACAAGGATATGGGGGGCAGTGAGACATGGGGGACACTGGAGCAGAAGGGGACAATGAGGTGCCTAGAACTAGATTCTCCACAGGCCTAAGAACATAAGTAGTGCCATACTGGGACAGACCAGTGGTTCATCAAGCCCAGCATCCTGTCTCTACGAGAGGCCAATCTCTTTCTCTTGGGAGAAGTACCCAACAGGTCACAATGGGTAATCCATTCCCTGTTGTTCCAGCCTCCAACAGCAAGATATTAAAAAAAATAATTTTTAAAACCCTACTTGGCTAATAGCCGTTAATGGACTTATCCTCCAAGAACTTATCCAATCCCTTTTTAAAACTAGCTACACTACTGGCTGTGACCACTTCCTCTGGCAGTAAGTTCCAAGTTAATTGTGCTTCTTGCAAGATCTGGAAAAAGTTGCTGACAGACCCAGTACCAGTTCCTGGTTCACTGCGGAAGGCATAGGCAGCTCTGGCAGAGATAAAGCAGGAAAGTTTGCTCTCCCAGTGGGGCCAGCCCTACTGCCCTTCCCTTCCATCCCCCCACAAAAGCCTAGGCCCCAGGGAAGTGACTCCACTTGCCCCAGTTGTAGCTGCTATGTCCCTGAAGAGGTTTCCAAGATTTTCCAAATGGACATTTCCAATCAAATAAGACAATAGCCATGATGGGATCCACAAAACACTTACCCCAGAGTTGCTCCATCGAAGCCTTGCAGGAAGCAAATAGGGTTTCACACCCACTTCATCCCACAGGAAACAACTTCCCTGAAATCCCTGAATCTCATATTCATCGTGATTCTTCCTTTCAGCTCTAATCTGAAGGAGAGAGCTGCTAACATTGCAGCATAAAATACCAGTAGGAATGAAGATGCAAATTTCAGTTTGGTAACAAAAACTATTCATTCTGGTATTTGAAATAAAGATGTGAACGTGGGAAACGAATACCAAAGTCCACATCCAGATCAGCAACACACCTGCCAAAGCCCTTTTATTATTATTGATGGTTTTAAATTGTTTTTTATGTATTGTGGTTTTATTGTTGGAAGCCTCCCCGAGCTGTTCGCAGGAGGGGTGGGGTAAAAATCTATAAATAAATAATTTTAGTATCTTCCAGAGGGGAGGTAAGACTTCCTTTGTCCAGGCATTTAGCAGGCAGGGTTGGGATGTAGTTTACGGGTATTTTATATCTGGTTTGACGGTTTTTATCTCTGCTTTATATCAGTGTGTTGCTAGCTGCCCTGAGCCTTTGGGAAATAAATAAATAAATAAATAAATAATAGTCTTGGTATGAGCACAAATCCAGTTCATCAGTAGGATCCCAAAGGCATGAATATCATTCTCTCTCTTTATCTCTCTCTTGCTAAATGCTCTGCACCAGGCCTTTGAGTGAAAACACATGTGCTACACAGCCCAGGGACAGGTCAGGACAGGGCAACGAATGGGCGTGCGCCCAACTGGGCTGACCGGCAAGCCCTCCCCCGTCCAAACCCCAGCCGGGGAAGAGAACAAACTCACAGGCAATCGGCCCCAGCGCCCACCCACCCCCACCATGATGGGCAGCTATGTCAGCCAATCAGGGACAGACATGACTGCCGGACATGGCTGCCCCCGAGCCCCAGCAGGGAATGGTGGCGGGAGCAGATGTGTGGACCTGCTCTGGCCCACGTTGGTCTGCCTGGGCAGCCCTTGGCTCAGACGATGGACCCAGGATCTTCTGGGAGACCACATTCAGGTCAGCTGCCTACCCTTGCTGGGGCCCACATGACAGTGAGTCCTTGGACCAGGTAGGCCATAGCGCTCCATAGGAGACCAATGTTGCATCTGTTTTTACCCACTGTCTCTGGCAAATTGCAACTTGCTGTAAGCTTAATACCCATGGTTGGATCCTCCACATCCCCCTTCCAGCAGGAGGGGATTAACCAGAGGCTGATCCTGTGCTGCTGCAGAACAACGTCGCTGCCACTTGAGCCACCCCACCGCCAGGATCCCCAGACTGCTGCCATTGGGGGCTGGGAGCCGCCCGCTGCCGCCACCATCTGCAGGTTGGGACCGCCACTGCTGCCACTGCTACTGCTGCTGGGCTGGGAGCCAGGTGACGCTTGCCCCACAGGGAGGGTACCCCAGGTCCTTTGGGATTGTTCTTCAGCCCCCCCCCCTTTTCAGGACGGGAGGGGGCAGGGGATTCCCCCCAGGGCCTACTTCTGGTGGGAGGGTGTCACAAGGAGATACTGGGCTACATGTAGACTACAGGTCTAACAAATATGTAAGCGTAAAGGTTAAACATGTATGTAATATAAAAGCTGAGAACTGGAACCTCACTTCATGCAATGGAGAGAGACAAAGAATGGGTATTCAGAGCGCCTAACACCTCTGCAAGAGCCAGACAGAAACATTGAGTCGCAAATGAACCTGTTCCTGCGTAAGTGACTAAGAACACACACTCTCCAGGCGGGAAAGTGAGACACAGAAACTTGAAAACATATAAAAGGGGAGACATCTGTGCTAACAAGGACAATCAGAACTCATCCAACCTCTGACTCGAGGAGTCACGGATTGCAGTTGGGGGGGAGGGGAGGAGCCTGCCAGCCAGTCTGCTGAAGAAATGGACTGAGAGAAGGAACTTTGATTTCTAACCAACTTAAGACTGGTGCCCAGCCACGCTACATCACTGGCTGAGAAATGGACTTTTGTAGGGTAAGATTTAACTAGGGATGCACGCAGTTCAGACTAGGAACGCGTTATTTACTTTTGTTTATTAGCCACTCTGCGTTCAAACAATCTGTGCTTATGTAATCAAGAAACCTTCTTCTTTACTAAGAAGTGCTTTCCGTTGACTTACATTGGGGAACACAATCTGAGAAACTTGAGCCCTCGGGCTCTTGCAAACCCAGAGAGAGAAAGAGTCTAAGAACGGGAAGTCTCTGGGAGTTTGGGAGACAAAAGTATTGTCCCCTTTGCAGGACTGAATCAGTCAGAGAGAGAACTAGTTCAGGTGGGCTGCAAGTGAGGGAAATTGAGTCACCCAACCCAGAAAAGTGGGGTAGAGGGTCTGAAGAAGTGGTGGGGCTGGCGCTGCCGCAGGCCACATACCTAAGGGCCATGCCAAAGGTGCGGCCCTTAGGTGGGGCTGAGGGTGGGTGTCTGGTTTAAAGCAGATAACGGGAGGTAACTATAATGGTGGCTGATTATAGAGGGCAGATTTTGTTGGAGGGTAGTTAGAGGGGGGTGGGTGATGGTTGAGGTGGGTATGGTTATGGGGGGGGACTGGGTTAGGGAAGGACAGGTCTGCTCCATCGGTGTGAGGGAGGGAGGAGACCTGTATGGGAGGGGTTTGGACTCCCCTGTGAGAGGGGGGAGTGGGGAATAATGGGGGGAGGGTTGGGGTGGGGGTCTCCCTCATTGGCCTGGTGGGACAGTCACCAGGTTGGGGGGGTGGGGGGGCCAGGGGGATACTGCAGCTATTGGGGTCGTGATGGGCCGGGGCAATTATGGTCCCTTTAGGAGGTAGATTAGATCTGTGAGGGGGGATAGGTGTTTAGTGCCGATTCCCCACACTGACCTCCAGGCAGAGGGTGTGGTAGCCAGGAATTTGAGGGTCCCTGGTTTGAGACTGCTGCTGATTAACGCGAGGTCTGTGGTGAATAAGTCCACTACGATCAGGGACTTAATCCTTGACCGGTCAGCCGACCTTGTGTGTGTTACGGAGACGTGACTGGACAGTGAGTCAGGGCCAATTTTGTCTGACCTTGTTCCAGTCGGGTACTCTGTACAGCATCAGCCTCGGCCAGAGGGATGGGAGGGCTTTTTAGGGATACTTGGTCTGTGAGGAGGTATCCAGTGCAGACTATTTTGGGTATTGAGGGCATCCATCTAGTCTTTGATTTGGCCAAAGACAGATTAGGGCTGCTGCTGGTATACCGTGCACCTATCTGTCCGGCAGCATCCCTACATGCTCTAGTGGATCCAGTGTCAGATGTGGTCTTGCAGTCTCCGAGGAAGGTAGTCCTGGGGGATTTCAATATCCATGCCGACGCCGAACTTGGGGGGGCAGAGCATGAGTTCATGGCCATCATGGCAACCATGGGACTGTCTCAGAGGGTTGTTGGCCCAACACATGATGAGGGACATACCCTGGACTTAATATTCTGCACTGACTTTGAGGCAGGGGATCCGCTAGTGGGGGAGGTGTCAGCGGTGCCCTTGTCATGGTCAGATCATTATCTCCTCCAGGAGGATCTCCCAGCGCATGTCAGGTTATTAGCTCCAAGTCACAGCCTGGGCTAGGCTCCATCTGATCAGGGCAACGTGTGGCGTGGCCCATCACGACCTGGCCTGGATCGGGTCCACCATGGCGGTCATCACTGGCCACCATATCTGACCATCATGGCGGGAGGTGGGGTGCTGGGTGCAGCGTTGGAGCAGAGAAGGCCGGCTGCACGTTCCTCTGTCTCCCCACCCTCCCCGGCAGTCCCATCCCAGGCCAAATTGCCACTGCAGCGTGATCACTTGTTTCCACCCATAGTCTCCCACTACATCTGCTGGGACATTAGGCTACAAGCATTTCACACTTGACTAAAAGAATTATATTCAGCCTCCATTTGCTCCTGTTAACTTCATCTTGTAGCTCCTAGTTTTAATTTTAAGAGTTCTCGGTCATAGAATCATAGAATCTTAGATTTGGAAGGCCATTCCAAAGGTCAAATGACCAAAGGGTCAGAGGTCATTTAGTCCAACCCCCTGCTCAGTGCAGGAAATCCACAGCGACAGCATCCCTGACAGATGGCTGTCCAGCCTCTGTTTGAAAACCTCCAGTGAAGGAGAGTCCACCACCGGCTGGTCACGATCCACCAGCCATTTACTGCAGAGTAGTCTCGTTGAAGCACTCTTTAGAGTAAGTTGATGGTGGATGATGGCCCTTTTCTATATTTGTAAACTTCCCTTCCCTAGCCTCTCAAGATTAGACATCCTGGAAGAAAAGCCAAAACCTTCATTTCTTTTGCAAGGCTTCTCCCCACCCCCATCCCTCCACTCAAAGAAGGACAATATGCAACTGAGAATCACTTCTGTTTCGAGTCGGTTTCCAGCTGTTGTGTTCTGTTAGGAGGCTGAAATATTTGGATTCCCAATTGCTGCCTGGAAAAACATTATTTGAATTGAAAAAGCATGTTCACTGGAAATGAACATTTAATTAACTGAATGACATTAGGTTTAATTAACTTAATCGATCTTCATTTTGTTTTTTGTTTTTTTAATACCTGAGCTTTGTTTGTTTTTAAAAAAACACTAAATATTCAGCATGTTCTGCCCAATTCAAGGTACTGGTGATGACCTTTAAAGCCCTAAACAGACTGGGCCCCATGTTTCTGAGGGATCGCCTGGCTCCCCATGTTCCGCCGTGGCCTCTGTGGTTGGTTTGGGGCACCTTCCTGGAGACTTTGGTTTTTCACCGGGTCTCAACTATGAGGAGGGCATTCTCAGAATCTCAGCTGTTGCACCTTTGCTTATGGAACTCCCTCCGCCCAGGAGCTCCGCCAGTGTTCAAGCCTGGCAGCCTTCACTGCAAGATCATTCTGTTCTGTCGGGCTTTGGGCAGCGGGGACTGAATTGGGGGAGGGGGGGAAGGTAGGGGCAGGGGTGAGGGAGCATGGATGGGGGAATGGGGAAGGGGTGTTGGGTGGGGGGGTTAGGGTTGCATCTGTATTTTAATGCTTGTTTTTATAAGGGTTTATGTGGGTTTATATGTTTTATTTGTAAGCCGCTTTGAGTCTTTTAAGGGAAAGGTGGAGTATAAATCTAAGCAAATAAATAATAAATACATTTTTTAAATTATTATTATTATTATTATTATTGTTTATTTTAACCATTTTTTACCCCACTCCCATCCTGCCTCAGGCAGCTCAGGATGGCTAACATACAAAATAAAACGACAATATAAAACATATAAAAACAGCTAAAATCGTCACAAATAAATACAATAAATAAGGGGGGAATTAAAGCAAAAGCAAACCCCCCCCCTTCCCCTCCACCCCAAAGTGACAAGATTCCTTTCATAGTTTCCCTCTTTTGAGGAAGGGCTTGAGATATATGTTCTGGAATTGTGCCATTACAGTGGGGGCGGGGGGAAGGGGAGGAGAGAGGTGATACTTGCAAGTGTTGGAAAAAGCCAGCACAGGGATATTATTGAAGTCCACAAGCAAACCGAAATCAGAATGACCTCACCAGTGCAAAGCAGTGCAGCGACTTGAAGTTACTCCTGCCAAGATTAATTCCCTGGGACTTCCTGGCCAGAGAATGCTCAAGAAACCTTCTGCATGTGCCACTGCTGTTATTCGAAAAGGGAAACGGGTGAAACCCAGGACTACAGGAGACCAGCACAATGCATGATGCGCTCGGAAAGAAATACTTTCCTCCTCACTTAGCACCGCAGGCCTAGGAGGCAGTGGGGGGAAGGAAAGCGACTGAACAGGGTGGTAGGATATGTAACCACCTCATTTCTGAATGAGTCACAGAATGTCAGGATTGGAAGGGACCCCCGGGGTCATCTAGTGTAGCAGCCGCCTCCTGTTTGGATGCAGGATGATTATGACTACAACATCTCTGGCACAACAAATTATCCTCCACGTCAGATTTATCCCTTAGCATCTCCACGCTTCCTAACAGAGGGCTTGCTCAGACATGACCCTGGACTACTGGGTAGAAGGGATGTGCGAATGCGGTTGTTACGGCGCAGCGCCGGGGAGCGGGGCGGTGGCCCGGGACTCGGAGGGTTTTGCGGAGTAGGGATGCAGGCGGACACACACACACCCTTCCCCCAGTGCAGCAGGGCCCCTCCCCAAGGACTCATTCCCCCCCGAGCACTTGCCCGATTCCGCCCCCGACACAACGAGACGCCCGTCAGA
>QEPC01013865.1:14766275-14796212 GCA_003113815.1 Sphenodon punctatus | reverse complement strand
CCCCCCTGCAGCTGCAGATCTGCCCCATCTCCACTTCCTACCCCATCCCTGCCCCATCCCCTCTTGTTACCCCCATGTTCCCCTGCTCCTGCCCTACCCCCTTCCTACTCCCTGCCCCTGCAGACCGCCCCCCTTCCTACCTCCCTGCCCTTACAGATGCATCTCATTCCCCATTCCTGCCCCATCCCCTCTTCTTGCCCCATGCTCCTGTGCTCCTTCCCTAGCCCCCCTTCCTATGCCCTGCCCCTGCAGTGCCCCATCCCCTCTTTTAACCCCATGCCCCCCTGCTCCTGCCCTAGCCCCCCTTCTTACCCACTGCCCCTGCATATCTTAAGGCGTAGCGGCGGTGGCGGTGGTTCAGGCAGTAGCAGGTGTCAGGTCGGGGCCGGGAGGATGGAGGGGGGGCAGGAGTTAGGGAGCTGGCAGGGGGGGTGAGGTCTTGGTGGGAGTTGAGGGGCGGGGGATGTTGCACAGGGGTGCGGGAAGTTTGGGCGGGTGTTGGGGGTCAGGGGATGTTGAGCGGGGGGGCGATAGATTTTGGCGGGCGTTTTGGAGGGGCTCAGGAAAGTAGACTCACATAACTTTCCTGATGCTCTGTTTTGCCTGTGAGCAGCTGTCTACTGAGCATGTGCAAGCCAGCAGGACCGTATTGTGTTTTGCCGGTGAGCAGATGCTCTACTGCACATGTGCGACCCCACAGAACTGATTGTTTGATCAATAATAACTTGATTTTGGCTGCATCAGTCAGTATCATATTTCAGAAGCACTTGTTATTGATCTCATTCTCAAAGCCTGTGAAGTTTGGGGGCTCAACTTATCCAGGGGGAGGAGACATTGATGATTCAAATACGTGAGGACGGTATGCATTTTGACCACAACCAATTAACATTTAAGCAGTTATAACATTTTATTTTCCTAATTGATCTTTTTCAAACTTTGTGGATATGATGGTCCTCACAACTTACAGATATGGTTACATTTTCAGAAATGTAGGTCAAGCGGTTTCCTCAAAATCGGGGCTTCAGCAGTCCCCTGTTTATAATGAACAGTGGCTGTGCCTTTAAGTTTCAGGCAGCTACCGCTGCCAGAAAATGATAGGATTGTTTTCCTGACTCATTGTGCAGGACACCAGAAGGATAAGAAAGACACTGTACATATCCTACAACCAGAGGCCTGTGTTCACTGTGGCTGTTTTTACATGATCACAGTTAATCTGAATTAATTTTTAATCCAGATCCATTAATTCAGCGTTATTGTTCAGGAGTAGCTGTTTACACAATCATTTAAAATCAGGAATAAGGATTAGTCCTGATTTGCAGTGGGAAGAACAGGTTAATCCGGATTAGGAGTCACAAGGAAGACTGCGAAATCCCATGGTGCAGCGCAACAAGATTTCAGCATCCTCTTCCACTCTGATTTCTGGGAGTACAGTGATAACAATAGATACAGAAGTCGCCTTGCAAAATGGAGGAGTCTTCACCTTGGCGTGGAGAATTTTAAATTTGGCATGCCAAGCAGAGACTGCTGGGGAAACTGCAGGAATCCATAGAGACACAGATGGCTAGAAGGGAGGCATGTCTATCAGCAGCACTCTATGGCACCTGGGACTCAGTCCAGAAACTGTTCACCACGATCACTAATTTGGACTGAGCTTAATCCACATTATTTTAATATTCCTCAAAAATTAGGTTTCCAGAACCCGGTTTAAATTTTGAATTCGGGGTCATTAATTCAAACTAAAGTGTTCACATAATCAACTTAATCAATACTAAGAGCTGCTTAATTTGGATTAATGCTTGTGTAAAAACAGCCTGTGTTTTCCCTGTTGGTGGCAATGGGGAAAATGCAGTGAGCACTAGGGTGACCATATTTCCCTAATCTGAAGAAGGGGCATCATCTCCCTTAGTGTATCGTGTATTTTTCCCTCAAGTGTATCATTCTAATACCCTCAAGTACTCAATGCAATAATCATAAACTTGAATTTAACATTTAACATGGCAATCATGTATTCTGAAATGCAGCAAAACTTACCTTGGAGTTTTAAAATCAATTCATAAAACACTTTCCATGTACAAATGAAAATCAACTTTTAGCAGAAGTCCAGCGTTAGCAGAATCGATATTTAACCTTCCCCTCCGAGCTACCCAGCTCGGTCCCTCTCAGCCGCAGTCACACCCATGCCCTCCCTGGTGCCCCGTGTCCCAGTGTGACATGCCGTTGCTGCTACTAGGGCTGAAACTCATTCTCAGTATTTTCTCATATTTTTTTGACAAGATTTGTGTTTCTTGGTTCATTCTGGGAAATGAGAATGAACCTAGAAACAGGCCAGATTCTCATTGAAAAAATACTGACTAATCACTGCTCCCTGCTTCCCTCTGCATTCTACAGAGAGCTGAGCTTGCTCTCTGCATCCCCAGCCACTCTGCACTCTGAAGTTGTTAGCTGGGGCCTGACAGTAAATTAACTGAGTGGGGAGGGGAGCAGGGAAGCCTCTTCCCAGCTACGTGCAACACTTTCCAGGGAGACTGATATCAGAGCAGCACACAGCACACCCTTGCCCTGATGCCCCGCTGCCCCCATTTCCTCTAGTATTGGTCCCGGCCTGCCTCTGCTCCAGCTGCTTCCCACTGCTTGGTAAGACTAGCACCCTACCCTCCCCCCTCGTGTGACTGTCCTTCCTGCTGGTGTCACACTGGCACCTGCAAATATAGAAAAAAAGGCCTGTTTTTGCGGGTGAGATGGGACACCTGGGATAGGGCAAGAAGGGCTAGAATAAGGGATTGTCCCTTTTAAAATGGGAGATGTAGTCACCCTAGACACCCTAAATAGGCTATAGCCTTGGGATATCTTTCTCAGTCTGGGGCATTGATGTTCATGCATTTGATTTTCAATTCCACTCACTGTGTTTCTTATACACCTCATCCTTTTAACCAACACCCTGCATCAAAATGAGAAACTAGGAGCCCCAAACAGATGACAAAAGGACAGAGTGAGGGACAGAACTTGGGACTTTTAACATGGTTTTCTCAGTGTTTAGTTTAGCTACCCAGCCACACTTCTAATGCATCCTGATATAAGTATGCACTATGAAAAGTCCGTCTTTAGTAGCTGAATCAAAAGACACTGCCAGCTATATCTACTATACGACTGATCACAGAGTCTGGAAAAGGTGACTGGCAGGGAAGGAGAAAGATTCAAGTCTGGCTTCCATAAAAGGATATTATAGATCTGTGTAATTTCATTCTTTTTTTTTAAAAAAATCAGTCTCACCTCAATGTTAGGTGATGGGCTAATGCCCAACCTTAGGCTCTGAGAGAATCCACACAGAACTGGGCTATCAGAGAATCCACACACAGACTATCAGGCTACATATTGTGATAGGTTTTGGTAAAAGCTGTAAACAAAATAACTAACTAACGTATTGTGATAGAATCCACACAGAACTGGGCCATCAGGCACCTGGTCACCAGAGAATCCATGCAGAATTGGGCTCCCAGAGAATCCAAACAAAAATGTGGCCACCAGTCAATGGGCTATCAAAGAATCCACACAAAACTGGGCTATCAAAGAGACCACACAGAAGACACAGTCAGGAGCATACAGCACAAAGTAAGGAACATTTGAATACCTTGAACAGCATTTTAAATATGTTTTTCAGTTGCAGGGGGCAGGGAGATCATGTGATGAAATCTGCCTCATGCCAATCATTCCCGTCTAGGCAGCTCTGACAAAAACAACAACAAAACTATGCTGCTCAAACCCCAGAGAACAGGACAGGCAGTATTCTTTTCATGCCCTCACAATCTAAGCTAGAAGCCTGCTGCCTTGCTATTTGTTGCTGATTTAAGTTCATTTCTCTGATTTACAGTTTCCTGATTTGCAGGTTGTTAAAATACTTGTAAAAAAAAGACTGGTCTGGAAAATGTTCCTAAATAATTATGCTGATGACTAAAAAATCAGCCTGAAAGGACTTTAATTCATAGCAGCTTCTACAATAAGGGAGTTTTCGGGAGGCCTTTTATTCTCAACTCATATTTTTTAATATGTTTCATTCATGTTCATATCCTGTACAGCAGGCCCCAGAGTGGGCATCTTTATATGGCTAAACTCGTTCTAATCCCACACTCAGGAACTGGTTCATTTTCTGGAAAAGCTTTCTTGGGAAAATACATTTCTTCTATCTGAAAGTTAGTGCTGTGTTTATGTTCTGGATGTTTATTTGGGAAATTAATAATACTGACGGGCTTTTTATTTTTTCCTAGAAGAGACCAGGCAGATTGTGAGAGCTTTGAGAGGCTAGAATTGAAGCTAGGAGTCTGAGCAGTCAGGAGAATAGTCTCTAAGGTCTGGACAGTACTCACTTTTCACATTGCAAATAAAGACCCTGGGTAAGTTTGTATATAAAGAAGCGTGTGTGTTGAAACATGCAAGAGCTAGAATTCAGGAAGTGACATAAACACATCATAAACTATTTTGATACTAGCTTGTTATTAATGCTGTGGGTGAAACACCTTTTAAAGGGCACTGCCATGTGCTTCTGACTGAGGACACAGGCTTTATTAAAAAAAAATTGCAAAAGCCAATATAACATTAAAAAAAATGAATTTTAATTTAAACATCCCCCTGCAGTACCAGAAATGCTAACACAATGCCATTGTGCTAGCCTAGGAGAATCAGACAATCATACTAAACAGGGAACACTCTCAAATAACCTTCTCTCTGTTTGGCTTCTGATTAGCCAGCCAGTCTGTATCCCGACTGGCTGTTTTGGCTTCTAAAAGGATTCGGAAGATGGAGCATCATTTTATCAGGAAGTGCTTGGGAGGACTTGGGTAAGCCAATGAATGTGGAATCCATTCCCAACAGTCACAGACGCCGTGTGTGACCTTGGGCAAGTCGTTTAACTTCCCCTGGGCCTTAATTCCCCATAGAACATGGGGATATAAGTAGGAATGGTAATAAAGAAAGATCCTTGTTGGTTTGGGAATTTTTTTACTCAGGAATGAAATTCTTGAGCTTTCCATCCAAATTTCAGTTCTGAAGAAATTTTAAAATGCACCCCCCCCCCCAATTTCAGAACTAATGTTTGGTTTCAGAATGAAACTTGACACTGATGTAATGAAACAGTCTAGAAAGGGGCAGAGGTTCATTTATCCAGTGGATAACTTACTCCATGACATGGCCAACCTGTCAGAAGTTACAGTGTCACATACATTCCCAGTATTAAAATTTCAAAACTGGAAGAGCAAATTTGGCATTGTAGGGTTGAAAACTGTCAGAAGTCTGAATGTCATCATTTTACTCCTTTCCAAATTTGTGTAACTCAAAGGCTTGCATACTCTAAAAACATACGTGAATAATGGATCAGACCAATGATCCATCAAGCCCGGCATCCTTCTCCAACAGCGGCCATTCTCAATTGCTTCAGAGAAGTACCCAACAGCTCATAAAGGAGTGACCTGTTGCTTGACCTCACTCCCAGCTCCCAGCTGTCAGGGGTGTTTTCAAATGGACATGGGGATGCCCGCCCCCAGAGATGCCAGGGGGTTGAACCCCCACCCACCCACTCCCAGTCCCACCTGTGTCTGGATCAGATGGACCTGGAGGGTTCCCTGGTCTGCAGTCTGCCTGCATAGCTCCTCCCCTCCTCCACACACACACGATAGAGTTGTGGGCTAGAATGTCTGTAATGCTATGGTGTTGCCTGGGACAGCGGCTGGCTGGAAGTCGAGCAGTGGTGTGGGTCCATACATCAGACCGACTGCTGTTCTTCTTCAGGCTAGTGTCCTGGGTTTGGCTGGCCCATTCCACCAGTGGTTATATCCCACAACCTACTTGGCTAATAGCCATTAATGGACCGATCCTCCAAGAAGATATCCAATCCTTTTCTCAACCCTGCTGTGCGACTGGGTTTCTCTGCTTCTTTCACCAACAGAAGTCAGTTCCAGTAAAAAGAGATAATCTCAGCTACTTTGTAGATATCCTGCAAGATTCAAAAAGTTTGGGAGATGGGGTTAAAATCCTACGAGCAAAGCTTAGAAACTTTGGGCATCATCGGACACTGATGTAGCTTCTGACTTGATGAAAAATTCTGGCCTAAATCAGAAGAGAACCTTGTTTAGAACTGAGCTAGTAATAGATAAAACAAGGGTCACTACGAGTGCCTTTCATTTGGGACCTTGCACCTTCTGTTCAGTCACACCCTTTTAGCAACCTCATGCTGCCACCTGCTGCCCCTGTCCTGTATCCAGTCTCGTTGCCACTTACACTTTTTCTGAAGGAACCATTTCTAAGCAGGATGCAGAGCAGACGCAGGTTGAAGCTTCCCACCCCCACCCCGTCGAAAAGCCAATTTCCACTTTATTATGAGTTATTAACAGATGGGAAGGTCATTTTTGTTATTACTTCCTCTTCTTTATGTTATGGTTTCTCACAAGCAAATTGGGGGGGAAAGCATCATTTATGACCCTTCTTTTAAAAAAGAAAAACATCAGTTAGTAGAGTAACGCAAAGAGCTTGGTTTATTGCCCACCGAATGGGAGAGAAATTGAATGAAAGCAGAACGCCTGGTGTGAAGCCTGTACACATCCTGGAGAGTATGGGAAGAAGGCGTCTCTAAGATCATGCCCTGGTGGGACATGCCAAGAAAAACTGATCAACGACTGGTGATGGAGGCATCTCAGAAGGCTTACCCAGATTGGTCAAGCACCCAGAAAACCAAACCGGCGTAACTAGACAAGAAATCTGGTGGTGATAGAATTTCTTGTGAGACTTCCATTGCTCCCTGTCTTGCTGGAACTACTCTTCAAAAAGATGTTCTGGCAGGATTTGGCACTCTCACTTGTCATGTAACCCTGGCCGGAACCTGAATGGGGTGAGAGAGGTGCATACAAACTACGAAACAGAGAAACAAACTTGTTATTTTATTTTCCTCTTTTTTCTGAATTTCATCTAACAAAAATTTAACCTCAAAGGTCAGGATCAAGTTTTGGGCAACGATTCAAACTGGCTTCTTGCACCTCCAATCACGTCACACTTCCCCAGGCACAGTATGGTGAGTTAAGGCTAGAGTTTCAGTTTTAACTCTCAATTCCCATGGTACGGCTAGGCTTAGCCAGACCCTTAACCACTTGGATGCTGGGATCAACTGCAGCTTTGCCAGCAGTCCGTGGTAATGTTCTTTCTCCTATAAATTGTTGAAACCAGTGTACCCAATATACTAGGTAAGATGTAATCATCATTAAGCAAGTACAGTAACTACGACTTTCAGGTTTGTGCTGCTAAGCAATCTTCGTTTTAAAGAGAGGACAAGGCCTCACATTTTCAAAAGTGACTTTTGATTTTGGGGTGCCAGTTTCCCCAAGGTCACAGCCCTCAAAACACTTAAACTGGAGCAGGGATTCTCATGGAGGCAGAAGGAAGACAGCCAGGAAATTTGTCTCTGCAGACTTTCACAAGCAGTCCGGATAGGCTGCTACTTTATAATTGCTCACAAATGGTTTTGAATGGGAGAGAAAATTGGAGTTAAGAACTTGCCCTAGGCATTATAATTTCTAGAGGCAGCACTACTCTATTAATAATAATTAATTAATAATAATAGTTTATTTATTATTATTATTATTATTATTATTATTATTAATAATAATAATAATAATAATAATAATAATAAATAAAAAATCATTAGCACCAGCAATGTACCTGGAAATGTACAATCAGTAGTTAGAGACAGATCTCTGCCCCAAGTGGCTTATTGTCTAGGAAAGACAAGACCATTGAAATTAATGGACTACTCTGGTGTAGGAGTTGGCAGCTCAGATTCGTATCAATACGAATTGTCCTAATTTGGACAATTCATATTGATAAGACTCACTAAAAACCTAGTGTGGGATACAAGCCAAAGGTTTATATCCCCTGGCGGGGATCTAGCAAAGCTCCTTGGGGCCCCAGCACTGCAGTGGGCAATGGGCCAGTTGGGTAGGGTCCCAGGGGAGGCGACAGCCAGGCAGGGGTCTGTGGGAGGCAGAACTGGGGGTAGAGGGGCCATTCAAGGGTGGGGGGAAAGGAGAGAGGGTAGTTGCTTTACTTGCCAGGCTCCTCCAGACTCCGGAGTGCGAACTGGTGGCCCACAGTGCCCTGCGCAGCCTTTTCAAGGCTGTGCTCGGAAGAAAAAAATACCATAGAAAATCACTGCCAATTTGCAAAAATGACCATCATGGCTGTTCTGCACATGCACAGCCATTTTCCAAAATGGCACCAGCAGTGTCAGCACCATTTTGGAAAATGGCAGCCAGGAATTCACAGACCAACTGCCATTTTCCAAAATGGCTGCCCATGCACAGAACAGCATGGGAACCAATTTTTGGCATGCACAGTGATTTTCTATGGTATTTTTCTTCCTGGGCCACACCAGGCGTCACAGGCCACTGGTTTGGAGTCTGGTGGAGCTTGGTAAATAAAGCAATTGTCGGGATTGAGTTTCAATTGGCTCGACCTCATCCAATCCCCCACAACAGACAGGCACCAGGATAGCAACGAGACCACAGGGTATGAGTCGGCTGAAAATGAAAAGTGCAGCTAGGTGTCAACAGCATATTGATGACAACGAACCCCCCAGCTGCACACAACCTCCCACAGTGACTGCATATACACATTGAATAAGAGAGGGGACAGAATGAAACCCTGTGGGACCCCACATGAGAGGTCCCCAGGGGACAATCTACAGTCCCCGAGTACCACCCACTGAGATCTCTCCGCCAGGTAAGAATGGAATCACTACAAAACAGTCCCATCCACCCCAGCCAAGTCCTGCAGGTGAGTCACCAACATCTCATGATTCACGGTAACAAACGCCACAGATAGTTTCAATAGGACCAACATATGACCCCTGTCCAACTCCACGAGGAGGTCATCAACCAAAGCCACAAACGTGGTCTCTGTGCCATAGCCCGGACAAAAGCCAGACTGTGTGGGATCAAGGAAACCAGTGCAGTCTAGTTGTGCCTGCAACTGATGGGCCACTACCCATTCAGTAACCTTCCCTAGGGAAGGTTAGAGACAGGCCGGTAGTTTGCCATGGCATCAATGTCAAGCGATGGTTTCTTGAGGAGCAGACGACAGCTTCCTTAAGGCAGTCCGGCACCCTCCCCTCTGGAAGGGAGGAGTTGATGACCACAGCCAACACCGGTCCCAACGTCTCCCTTTTGACTTTCACCAGCCAGGATGGTCAAGGATCTAATTCACAAGTTGTGGCCTGAACTGAACCCAGGACATCCACCACATCGGCAGGTGTCACCAATTGAAAGTCATCCCACAAACACTGACCAGGCAGGGCATTCCTAACCCTGGCTCCGTCACTGCCTCCGAAATGGAAGAGTCGAAGTCATGCTCAATGCAAGCAATTTTTTTCACAAAGTACATTAAAAACATTTGTTCCGTTTATATATTTCTGACTGGCTACGTTACATGCCTGAGGAAGGGCTCCATGTGGTCTGAAAGCTTGCTTATTTCCACCAACAGCAGTTGATCCAATAAAAGAGCTCATTTGAACCATTTTGTCTCCATCTCTAACATTTGGAACCAACACGGAAACCGCGCTCTCTCGCTTCTTAACCTAAGGTATGTGTGGTTGGTATGAACATCCTCCAGAAGCCCTCAAACCAGGGGTGGAAAACTTTCTCCCTCCCGGGGGGCCACTTTAAAAATCCTTCCAATCTTCGAGGGCTGCAAAGACATTGGGGACAGGAGTTGGGGGCAAAAGGGCAGCATGTAAAAAGGCAGAGCTATAAACGTGGCACAGATCCATGATTTGGACTCTCCTCTTTCTTCTCCCACCCTGGGCATACCCTTTAATCACCCAAGGCGTGTCCAGGGTGGGAGAAGAAAGAGGAGAGTACAAATCACGGATCTGTGCCATGGACCTATCCTTGTGTGTCTGCCCTCATCTCTGCTCCCTTCTGCTGAGCTCCTTCTGCAGTGCCCTTAAGCACTGAACTTTCAGTGCTTAAGGGCAGGAACTGGAGCCAGGAGGGGCCAGATCCAAGCACTGTAAAGGAGCCAAATAAAAACTAGCCATGTGCTGCATTCGATTCCTGGGGCCTGAGGTTCCCCACTCCTGCTTTTAAGCGACCCTGTAGCAGGGTGATCTGGAGTGCCTCCGCTGCGGCACCTACTCCAACTCCCAGGAGCTCAGTTCAAGGGCTTGAGCAGCCCAGGGGGAGCAGCTAGGGCTAATTTGTCACAGGATTGGTTCAGGGCTGGTCAGGTGGCCAGAAGTCCTCAGCATTTAAGGCTGGGCTGAGAGTGTAGCAGGAGAGATCACCGGGAAAGCCTAGAGAGAGGGCTGGCAGAAGGAGTTGCTTCCAGGCCGGGGGAATAGGCCTGGGAGGCCATCCCTGAAATCAGGGATGAGGAAGCTTTACGACTGAGGGTGAAAACAGACATGATGCTAATCACCCTTTAACCACCCTTGGTGGTTATTTATACATGTTGTAGGGCTGTATTGGTGCCCTATGCAGCCCTGAAACATGCATAAATGACCACCAAGGGTGGTTAAAGGGTGGTTAGCGTCATGTCTGTTTTTACCCTGAGAGACTTGCCTATCTTTGTATATATGATTTGTTAAGAGAGCCCACTGTCGAAAGAGCCCTGGGTGGAGGCCTGCAGTCAGCAGGAAAATGGGTTGTATTTAGAGCTGAACACACTGAGGAAACTCTTGAGAGGATGGTGCCTGCTTGGGGGATGGGGAGAAACTGAGGGTCAGGCCTGAAGCACAGCCCCTTGTGCAGGGAGAAAGCTAGGGTGAACTCGTCACGTGCCCCCAAACGGTTTCCTATGGAAGTGCCTCTGGTCACCACTTCTAGCCCACAGTCGAACAAGGAAGGAACCAAACCTCTGCACATTCATCTTACGCAACAAATATTTTGTCTCTTTAAAAATCTAGAGCCATTTCAAAGTGCAGAGACCCGGCGCCTCTCTTTCCAGAGTTAATGAAACACGTTCGATAACCCACCCACCCTCCAAGCAAACAAGTTTTTCGCTTTGCCCGGCATTGGCCGTGAGAGTTGAACCATTGGCCCATGCCAGAATATGATATACGTGGATACTTCACCTCTGCTGCCTAGACAACACTCCCTCCCCACTGAGTCAATATAGAACTCATAGGGCTTTTCTATACTAGCCAGAATAGTCTGCAAAAAGAGAGACAAACAGTCCCCCCAAAATCTCAATTTATTTACCTAGCTGTCTGGTAGACGTGTGTCTGCTGTCATCTCTCCAGGCAGCTGCCTATAGCATACTTGGTGCCACAGATTAGACAGGATTAGACAGGCCATATAATGATCTACACTACACCTGATTTCCCTCATCTCTCCCCTTCCCTCCCTCCCTCCCTCCCTCCCAGACGCACATAATGCTCAGTGGCAAACAGGATTCATTAGATTGTCTCTTTTCTTGATCTTCTATTCCCATTCTTCTCTTTCCTGCTCTGAGATTGGCAGAATCAATTCTTGTGGGAGGAGCATCTGAGCATTGATGAGGGAACGTTTGTGGGAAGGGCACTGAAGCAGCATTGATGAACAGAACCGACCTTAGGAGTTGCGGGGCCCAGAGTAAGAGTGTGTGTGTTGGTATATGCGACATCCATAAGTTAATGCCTGCTGTATTGAGAACAGCAATTGACTACAGAACCACCAGATGGCGCTGCTAAGTTTATGTGTACATGGAAGGGAGATGGGGTTTTGCAGTTGAATTCCTTTGTGTAACCGCTCCTTCTTCCCTTCTCTCTCATTGTGTGTGTCTCCATTTTGTCTTCTTACTAGTTAGATGTAATTAAGGATCTGTGCCTGGAAAGTCTTAAGTAAAGTTCTGTTTTTAAACCTTCAGCTGCATTTGTCCTTACTGATTGCGAATCAGTTATTACTCTGCAATAGTGTGGACCTGGAGCAGAGGTCACCAATGAAGCTGTTAACTGGAGCAAGGGGACTACCAGGGCAGGGCTCTAAGGGGACTACCAGGGCAGGGCTCATAGCATGGGTGCTATGAGGCCTAGTAGGGAGGTCTTAACTGAGTGGGGCAGGCGGTGGATGGCTTTGGACACAAACAGAATGCATGGGTGTGCCTGCTAGCCCCCCCCCCGCCCCTTGAATTCTGATGCACCACCCACGCAGGTATGGCCTGCTTCCCCTCTGCCCCACCTTCTCTTCTAGTACATGCCACCTTTCCTCTTGCCCCCCACAACACGCTCACACCATCCCAGCCCCCAGCCATCTTGATCAGAGGCACTGACAGGATCACATTGGGTGGGAGAGCCACTTCACCCCGCCCCTTTCTGATGTGACCACATCCCTTTCAGTGTGTCACAACTAACCTGAAATAGAGCTGAAACTCGATCTCAATTTTTTTCATGTTTCTCACTGAGAATCACGGTTCTCAACTCATTTTGAGTGAGAATTGATAATCAAGAAAAAACCCCAGTTCTCAACATGTTCTCGGTTACTGTTTACCATTTACCGTGATTTACTGATTACTGTTTACCATTTACCGTGATTTACCATGTACCATATATCAATTTGCCATGTACCGCCTACCATGTACCATGTTCATCCTGGTAATGCGCATGCACAAAATGGCTGCCTGTTTCCAAAATGACAGTGATGCTGCTGGTGCCATCTCAGAAGAACAGCTGTGGTGGCCATTTTGCATATGCGCATTACTGGGACGAATGCAGTACATGGCAAGCAATACATGGTAAATCATAGTAAATGGTAAATAGTAAATCAAGAAAAATTCTTGACCAAGATCTTGAACCGTTACCAAGATCATCCCGAGATCTTGGTAACAATTCTCGATTCTCATGAGATTTTTGCGAGAAACAAGTTGGTTCTCATTTCACCTGAAATGAAATATCTTGGCGAGTGCTGCTTCCAACAGAAGCAGGGCATTTGCCTAGATTGGCACAACACAGAAACTTAGAAGCTTTCCTGCAATTTTCACAACTTTCCAATATTTTTTGCACGTTGAATGGGGCTGCCACGGACCAGTCCCAAACCCAGCGTGTGCCATGCGCACACCCCCGGGGGTGTGAAGATGAAAACTTGCCAGCTAAGCACCAGGGAAGCACTGGAAATTGCCATAAACTTGCCGTAAAACTGCCATAAAATTCCCGGAAAGTGAACAAAGTCCCAGAAAGTGATGAAAATTCCCAGAAAGTGACAAAAGGTGATGAGAAGTCCTGGAAAGTGACAAAAGTGATGAAAAAATGGAGGAAGCAAAGAAAAAACAGAAACTGACAACGTACTGGTGGACACTCACAAGCACTCCCCAAAGGTTGGTATTTCCCTTTGGAATGGGAACACTTGCTCTCATCTCCCCCTAGTCACATCATTGTGACACTTGGGAAAGGGGTGAACCACTTCTTTCTGATGTGACCATGCCCTTTTCCTGAGCATCATGGCAATAGGACACTAGGAAAAGGGGTGTGGTCCTGTCGGAAAGGGGCAGAGCAAGCCATTCCTTTTTGACGTGATCACACCCTTTCCCCAAGCATCATGACATCACAACACTCAGAAGGGGCAGGGCCTGGAGGTACAACTGCACCCCCTTGCATCCCTCTCCTGGTGCCCATGCTCACAGTGCTCATGGGCCAACCAAATCTCTTCTGTGCAGTGTCACCACAATTTTGAAAAAAGGGCAGCCATTTTTCGCATGTGCATTACCAGGACAAATGCGGTACTGTGGTACATGGTAAACAGTAGAGATAAACAGTAAATGGTAACAACAGTCAACAGTATATCAAGAAAAATTCTTAACCGAGAAAGTGTCAAGAACTCGTATTTTCTCGATTCTCGCAAAAAACGAGTCAAGAACCGTGATTCTCAGTGAGAATCACGAGGAAATGGAGATCGTGTTTCAGCCCTAGTCCAGATCATGGATGTATCCCCTATCCTTGTGTGCGCATGTACTCATTTCCGTATCCTTACTTTGAACTTAAGGAACTGGATCCAGAAACCAGATCCAGGAACTGGAAAGGGCCCAAATAAAAACTAGCCATGGGTGCCAGACGTCCCCCAACCCTGCTGCGGTGGTTTATGTGAAGCCCAAATCTTTAATTAGTCCATTGCTTTTGGAATCTAATAGTGTTATGAGTATTTCTTCCCAGACCTGCCTTCTGAAGGTACACGTTTGTGTAGAGGGATGGCCAGAGTACAGAGGTCCTGCATGGTGGCCTGATAACAACTTCATTGTTGACATTCGTTGTATTCATCGGATTAGCTCTCAAACAGTTAATCCCTTTTTCATGCATTTCACTACTTGCACATGTCTGGAAACTAATTTTCCGAAGAGGAATTTAAAAGGGCTGCGTGGACACTGAAATGAATACACAGGAGGTGTTCCCGGGCTCCTGTTTTTAATTATACCCAGCTTTCTTAATGAGGTAATGGTCTTCTGTTCTGGGTTTGTCTTCTAGCAGATGGGACAGCAGGTGATCCGTAGGGGAGGAACACTTGAAAACCATCACTGGCGAGCTGTTTAATGTTAACGCCGTCATTCATCACTCAGACCTTTCGGATAGCTTGACTGATGTAAAGTTCTCCCTTGGGGTCCCCACCAGCCTCTGGCCAGCTGCTGAGTGCAATTTATCCCTCGACAACCCAGAGGCAACTCAGACTACACTGTTCTAAGGAAGTTAATAGAATCCTGGACAAATCTTCAGGAAATGTTCAATAAAATGTTCTCATGTACAATCGGGCCATGGATTTTCAAGAGCAAGGAACCATGGGTTTCTAACCCGAAAACATACTCCACCCACCAGCAGACGGGCAAGATCAATTACACCCAAACCGTCCCTCAGGGTAGGCCTTAGAATTTGAAGGGCCAAGGGTGAAAATAAAATGTGGGGCTCCCTATGGCCCCTCCCACCAAAGCCTCACCACTTTAACAACTGCCAGTCTGGTGTTTGCTTATATCAGAATGACGGCGGGGGGAGGACCCCACAGAAAGCACCGGCCTGGGTAGCGCATCCCCATCTATGGGCGGGAGAGCAGTGCCCCACAGAGTCTTGATGGACTGTTGCTGCCCATAAGGCATCTACCAGGGTTCTGCCACTAGTCCAAGCAGCCTCTCGGCACCAGCGGGGTGGCAGGACTGTGGGGCAGGGAGGTGACGGTAATGATCCTGTTCACGACTCTTAGCCTTGGGAGTAGCCACTTCTGCGGGGCCCTGCTTCCCCCATCCTAGCAGGTGAGATGTGGCGGGGTGCCAGGGCCACATAGGAAGAAGCTACCCTGGGAGGCTGAGAGTAGGCCTGAAACGAGACCATTTTTTGTTCTCGTGAATCTGGGAGATTTTCACAACCCCCAATGAGATCTCGCGAGATCTCGCTATGGCCATTCTGTGTATGCACGGGGGGGGGGCAGCGGGTGAGGGTTCTCAAGACTCTGGCAAGAGAATGGCCGCTGAGGGTTGCGCATGCGCAGAATGGCCGAGGCAGCCATCTTGCACATGCGCAGTGCCAGCTTTTGGTCGCATGACAGGTTGTGGGGGGGCACCACTCCCTCTCAGTGGGGCTCCAACTATGACCAACTTTAGGGCACCACAAAGGTTGACCCACAAGGAGGAGGGGCCACCAGGCCCTGCCCCCATTTTATCTTCACCCTGGGTCGCGCCAATCCGAAGGCCAGCCCTGCAAAGGTCTTACTGTCCACACTGGGCATTTTTACACACACATTAAAGTTCCGGATGTTTCAATTTTCGGGGTTTACAAGCCCACAAGTAAGTTCCGGATTCATTTTTCTCACAAACACTGCCCTGGGGCAGCCTAATGTAACCGCAGCTGTAGACGTGAGAGGCTGCCATGGAAACCAAGTGACCCCAGCTGCCTGGAGCAAAGCAGTTTACCAGGAGAACCTTTTACACACAAAAGCTCTGGGAGACGTTTCACGCAGAAGTTCAAAGATCCGGATGTTTAAGATCTGGGTGAGTGATTTAGACACACAGAAAGTTCAGGATGTAACAGCAAACATGCAGGAGAAGTGTGTGTGTAAAAATACCCAGTGTCCCGCTAGTCAGGTCTCTGGATGAGTGCTCTGAAAAGGTGCCACTTTCATAGGCTACTGGACTCAATCCTCATCGTATGCAGTCCGCCCAGGATGAAAACAGGCAGTATGCACCTAAAAACTTGGCATTATTTATATCTCAAAAACCCCAGTGGATGAGAGAAGAGAGCCAGGCCAAAGCATTAACTCCCAGGCCAGAAAGGAGCTGCTAGTGAGAAAGCACCAGGTCCAATGCAAGGAAATGGCTTCACCAGATCCAGGAAAAGAGCAGAGGCCTGTTTCGATTCACCATAACCCATCTGTAGGTGGGGGATTGAATTACTCGAGTTGCACTCTGTGCAAGAATATCGTTGCTGATTTGGAAGGGTCTGGCAGTTGTAAACCTAGGATGTGGGAGGACAGAAGGCACATCCCATAAATCCCACTTTTCAAGGGATTGTTTCTCCCCAGCCTGGGCACAAGTATCCAATTAGCATTAGGTGAGCAGAGTGTGCATCTGCAGAGACGAGGGGAGAATAAATCTTCTGGGATTGTTTTCCGAGCAGGTTTGATCATAACCGTGGGGCGGGGGGAGGGGGTTGGCCTTGTCGACAAAATTTGACACAGTGCTCACTTACTGCCTGCTTGCAAATGTGAAATACATATGGTCCTTTCCATTTTGGAAGGGTCTGCAGATGATGAACCCTGCAGGAGAAATGCTGTAGGTAGTTTTAAATTCCGTTGCAAGTAAAGACGGTTTGCTGCAGCGGCTTTTAATGGGTGTTTTTCGTTTGCCTAATTTCTTCCAATCTTTCAAGCATTGTAAAAACCTCCCCATGAATGGAAAGCCCTGGCCATGATGAGGGAATTAATATGTTGGGCTGAATTCAAACCCTCCCACCAAGCCATTAACTGCACTCCAAGGCACTAGGATGCAGGCGTCGATTAGCATACACTCCACCAAAGGCAACGAACCAACGTTGACTTGGATCATCTGAGGATCCGGCCCTGGGAGTGTCTTGTGCATTAAGAAAAAAAGGCAGAATGAAGTCCATCGTTTTCCTTTAAGTTTCCAAAGAAAATATCCCGCCCGAGCCCCAAACCCATAAATTGACTCCAAATGGAGAATGATTTTTGAATATGGAGCGAACGAGCTAATTACACTTCTTTTCATTTATGCTCCATTATTTCATGGAAAAATGCCCTCTGTGTTTTTGGAAATCTGCTTCCACTAAAGCAAATATGTTGCCTTTTAATGGGAAGGGCTGGAGGCTCTGACAGATGAGGAAAGCAAGGGAAGATTTTTCATAGGGCTTGTCGATAGTGTTACTGTTCCGTCCAAAACAATTCTCTATTGGATGGAACCACTCACCTGTGCATGCCATGGACTGCTTGGAGCCAATGGGGAGGAGACTTTTAGCTCAGGTGCCTGGGGAGGGATTTTGGATGCAGATATCTCTGCTGCCACCAAAGATCAAAGCTCTCATCACATCACCATAGTGACAGTGCAACTGGCTACGTAACGTCATAAATCATTTGTTCAAAGTAGCCAGCTGTGTAGGTGGCCAAACAATCAGAGAAGAGACCAGCTGTTCCAGATTCCACAAGGTGAATGCTTGAGAAATCCAACCTCCGGCCACATGCCCCATTAGTGGAGCAGAGTTTTCAGTGTTGGGGCTTGTAGAGTCTGTCGGATCAACCGTAGTTACTGGGCCAAGAACTGGAGGAGTCAATGGAGCATCTACCATTGGGTGGGGTCTAGGGCTGGAATGTTTGCAGTTCTTTTCCACCCAGTGTAGACTGTTGTTGCTCCAAACACAGATAGGGGTTTGGACCCAGCGTCTCTGGGTACTGGGAGAAGTCCCAATTTCTCCAGATCAGCCAACAGCCGACCTGGAAGGGCTCTAGGCAATGATCATGGATCTACACCAGGCAAGGGAAAGCTCAGGCCCAGGGGGTCAAATGCAGTCCATGCCTAGTTTTGATGGGACCCCTCTCCCATTCCTGGATCTGGCCCCTGAATCCAAGCGCTGAAAGACGGAGCTCAGGGAAAGGGAGCAAAGAGGAGGGCCTGCGTCCAAGGTTGGGGACAGAGCCATGATCTGGACCCTCGTCTTCCTGAGTGCACCTCTTAAAACACCCCCATTCTATGCAGCCCTGACTAGGGGTGACCAGATATGCACATTTTAGAGGACACTTATGAGTAATACAGGTTGCAGGGTTCCATTGGCTCCAATGCAGCCCTGTGACTTGCATTTATCATAAGTGTCCTCTAGAATATGTAGATCTGGTCACCCTAGCCCTGACGCTTGCACTAATTTCCAAAGTGGCCCTTGGGAGGGAAAAGGTTCCCCAGGGGCCACTGACCTACATGTTTCCTTGATCTACATGATGGATCCATCTGCTCTCCTCCAGTGCCTGCCCTCATCTCTGTTCCTTTCCCCTGAGCTCAGTGCTTGAAAGCAGAGACTGGATGCACGAGCCAGATCCAATGATAGGAAGGGGCCAAATTTAAAACAGCTGGGGCCCAGATTTGGCCAGAGTCTCCCCCACCCTAACTTTGGTCTTTAAATCCCCCCACACACACACACACGCACAGGCAGCATGGGATGTGCTGCCATGTTGCTGCTACTCCCCACACCCTTAATAAGGCTTCCTTCTGCAGGAGTCAGACTCTCCATCTGGGTCTTTTCATGAGCAACAGAAAGCAATTTTTGCCAGATCAGCACTTTCTTTTCCTTCAGCCACCCCCTTAAAGAGACGGAGAGCTCCCTTACTCAGGGCAGGCTGCCATGACTCCAGGTTTGATAAGGGCTCCAGTTCTAGCTTAATAACGCAGCTTAATCATGAAATCAATATTTCAGCACTGTCTAATTACATCGGTCCATTTTTAGTGCCATCCCCCACCCACCCTCTCCCTGCTGTAGCGGTTTCTGAGAGTCCCCCTGGCATCCGCGACACCTCCAGAACTATCTTTAGCTTGCTGCTAACCACTGCAAGGCCAAGAACACTAGAATGTTTTCATTACCGCTCTCCCCCTGGAAGACACCCCCTTGACAACCGTTCCCCGTTTTGGAAGGACGAGATTTCTTGCAGATGCAGCTCTTCAGAAATCGATTACTACCACTCGGCAGACACCTGCATTGGGAAGGCAATCTGGCTTTGATTAGTGCAAATTCCTAATGCTGACAAGCTCAGGGGGAGCAGGACAGGAAAGTGAATCAAGACTCCCCCTGCACAGCTGGAGGATAAACCTGAAGTTTTGTTCACATTTCTTTTTCTCCTGCCAATGACTGAGCTGCTATTGATCAAGATTACCACCAAATAAAAAACAGAATGTGCTTGCTTGTTTTGTTGTGCAGAACGGGCCTGTAAAGCATGTCTCCACCTCCTTTTTAGGACTTCGCAGTGCTCTCCTTGTCCGTTGGGTCCGGGGCGAGAGGCAGGCAGAACAGCAGAGAGCGATTTGCACTGGAGATACCTTGGTTTTTAGCCTTAGCTTGAGAGAGATCTAAGAGCAACTGGAGTCAGTGCCAAGACTCCCAAGAGATGCGTAGGACAGAGAAGAAATTACAGCGCATTCACTTAGGCAACCGGATTTTGAAAACCTCAGAGTGGGATGACCATGATCCCCCCAACCTAATTTGCATGAGCATGGATAAGGTAACATAAAATAATACCATTTATATCAATTCCACACATTTAAAATTGACTACTGGTTAACTTTGCGGCTAGGCTGGGGAAAGACTGTTTTTAAAAAAAACATGTCTCACACAGACAGACAAACACAGGGATGTAGCTAGCTACCATGGAGTGAGGGGTCTCAACTGAGCCCGGCCTCTGGACTCTAGGGGGAGCCCGAGAGGAAATTTTCAGAGTGGGTAGAGGAGGGAGCAGGGGAAAGACTTTGCCCCCACCCACTCTGAAAATTTTCTGTCAGCACTCAGGCCGCTTGCAAAGAAGAAGTTTTCAGAGTGGGTGAGGGGTGGAGTGCCAGCCTCGCCGACTCTTGAAACTTCCTTCCTGGTGGGCTAGCTGCCACGCCATGGTGTCTTACTGGGAGCCAGGGTGGCACTACAACTTTTGTGGGTGGAGGACAAGGCTAGCCAGGAGCCTTGTGAGGGCCACTGCTTAGGAAGACCCCACTTCTTTGCCCTTACGGGGTCCATAATTGGAACATAAGCTGGGCCTACCACAGCCTTGCAACCACAACAGACAGACACACATACCTCCCAACACATCCAGTAGCCAAGCTTTGCCCCCCTCAGTCAATATTATAAGCTCCACCCCTCGGCCAATAAGCTCCACCCCTCACACACTTACACAGGCACACATCCCTCCCCACATCCCAAGGGCATAAAGAGGGACAGATGCTCTCCTGCTTCTCGTTCCACTTAGTTTCTTGTCATTCCTTCATCTCCCCATTGTCTTCTCGAGGGCTTTTCCTGGGAGGCAACCAGGAAAGAGGGACCTGAGTCTTCACTGCCCCTTTTTTTGTCTCTCTTTCTTGAAAGAGACACTTTGACCCCCCTGAAGGAGGGACAGTGGGATTCAGCACCCAAAGAAGGACTGTCCCTCCTAAGTAGGAACTGTCGGGAGGGATGCAGACACCCACATTCACTGGCAGCAGAGGTAGCAGGCAGGGACAGGCTATCATGCTGCCCAGAGGTAGAATATTTAAAGCAGCAGCTCCCAGAGTGATGTCCCGCCTAAAGTGGGACATCTGGTCACCTTGTCAGATTCATGACACACCCTTTCCCTCTTCCAAACTTACCACTTGTTTGTTTCTTTATCTGTGTTTGCCTAGTCCTGTAGCAAAGCGTTCACAATGCTGCTTACTCCCCTGTCCATCAATGGTCCTTCCTCTTCCCTAATTCCCTGTGGTATTTCCCACCATGCAATGGGCACAGAGAAATGCTCTTGTGGTGTTTCAGCAATGCTAGGAAGGAGCATGAAGTCAAAGAAAGAGTTCCTGCTGCAGGACTCTCTGGCCATCCTCTATGGTTGCTCGGAGGTAGGAAGGACCAAGTGGGAAATGATGTATCTGGAACCTAAAACTGTGGCAGCTGGTTGGGAGGGAGCTGGGTAATTCACTAGCTATCTGCAGGTAATACCCACAGTGCTGTAGTGGGGGTCCAACAGGCTACCATTTGGGCACCCAGTTACCCCCAAAATACCAGATATTACCATTACCGATATACCATCTTACTGGTAAAATAGTAAATCAGTACAAGAATAAGGATGGAAAGTTGAAAAATCAGGACCAGAAGACAGAAAATCGGGACCAAAAGTCAGAAGATCAGGATGAAAAAATGATAAATTTGCTTAGATCAGGTAGCCTGTTGGGCGCTACTCCAGTACTGATTAGTACCCAATTGGGTTGGGTCAAGTACTGCCATTTCAAATACTCATTCTTGTGGGAACTGGTTTCTGCTTGAGAGCTGGGGGGTGTCACTGGAGGAACTGTTACTTCTTGCCAGAAAACCCAGCCACAGCCCCTGTGTTGAGCAAGGAAGACTTTTATTTTATTTCTTTATGTATTCCTCTAAATGTCTATCCCACCCTATCCCTAAGGGCAGACAACAATGCATAAAAACAACACAATACATAAAATAAGTAAAGAAATCAAATAATATAAAAATAAAACTCTCTAAAAACCAACCCCTCATTCCCAAATCAATCACCACCTACCAAATGCCTGGCCAAATAGAAAAGTCTTATGTCACCTCCCAAAAAATGTTCAGACTCAGGCTGGTTTTAGATGAGCCTCAAGCAACCTCATTTCTTGCAGATTTCAGAGTCCGGAAGAAAAGAAATGAGCGTAGGGGAGTTTAGATGTTCCCCCGCCGCTACCAGAAGTTGGGCGGCCACCATTTGAAACAGCCGATTATGTGGCTTTTTACAAGGCAGCCTCTCCAAGAAGCGCTAGTTTGCCAGTGGCCGCTGTTTCAAATGGCGGCCACCCAACTTCCGGTAGTTTCTTTTCTTCTGGATTCCAAATCTGCAAGAAACGAGACTGCTTGAGGCTCGTCTAAAAGCAACCTCAGGCTTCGGAGATCCTCCAAGCGAAGGGAGTTCCAGAGTTATGGAGCAAACTCCAAGAACGCCTCTCTGCGCCTTTGTCTATACGAACTTGGTGCAGTGACAGAACTAGCAAGAGGTCATTCGCAGCAGACCTTAAGGATCTTGATGGATCATATGGAAGGAAGCATTGCTGTTGTTTTCCCCCCAAATATAGAGGGCCCAGTCCATGTAAGGGCCCATCCTGGCAGGTACTAGCGAAATCCTGCTGAAGGAGACAGAGACCCCTGTAGAGGGTACAACTATTATATACACCAGTGTTACTTGAGAGAATTGGAATGAGGAAGGGCCTGACTGGAAGACTTTGTAGGCCCACAGGCAGCTACAAACAGATACGCTCCCTTGATTTCCTTTGGAAGAGTGACAGTGAGGTCCTGGGTCTCCAAAGACCTAGAGTCAACAGCCCTCCACGGGGGCAGAACCTCAGTTTGAGAATCACTGTGTTAAAGGACAGGGGAAACTATGGAATTGAGTGTCCACTGGGAGCCATTCCCACCCTGGTAGCTGCTAATCTTCCCGAGGAGGAAATTGGAATACAAGTCTTTTACTTGCAGTAGACAAGTGTAAACAGCAGCAAGAGGGACCAGTCGGTGGCAAACAAGCCCCAAGGATCAAGGTTTTGTAGAGGGCTGGTTTGAATTTTTTTGCTGGAACAAAGGTTTGGCAGGTGGGGGCAGGGTGAGTTGGTTTTGAAAGACCTGCAATTCTTCACAAAATTAAAATTACACTGACCTTTCCAAATTTTCCATGGAACATGGATAATCTTGTTCTGTCTGCTTCTTACATGAAGAAAGTGGTTCTTGGGTTAGGGTTCCACATGGGTGCCAAATTACCACACGACAAGCAGCAGTCCATTTATAGTCAACAAGGAGGTCATTGGTGAGGTAACAGACTGAATTATACAATGTCGACTTTGACTAATTAAGCCTGTGGCTAAATATACAATGCCTCTGCCCTTCAGAACATAAAGGGCGCCAGCACAGAGAGCTACTGCACCAGCTAATATTACAAAATAAATTATGAAAAATGAATTGGCATCAAAGCCTAGTTTTGTTTAGCTGTTCTGGATGTGACCCTTTTCTCTTTTAATCTCTTTTCCAGACCACCTCTCTCTCTCTCCTCTCTCTCCCACTAGGAAGATGAGGTAAAAAATAATCAAAGACTGGATGACGTGTATTTAGACAACTGGCTAGGCTATCAACGGGCTGCCCCTCTGCTTATAAAGAGGAGATCGGCAGGGAGAACCAAAAACAGAGAGCATCTTTTCATAACGCCAGGAGGAGCTAATGGAAAACAGACCAGATCTGGATGGTGCAAACTTGCACCCCAGGAGAATCCATTTAACCCAGTGGTTTAGGAGCCACCTATTATTCCAATTCCAATTTTAGTTTATATCCCGCAACTCTCCCACCAAAGGCAGCTCGAGGCAGCTAACAAACAATATATAATACAGAAACAATATATGATGCACAATGCATCAATACAATTTAAACATCAATAGAGGCAAACAAAACCCCTCAATAACCCCCAAATACAAAAATACATCAGCATATCACCCCCCCACCAACATTTCCCAACATTTCCCGTACTCCTCCATCCCTCACTACTTCCCACTCTCCACCCTGCTGCCACCAGGGGGAGGCCTCTCCCCCCCCCCCCCGCTCCTGCTCTCACCAGGAGAGGGGGGAACCCTTCAACAATAAATTAGTAGTAGTAGTAAGTTTATTGGCTTGTTTGGCCGTAGGCCGTAACAAGAATTAGACAAATACAATAATAATAAGGAATTACTTAGAAACACAGAGTTTAAAATATAACCAAGATATACACCAAGATATCCAACCATGCGGAGAAAAAAATATAAAAAACAGAGTTAAAATTTGTCAGTTACATTACCTTACCCTTACCAGTTTATTGCCTTACCCTTCCCGGGGTGTATGGCGACAACATTTGGCCCGTGAATTAGCTTACAAACATCCTTTTGAAGGCTATTGCCTTACCCTTCCCGGGGTTTATGGCGGCAGCATTTGGCCCCTGGATTGGCTTAGTATTAACCTCATTATAACTAACCAATTGCAGGATGCATGGGGAGCCCATATTGGCCGTAGTCGGCTTAGATAGAGGAGCATACCCAGCTCATACATTGATGCACAACTCCCATAGGGATCAATAATATATAGAATTATATATGATGCACAATGCATCAGTACAATGTAAATCATCAATAAACCAAAAACATAACCCCATTAATCAACAACTACTACAATACCCCAACCCCTACATACAAAACACAGCGATACATCATCCCCATCATACAGGCTATGCCCCCCCCCCCTCATGGGGACGCCTCGCCCATTCCCCCCCAAGGGCCGCCCCCTGTCCTTTCACCACAGTGGTTGACCCTATCCTCCTTAACCCACTCCCTCCATCTCCATAGAATACATACCCCATCTCCCCACAAAATCCCCTTAAAAACACAAAACACAGAGCACACAGCTGAGCACACAGCTATTATAAAGGAAGGACAAAAACTTCTGATCACAACTTCACAAGTCATACTTGACCAGCATTGTGACTTACTCTCTAAACACTAGCTTGTTTTCGATGTGCCATGTACCTCAGCCTAACCCAGTAGAACAATGGTCTGCTCAACTCATTACCCAGTAGAGCGATGGTCCTCAAACTTTTAAAACTGCACTCCCTTCCTCTTGTCTGTAATACTTGAGGCCTCACCACCAGTCTAAGGTGCAGGGTGAGCCCAGGCTCATTTCCCAATTATGGGCCCCCCTAAAGGGGCAGGGTCTCCAGAGTGGGGGGAGAGGGAAGGCTTACCCATGAAGGCAGTGCCTCCCCAGCTCCCAGCAGTCACTCTCTTCCCACACAGCGACAGCAACCCCGCCAGGAAGGAAGTTTTCAGAGTGAGTGGTGGTGAGACCAGCACTCTTCCCCCACCCACTCTGAAAGTTTCATTCTTGTCAGAGCCCTCTGCAAGCAGCCTGAATGCCACTAGGATATTTCTGGAGTGGGTGGAGGTGGTGCGCTGGCCCTGCTTTTTCCCCCTCTGAAAATTTCGTAGCGGCATGCAGGTTGTTTGCAAAGGACCCCCTCAGAGTATGGGGTTCACCCTTGCTCCCTGGTAGCTACAGCCCTGCCCACCACACAGATGTTCATTCATGTTGCTCCCGCTGTTTCTTGCCAGTGCCACTAGCACTGAACAAGCACCGCAAAAAAAATTTCTTATGAATAAAACTCATAATTTCGGGTACCAGGACCAAGATCTTGTCGAGATCTCAGTTCCGATAAAGTTCACGGCAAGAAAAAAATTAATTAAAAATTAAAAAAATCACTGTGCCTGCGCAAAGTGGCCACCACTCTTAACCAAACTGACAGCAATAGTGTTGCCACCATTTTGGTTAAGGGCAGTGGATTGCGCATGTGCAAACTGGTCGCCGAGTCATTTCGCATCCGTGCAAAATGGCCACCGACCTTGACGAAAATAGCGGTGACACTATCGTTGCCATTTGCGTTAAGGGCGGTGGCCATTTTACTCATGCGCAAGATGGGCCTGTGGCCATTTTGCAAATGTTCAATTATTTCTTTATTATTTATTTATTTAATTAATTTTCTCGCCAAAAACCTTGACAAAACCGTCCCAGTTCTCGTTGCGTCCAGGACAAACCAAAAATCGGGGTTTCGACGAGATATCTCTCAAATGCAAGATTTTGTTTCAACCCTACTTGCCACCCATGCTATCAACCCCCCATCTCTCTTCCTTTTGTCCTCTCACTCCTCTATTTTGTCACTTCCTCGTAGCTCAGTTAGAGTAGAACTACAAGTTTCGCAGCTACTACGACTTATCATTTCTCTAGCGCTACTGGGTGTACGCAGCACTTTACAGTCACTGATTTTTTTTCAAAGACAGGTCTTTGCCCAGTGGGCTTACAGTCTAAGATAGACAAGGATGAGGGGAACACAGGGACACACAGACATACACATATTCCCATTTTATAGACGGAGAACCTAGGCTGAGACTTGCCCAAGGCCACCCAGTGAGTTCATAGCCAAGGCAGGATTTGAACCTTGGCTCAGATCCAAGTCTAGCACCTTATCCACTACCCCACACTGGCTCTCATAGGCACACTGGCTATGCTTCTTCTCCACCCCCACCCCCAGGAGGCCCACTCCCCAGTTTGAGCACCATTGCAATAGTTTGAGAACCACTTTGAGAATTGCTGCAAAACTACAGCAACATAGGCCTCTTCTGTCACTCTGTTAGGTCCTGCAGCCACTCAGAAAATCAGATGGAACAGTGTCACGGGTTTGGGGGTCCGCACCCCCACTTTACCGGGTTTGAGTGACTCAGTTTCCCCCTTGCTCACAGTTCTCTTGAATCAGTTTCTCTCACTGGCTAATTCAAATGTGCCACAATGAAACTCCTTTGTCACACAAGGGCCCGATCCTTCCCGTTTACAGACTCTTTACTCTCTGGGTTCGCAAGAGCTTGAGGGCTCTTGTAGCTCACTTGTGTTCCAATATTAGACACTGACCACTTCTTCATAAAATAAGAAGTAAGTTTATTGATTACATAAACAAGATAGTTAAACAGAGTGGTAATAGAAATAAAAGGTAAATATAACGCATTCCTAACTTATACTGGTTGAGTTCCTAAGTTATTCATCTTACCCTAGCAAGTCCAGAAGTTCTGGTTTCTCAGCCATAAGGTGACTGGCTGGGCGCTTGGCTTAGAGAGCGGAATCTGTCTCTCAGTTCATGCTGCCCCAGCCTGTGCTGACAGGCTGGTCATTCGTATGCAGATGTCTCTCGCAGCAGCTTTGCAAGCAAAAGTTTTCTTCCCTTTGGGATCTCTCTCCTTATATCTCCTGGAGGAAACTCCTCATAGTTCTCCAGGCTTCTAGAATTTCCTTTGTTCTCTTATGAGGTTTCCCTGTCTTTCTGCATGTAGTCAATGGCTACCTGCATTAACATTTGTTAATGACTCTGGCCTTTCGTCTGGCCCCAATACACATGTTGGTATCTGTTTTTATTTTCTGTAGGCTGGTGACGTGTAAGAGCCCTAATTCGAGTTGTACAGTTCTCAGTTTCAACCTTACAAACATGTGGTACCTTTGACATTACATAGTGTACATGTATAGTAACATTACATCCATGTGAAACCCTTGGCACCACACATTTACCAAACATGTAGTCCCGTGTTACACGTGTGTGACCCCATGTTTCTCCGTGACAAACAGAACCCATGCCTTCTGCCCAAAGCCAACCGTAGAGTTTTCAGGGCTCAGGGCGAAGATAAAATATGGGGGCCCTGGTGATCCCCACCCTGTTGGTGGTTGTATTTGGGCCCCTACACCCTGCTTTGGTGAAACAGGAGCCACTGTAGGGCCCCTGGGAAGAGTGGGACCCGGGCACTCGCCCTGGTCACCCTATGGTAAGGCCAGCCCTGCTTTTGTCTCTGAAACACAACCCCTCAATACTTTGGGGTGTGCAAAAGGTTAGAACCTGGGCCTGTGAAACGAATGGGTCTCCAACTGGAACCAAGTGCAGTCGCTGTGCACAGCCCCAAGCACAAGCGGGGCAAGAGGCAAAGTCATTGTGATGATACACTGGACCAACCAGTCTTGGTGAGCGGGGTGCAAGTTTGTGAGTGTCATTCCCACTCATGGAAAAGCTCTGTGCAGCCCAAAATTTTTCCACACATCCACCAACAGGATGGTCCAATAAAAGCAGGGATCTGTGTTTTTATTCATGGGTCTGTGAATCATGGTTTTGCTTAATGGATAAAGTGTTGGGCTTGGACCTAGGAGTCTAGGGTACAGCTCCTGTTTTAGTTAATGAAACGCCCTGCGTGGCCTATCTCTCAGCTTCTGTAAAGTGGGAATAATAATTACCTACTCCACAGGGTCATTGCAAGGATGAACTAGATAAGGACCATAAAGTACTTTGAATATTCAACGTAATAGATTAATGATAAAAAAATATTTAAAAAAAATAACTTTGTCTCTTCTCTCAGATTCTTACCATACACAAATCTTCAGTTTATCTCAAAGTTGTCTGGCTCCTCCTGTGATGCCCCAATAGCATTGCTACATGGAAGCTCTTCTACCTCTCCTGGTTGCAAACGGAATCCTACTGTCTTCCTGAGCCTGTTAAGTGAATCCCAAATGCCGGCCCCGCACCTTAGGTTGCTATTAGTCCAATTAGAAAAGTACATTGTCATCAGCTGTTTGACTGTTTATACAACTTCCGTGCTCTTTTAAGATTGTAGGTGGAGTCTGTGTGCCGTACCTTTGTTTATTTCCAATCGGAACTATGCCCCATATTTACGAGACCCGGACTGAGACCCTATGCCCCTATATGACCTGGACTGAGTAGAAAACTGATTCAGATGAGAATTTATGATCTCATACACCTTGAGAGCAAAAGGCACTTGAGCATCTTATGAATGGACAGCAGGACCCTCATGACTGGATTACAGCCCTAACTTTCGATCCATTGTTTTGTAATTACACAGAGGAGAGGCTAAGCTAAACCAGGTGGCTTTCCAGTTTTGCCAAAAACTAGCTCGACACACACGAGGGATGGCTTTGCCAGATCAAACAGTGATATATTGCGCTGGCTGCTCAACCAGCCCCAGAGTGAAACAATTTTCGCGAGGATGAGATTTGAAGGGGGAGGGGCTGGAGGGAAGAGACGTTCAGATTGAAAATAATAAACATATTGGTCCTGTCATGGGGGGGTGGGGGGGAAATGTGTTAAAGGGAAAACTGGTGACAAGTCATAGGTTATAAAAGTTTCAGCTCAAACTTGTTCATATTAAAGGAAAATAAATTACTGCTGAAAACTGCTTTCAAAGAGGCTCATTTAGCCATATTAAAATAAGAGCCAATTAAGTGCTTTAAATGCCAGCTGTCTGTTTCCAGGGTGTCTTAGTCATTGCTGACACACACATCGATTAGAAATACGGATGAAAATAAACTAATAGAAAAGAAGTGTTTAAGATTATTATTATTATTATAAGCATTTATATAGCACCAACAATGTCCCTGGCACTTTACAAGGAATAAGATAGACACGGTTCCTGTACGAGAGCTTACAATCTGAAGACAGGGAGAGGGGAGAAAGGGAAGGGGGAACAGAGGGAGAGACAAGGGATGCGACATTCATGAGGATGCAGGAACTCAGGTACATGTTCTTGGCTTGGTTACGGTAAATTGGGAATGTAGAAATAACAGGTGGGGGATAATCCTGGGTGGGCATGGTTAACAGGAGTTAGGAAGGGAGGAACAGAAGAGGTGGGTTTTGAGGAGGGACTTGAAGGTGTGGAGGGTGGGGGCAAGGCGGACGAGGGCAGGGAAGGAGTTCCAGGCGTGCGTGTGGGGCAGCGAGGGAGAAGGGAGAAAGGTGGTTGGGGGAGCAGGGGAAGCGTGGGAGGGTGAGGGAGGGGATGGAGGAGGAGCTGGGTGCTCGAGCAGGGGTTCAGAGGGAGATCAGGGCAGAGAGGTAAAGGGGAGCAAGGTTGTGAAAGGCTTTGTAGGTGAAGACGAGGAGCTTGTGCAGAATACGCTCAGGAAGAGGGAGTCAGTGGAGAGAAGAGAAGAGAGGCTGCACATGGTCAAAGCGACGGGCTAGGTGGATGATCCTGGCAGCAGAGTTTTGAACAGAGATAAGGGAAGAAAGGTGAGAGCGGGGAAGGCCAGCGAGGAGGAGGTTACAATAGTCGAGGCGTGAGATGACTAGGGCGTGGATGAGAGTTTTGGCAGAGGAGACAGACAGAAAAGGGCGGATCTTAGCAATGTTGTGGAGGGAGAAG
>QEPC01013865.1:14721540-14739936 GCA_003113815.1 Sphenodon punctatus | reverse complement strand
CTGCCTGCCCACCCACCCGCCCAGATGGCCTAGATCAAAGCCTGTCTCAGTCTGTCTGCCTCTCATGCCACGCTGCTTGACCGCCTGCCCTGTGGGCAAAGCTGAATCTCTGCCCCAGCCTGCCTGCCTCTCATGCCACAGTGCCTGTCTGCCTGCCCAGGCAAACCTGGGTGATGGGCCCCACTGGCCTGGTAATTCCACTGCTGCTGTCTGCTGATCCATGGGTACTCTTCCCTGGCCAATCAAATGTGCCCACGCAATCATGCTGCCGCCGTCTGCTGCTGTATGAGAGCTCTTCCCTGGCAAATCCTACCATCCTGGCTCTATGGGTGCTGCACACTGGCAAATCCTGCTGCTGCTGTCTTTGCTGTTCCACAGGTTCTGTGCCCAGTCAATCCAATGCCTGTACCCATGTACCCTGTAAACTGTACACGTCTCTGGGCAATCCATATGTCTGCTGTGCCTGCTGCTAATGCTGCCAATGCTGCCAATGCTGCCTCTGGGTAATCCATATGTCTGCTGCTCCTGCTGCCAATGCTGCCAATGCTGCCTCTGGGCAATCCAATGTCTGCTACTCCTGCTGCCAATGCTGCCTCTGGGCAATCCAATGTCTGCTGCTCCTGCTGCCAATGCTGTGCCACTGCATCCATAAGCTTCCACTCTAGCCCCAGGACCCACCCTCAGGGTTCTGGGCCTGTCATTCTGCTCGCAAGGCGCTGTCATTCCACCGTCTAAAGAAGCAGCCACTCCAGCCCCAGGACCCACCGTCAGGTTTCTGGGGCCTACATTACAGGCAGGGAGGGCTGTCCAATATCTAGAAACTGCCACTCTAGCCCCAGAACCCACCCTCAGGGTTCTTGGGTCTGTCATTCTGCTCGCAAGGCGCTGTCATTCCACCGTCTAAAGAAGCAGCCACTCCAGCCCCAGGACCCACTGTCAGGTTTCTGGGGCCTACATTACAGGCAGGGAGGGCTGTCCAATATCTAGAAACTGCCACTCTAGCCCCAGAACCCACCCTCAGGGTTCTTGGGTCTGTCATTCTGCTCGCAAGGCGCTGTCATTCCACCGTCTAAAGAAGCAGCCACTCCAGCCCCAGGACCCACCGTCAGGTTTCTGGGGCCTACATTACAGGCAGGGAGGGCTGTCCAATATCTAGAAACTGCCACTCTAGCCCCAGAACCCACCCTCAGGGTTCTTGGGTCTGTCATTCTGCTCGCAGGGTGCTGTCATTCCACCGTCTAAAGAAGCAGCCACTCCAGCCCCAGAACCCACCATCAGGGTTCTGGCCTGGGGCCTATGTTACTGGCAGGGAGGGCTGTCCAATATCTAGATGCTGCCACTCTAGCCACAGGACCCACCCTCAGGGTTCTTGGGCCTGTCATTCCATGGCATCAAGAAACTCTGCCCCAGCCTGCCTGCCTCTCATGCCACGGTGCCTGTCTGCCTGCCCAGGCAAACCTGGGTGATGTGCCCCACTGGCCTGGTAATTCCACTGCTGCTCCAGCCCCAGGACCCGCCGTCAAGGTTCTGGGACCTACATTACTGGCAGGGAGGACTGTCCAATATCTAGAAGCTGACACTCTAGTCCCGGGACCCACCCTCAGGGTTTAGGGGGGTATCATTCCACTCATGGAAGCTTGTCATTCCATTGTCTAAAGAAACAGCCACTCCAGCCCCAGGACCCACCATCAGGGTTCTCTGGCACTCTGTCATTCCGATCATGGGGAGTTGTCATTCCACCTTTTCTTTATGAGTTAGCAACCTTCTGTTCATGGTGAGAGAGAGAGAAAGTCTCCCCACTGCTAGAAGGAGAGAGACAGACACAATCCCACCCATGCTGTCACCTGCACTATATGGCCAGAAAGAGAGAGAGAGGGAGAGAGAGAGAGAGACGCTCCCCGCTAGAATGAGAGAGATGGGAGTGGAGGGGGAGGTGTATCCAGCTCAAGCTCCCACCTGCAAGAACCAGCGAGAGCTCTCATCTGTGCTTATGCTCAATGCCCTTGCCCACATCCAGCAGCAAACCTACCAGAATGAGATGGAAATAATACACAACATATTATATGTGCCTGCCTGCATGGCATATCTTGGGGCTAATTGCTACTACACATGCTGCTGCTGTCAGGTAGGGATCTGACAAGCTGTATCTAATATACAATGAGATTCTGCCACCTGCCAGAACTTCAGCAGAGGGATAAAATATTGGAGAGGTCAAACAAAGCTTGTAACAACAAATATAACTTTTATTAATACTTTTTAAACAACAACAACACACAACTTTATAAAACCAAAACCAAACATTAATATATATATAAAAAGAAAGGAAACTTAGGGATCTACTGAGGGCTTGTCCCCCGGAATGTGGGGGAAAGGCGAAAGGGGTGCACGGGACCTAGGGGCGAGCATCACATCCTCCTCCGTCTCATACTCATGTTGTGTGGCAAACTCTAGGGCCCCTGACAGGGACTCCTTCCACTTTGCAACCGACTGCTGGTGGAATTCTAATTCCCTCCTCTCTTTGCGGAGGTAGGCCGCGTAGGCATCCATCTTCTGCTCCCTAAGTTGGAGTTCCCGGAAGCGTTCCACAAGATGGTCCTCCATTGTGAGGGCTTGGAGTCTTAGCCCATCCAGGTATTTTCGGGAGGCCTCTAGATATTTTTGTGTGGGCCTCTCCAGTTGGACCCTAAAAGGCCTTTCCTCTTCGGTCTCCTCATGGGTGGATGGAGACTCCTCCGCAGAGCTAGAGGGGGAAGGGCTGCAGTGGCGGCCCTTCTGATGTGCCTTCCCCCCCTTCTTCTGGCGATGATGCTCCTCCATGCCGGAGTCCCGCCGCCTCACCTTCTCTCTGTGGACGTTCTCCACGTGGGCGATTAGACCCGATGTCGTCCCCTGGCTGCCCCTTTTAATTTTTTTGCCACAGATCTAAAGAACATAAAAAGATAGGAACATAAGAAGTGCCGTACTGTGTCAGACCAATGGTCTGTCAAGCCCTGCCTGCATTCTGTCTCCACAAATGGGCGGGTGACCAATCTCTCTCTGCAGGGGACTTCCTAACAGGTCATAGGGCAATCCATTCCCTGTTGTTCCAGCCCCTGTGCCTTATCTTGCATACAGCGAATATGCCTTTCAGCTTCTCATACCACCACCAGACATCAGACCTTATGTGCCTGCTTTCTTCTGGCAGCAGCTCCAACCTCTGCCTTGATGGGGTTCTGGGGGCCTGGGCACCAGTGGCAGGGGTGGCTTCCTGACCCTCTCTGAAACAGGAACACATAACAACACCTAAATATCATGCATTTATTTATGATAATGCCTCTAGTCCTCCCTCCTTGGGGTGCTAGTGATGGCAGCGACTGGAGAGACCCTTGCTGGCACGTGCAAATCCTGCCCTCCTTGGGATGCTAAGGATGGCAACTGGAGACTGAGATCCTTGCTGGCACGTGCAAATCCTGCCCTTCTTGGGGTGCTAGGGATGGCAACTGGAGAGACTCTTGTTGGCACATGCAAATCCTGCCCTACTTGGGGTGCTAGGGATGCAACTGGAGACTCAAAACAAATCAAATTTATTAAACGTGGCCTAGGCCATTGTTAACATAGACAACACATAAAATGGACATACAACCAAAACAAATTACACCTCCAACATTACATGATCACTTCAATCCCAAATAAAAGGAAATAACTCCCCCGCCCATCCACCAATACCAGTATAAAATTAGTATAAAAGTTGTTATTCGACCAAACCACTATTGGAGCTATTGGACAGAGGCTTAGATTGCAGAAACCTTTCCCTCAGCCCAAACTGGAGACTCTGACTTGCACGTGTTTGGGTGGTGCTTCCTTCGACTCGTGCCCTTGCCCACTGCCTGACTGCTGGAAGAGCCACCCGCACGTCAGTGAGCTCGCTCTAAAGGATAGTATTCTTTTTGTCCTCAAATTTCTATGGAACAATAAACAAAAATAAAGTTTACAAACCTGGCAGCAGTGGCACCTCCTGTGCCCTCTTGCTCCTCTGATGAGGAGCTCACCTCCACCACCTCAGAAGGTCCAGTGGCAGCCTCTTCCTCCTCCACCTCCTCCATCTTCACCTTCCTAAGACGCATCAAATTTTTTTATCTTTTTCCCTCACACACAGCCAAACAAAAAACACCCATGCACCAACTCACACAACCAACCAGACAAAGCAACACACCCAAACCACACCAAACAAAACCACACAGCCAGCCAGCCACAACACACACACTCTCTCTCCACACAAGCTCTGCACACACTCAAATTTCCGGTTTCTGATGCGATAACGGGACCATACGAGACCGAGACTGATACCGCCCCCACCGCCCCCCTGAACATTTGGCCAAACCGAACTCCACCAAACCGAATGACCGAATCCGAACTCGGTTCCCAGACCGAACGACTGAACAACTGAACCGCATTCTGTTCGCACATCCCTAACTAGTCGGGGGACCAGTTCCACACATGACACTGGGTAGGAATGCAGCCACACGAGATGCCTTGGGCAGGCTACCACACCTTGGACAGCCTTAACCCACTCTGGGCAGCTGGACCACATGACATAGCATGTTGTGTGAGCAGCTGCCGCCAGATCTTCCCCCTGTCATGAGGCGGGGCGAGCAGCTAGCTGTTCCATGATGTGTCCTTGGGAAAAGGCCAAAGACACATCATGTAGTAGCCTTACCCCAAATGGGGTAAGACCTGCCCAAGGCGTGGCAGCCCATGTGCCATGGCCCCTTCTGCCCCACCACGCAGTGAACTCCAGAGCAGGGCTCTGAGTGGTGGGCACTGTCTCCCATCGCACGCTGCCACTTCATGGCCGGGGAGGGATGGGACTGTGGTTGGGCTGGGGAAGGGAAGCAGGGCAGGGCCAGGTGCCACGCCCGCTCATGTGGTCACTGCCACGACCTACCCCGGTGACCTGGACAGCGACCTGATGAACCAGCTGATCCATGAGGAGGCAGACCGTCTTCCCAGCTCCCCACGCTGGCCCTGTTGTGTGGCGGCAGCACTTGTCTGCCATGGAGCCACATGGGGATCGGGTTCTCTGCAGTTCATGTGGTTGCACCCTAAGTGTGGACCAAAACTGTGGGAGTTACTCCCATTTTTCCCAAACCAGTCACCCCAGGTCTGGCAGGTAGCCCGTGGGCCTTGTGTGAGCAATGTAACTGTAGAATTCCTCTTCCAACAAGCTATTTGCTTCATGAACAAAACTCAGGCATTTATACCTTGTGCAGAGCTGAAAGGAATATTCATGGTAAGCATCGGATTTGATGATTTATTTCAACCAATTCAAACTGGGCCTACAAAAAGAATAATTACCTTTAGTTAGCCCCATCTTTCTTGGACATCTGCTGTGGGTATTTTGGTTCACTTACCCGGATATATTTTGGTACTGTTAGCACTATCGCACATGCACAATACCTGAAATGATCGAACCAAATAACTGGACAACTGAAAAAATTGATATGAGAATATCTGTTTTGGTGACAAAGTAGTTCTGATATCTTTATTGGCCCAGCTTTTGTTGGTGAGGATATGTACACTTTCAAACCACACAGGACTTTTCATGAGGCAATGGGCATCAGTCCTTGTCCGTCACTGGATGAAGAGTTCTGTGTGGACTCTTCATCCGGCTTGAATGTGTGGACATTTGGCTTGAAGAGTCCTGTGTGGACTCTTCACTAGACCTGAAACGACATGCAGCAGTGTCTGACAATTCTGTCGGAAACCTCCCATCCGTTGCCATTTTACCAACATGGCATGGACACAGCATCCCCATACTTCTTCCAATGCTTGCTGCCGCTTTCCGCTATTGTCTGTCGCTATCTCTTAGCAGCGGAGAAATTGTCAGAAACTGTTGCAAGTCCCATAAAGTGCCTGAAAATGCTGCAAAATGTCGGAATGTGTTGCTAAAGTTTCAGAAAAACTGTTGGAAATGTTGGAAAAACTGTCTGAACTGTCGGAAATTGTCACTATTATCTTAAGTGCCGCAGAATACCTGGAACTGTTGCAAAATATCAGCTAGTGCCATAAATTGATGGCAAATGCCATTGGAGCGGTGGCAAGACTGTCAAACCTTCAACAGTAAACAGCGAAACAGCAAACAATGCTGCTGCTTCAGGCCTACTCTTCATCCTGTGTGACTTGAAAGCTTGCCTATCCTCACCAACAAAGGTTGATCCAAAAGAGATCATCTGAACTACTTTGTCTCCATCTATTACTTTGGGGACCCACATGGCAACCACATCCTCCATATCCTCTCTCTAGACTATTTGCTTTGGTTGCAGATATTACTCAGATATCCATCCAAAAATCTGAATAATATACACACACACAAAATCCACTCTTCACTTCAGTACTGTCCTCTTGTGCATTGAGAAGAGGCTATGCCCCAGTTTCTGACCAGGAAGTTAATCATAGGTGTTCTGTTTTATGATAAATTGCAAGTCTCCTTCCATTGGTCAAGGAATGTGTTCCCTTGTACTTGGTCCCACGACCATTGTGCATACAGAACTCCCATGGACTATCTGTTGGGAATGAGGTAGTAAGGACATCAATAAGAGTTCCTTCCCTACCTTCATCAGCTTTTGGACATCATGTTTCCTGGAAGAGGGCACACAGTAGGTGATTAGCTACATACTCTTTATTATTGGTCAATTTGAGGGGTTAAAAAACCAAGTTCTTATTTGTTTTTCACCATTTGTATCTAATTCTTTGCACCAGACTATGAAACTAGACTAGCACATTTCCCCTCTTGGTACTCTTGCACAAACACAATACTGCTCTTGCAGGAAGTTTGGATTGCTAATGCGATGGAGTTCACGTTGAAATCAACGGGACTTTTTCTATTTAATTCAATGGAGTGAGGATTAGGCTCTCCAGGAACTGGAATACAATATGTACTTTATAACTGCCAAGTTCTGTGGGTACTACAGCTATGGAACTGTGTTATATCATGCCACACCGAATGAACAAGACATCCTACCGTGTTCTGTACCTCTGCTGCATTAATGGAGCTGCTAAGTATGGTGAAGAACTAAATGAATAAGCCGCTCCTGCCTCGTCCTGGAGCTGTATTTTGCAAAAACAGACATCTTGCCAAAATTGGAAGAATATATCCTCTCCCAATCAGGGTTTTAATTATCTGTTTTTTAAACACAGATGCCTGAACATAGGAGTGATGATGAATGTAATATTAGATATCAGCTGGCATTTCAGCGTTCCACTAATACTTGAAAGTTCTTTTTCATTCTTATCGATCAGGTACCTGACTACCTGAAAAATTGGGAATTATCATGACTGATTTACCAATTATCAACCAGTAAATCAGTACAAGAAAATCTTGACAAATAGGCCAGCAACTCAAACAATCGTTGCCAGAAGTCACTATTCTGGGACCAGAAGACAATGGCCATCTGGAGAACAGGTAACCGGCTGGGCACAATTCAGGTACCAATTAGTACCCAAAGTTAGCGGATCAAGTCAAGTTCCAAAAATTCAACAGGTTTATCTGTTTTTGCAGGTACTCGTTGCAGCTCTAGTAATAGTTACATAGGCATCATTTTAATTCCAGCAGTATCCCTTAGTAGCTTCCAAAGCTGTCATCTGGTTGATTGAGGGCTGAAACGAGAACCAATAGTGATTTTCGTGAGATATCTTGCAAGATTTCAGCTGGGGATCTTGGACCCAGTGTGAAATCTCGTGAAATATCTCGGGGGGTGGAGGAATAAAATTTAAAAGTCACTGCGCATGCACAAATGCCCACTGGGACCATTCTATGCATGCGCAGCCCTTTCCCAAAAAGGCGCTGGCAGCGTTGCCACCATTTTGGAAAAGGGCAGCCGTTCTGCACATGTGTAGCACCATTCGCACACGTGAAGACCGGCTGCCCTTTTCCAAAATGGTAGCAATGCCACCAGCAACATTTTGGAAAAGTGCTGCACCTGCCCAGAACAGCCTCGGCAGCCATTTTGCCCATGCACAGTGATTTTTTAAATTTTATTTTATTTTCCCGGGCTATGAAGCCACCTCCTTGCTTCCCCTTGCCCCCACAGAGAGACTGAGTGCAGGAGAGAAGGAGCAGAGCCAAGCAGAGTAGAGAGGCAGCCAGGTGAGGCAGCCGGGGCTCGGGGCCAGGGTAGGGCTGTTTGCCAGATTCCTGCTCTTCTCGGTGAGAATCCAGGCAATAATGGATATTCTCGTATGTTATGCTAGTGAAGTTGTTCCCTGTTGATCACTGATCATCTGAAAAGCCATGGTAAGCAGTCTTCATCTTGTCCACAGATCTAGTGACGGCTACAGTAAGGAGGGCTTCAGTTCCCTACACCCAGTTCATGTCCATTACAGTAATCTGTTGGCCACCCCAGTGATAGCCACGGCAGGAGACAAATCCACCCACCAGGGACAGCCCAGGCCAGTCCAAAATGAGCATGCACCGTATGTTGGTCATCTTCAGTGGGGACATAGTGGTCCACAAAAGATTTTGATGATTGACAAGGAGCTATTGACACTAAAAGTCTGGGAGCCACTCAGCTAGTGTGTTCAACTTCAAGATTGGTAAGAGGAGTAGGGTTGCCACCTTTGACCTGAAGATGGTGGAGATATGTCAACAAGGGAAGGACAAAAGGACTCTCCCACCCGTTTCCAATGTGACAATGTCCCCTTTGGAACATTGTGACATTACAATGTTCCTCATGGACAAGACCATGTCAAAAAGGGGGTGCGGATACTTTTCCACTGCCCCCTGCTTCAACCTGAAAAAAGCTTCCCCACGTTATCTAGACAAAAATCCCTCCTGATGGATAATACCAGCCCAACCTTCAGGGGCATTTAAGGGAGGAGAGTCTCAGCTACAAAGTATTCTTCTTAACATGCTTTCAAACTTTTGTTTAGGGATCTAGAGTTCATGACAATGAGAGGCTTAGAGACAGACACTCATGTAGCAAAAGAAGAATTTCACCAATGTAGATCAGTCCTGAACAACACCATCTATATGTTTCCCTGTTCTCTGATTTTTTTATCTTGATAATTCTCTGCTCTTCTAATCCTTTGAAAGAGAGATTGGTAATGTTGCTAATACAAGTTGTGGTTTGTTCATGTGCCCAAGGGAGGCTAAGATGAGGCCCATAAACTCAGTTTCACTTGTTACCTGGGGCGACTTTTGAACTCTGGCTTCCAGAGGTCGGAATGTCCCCTTCTACTGCACATGAGAACAAAGGCCAACCAATCTGAGGGGTTTCAGCTCCGAAGCTACAACATGAATGTGATTAATGTGTGGCTTTGAATTTCATGTATTATTGAATTGTATACATCGCTCAGCGCTTCGAGGGTTTTCCTTTTAAAGTGCAACACAAATGGAGGTTTAAATTGGGAGGCGAGGAAGGAGGGAACTGCTAAGCGAAAGTACTTCCATATGTAGTTTCAGAATTCTGTGCCTGAGGGAGGAGGGAGCCTTTGGGATTCATACCATGTTCCATCAAACCGAAAAACAACTTGGAAAAGCGTGCTAATGAAGATGCTTTGAATTCAGATGCAGAAGAGTTGTTGGCTGCCTGACAGCTGCTAAGAATCTCCCCCTCTCCTGTGGCTCTGCAGTAGAATCGGATTTTCAGAGCTGCAGTAGCACTGAGCAAGACACGTTTTTCCCCAGCGCATTTTAGACATTGTTTCTTAGCAACTAAACTTCTGTGTTCAACACCAAGGCCATGATCCACACATTATTTACTAGGGATGAGGCTATTGGCATCGGATTAATCCGATAATGCCAATAATTGGCGATATCGGATTAATCCGATAATACCGATAATATCAGTATATCGGTTTTTTAACATTGCCGATTTTTTGGATCTTTAACATTGCGGCCATTTTAAAAATGGCCACAAGGTTAAAGATCCAAAAAATCGGCAATGTTAAAAAACCGATATAACGATAAATCCAATATCAGATTAATCCGATACCGATAAACCCGGTAACCGATAATTTGCCGATAGTCCCATCCCTATTATTTATTCCTGAGAAGTTCTGTGGGGCGAAGCTATCATAGGGGCAACAGGGGCAGCTTTACTCAGGCTCACAAGCCTGGGGAGCCCGCAGGGCATGTGGAATGCATGCAGAGGTGGGGGCAGGATGAAAGGTCCCTCCCTATCCCATCTCTTGCACCAGGGCCCATTCCAATCTAGCTGCACCCCTGGAAGTTCCCTTTGAAAGCCCACTCTATAATGAACAAAAGGCCTCGATCCCAAGATGATTGCAATAGTAAAGGTGTAGGGGCAGTTTGTATTAAATATGGTTAATATTTTTTAAATGGGCAAATAGCTTCTAGGAAATACTCTATTTAATGGATTTTACTTACTTTTTCTGTGTGGTTTTTCCTCATCTAGGCTATGGTTTCCCTCGAGCCCTTTGTAACATTTCAAATGGTTTAGGCCACAGTGTGAAGGGTACCGCCCATAGGAATAACAGTCTCAGTGAGCCCAGTTATCATTCGTTTTTTCAGACTGGAACTTGGGGACTGGACTGGCTAATAGGAAGCTGGTTCATGCTTCAGCACCTGCCACAGAACCTTGGAGGAGTTTAAATGGTGTGGGCTCTAGAGCAGGAGAGCAGTTGGCTAACAGCTCCTGGGACGGTCAGTGGGAAGGTTACCATGCTCTGGGGGTGACCGAGGGAAACTGACGTCCAAAGCTGTCGTGCTGACACAACAGGAATAGGCTATGCAATAAGAACAGCGGGGATTGTGGCTTGAGGACAGAGAGCCACAAGAAACAATCTCAACAGAGAAGATTCATGGAGCCAACTTGGCTTGAAGGCTTCAAGGGGACACAGCAGCTGGCTTGGCGGACATCTTGACCTGACTACCTGAATAGCACAAACTGTAAGACTGGGTTTATCTTTGAGTGTTTTTAAATGAGACACCCCCATGCATGGACACTCACTGTCCACATGGGGGAGGTCTCGTTTGAATACGGGTGAGTGATGGTTCACATACCCATGACCCACACACCGCCCAACCAGTCCATGCACGGAGCACTCAGGGAAAAGCAAGAGTACCCTGTGCGGGGATGGGGTGGCTGGGCATGGGGCCGCTCATTTGAAGTCCTCCCCCACGCACAGCTCCCACGCACCTGCCCCTCTGAACTGATCACAGACTCACTCCTCACCCCATCTTGTTTAAAAACACCCTTTGACCCATTACCACGCAAAAAGGAGAAACTCCTTAAAGACAATCTAAACCTAGACTAGGTAAATAGTTCATCTGTCCTTGTTTAATAACAATAAAGCAGTTCCTGTTTGTTTGGGGGGTGGGGTTGTAAAACATCATTGGTGTCCAGCTCCTTCATGAAGGGCCTCTGGGTCAATCACAAGGCTGTCCCATCACACTTGTAGCAGGGAGCAGTCCAGGGGGCTGCTGCCCCTTTAAGAAGGGAGCTGGGGCACCAGCCAAAGGGCTGAACACACACAAGGGGTGTGGTAGAGCCAACCCCAGAGCTGGGGGTCAGCGTGAGGGGATACAGGCTGAGAAACCCCTGTGACCGAGTGGACAGGTTACTGGCCCTTTAAGGCTGGGGCGAGTAGAAGTCTGGTCATGTCCACTCTGCTGTATAAAAGGAGAGACCTAGGCAGAGAGGAGACAGTCTCTGCCAGGGAGGCGAAGGAGCAACATCTTCCTGAAAGCCTGCCTGCTCTATGCTCTCCAGGGTGCTGACACCTGGAGAACTAGCAGGACCCAGGCAAGGTACAGAGGCTGTGCCCAGGAGGGAGCCTCTTGGCTGGGGAAGGCTTGGCCAGAGCCTGGGGTTGAAGGCCTGGCTGACTGGACTTGGGGGGACTTGTGTTTGGGGTGCTCCTGAGCCTAGGAGAGATGGACCTGGCCCTGTCGGGTGGAGGCAGATCAACCGGCAGTCCCAGGTACACTGGACACAGGCGGTGTCCAAATAAAGGACTATAAAGAAAGACCCTCTGGACTGAGTGTGATGTCCTGCGAGGGTACCACCTGCCTGGAAGGAGGGGGTTCAGCTGCTGCTCTAGGCTGACACGGCGTAGCAGGGGGAGAGCTAATTCCCCTGAGTGATGCCCCAGTGCCCCGTGTGGCCCTGGGACACACACACACACCCCGCTACAACACTATTTATTTGTTGTTCACGATTATCACACACTGCATGCTTTCTGTGAAAGAATCTTTCTCTGCTGTAAGCCTAGTATCTGAAATTTGAGTTGTTGGTTACTTTTGAGTGGGCACATGGGTCGCTTGGCATTCCTAATTGGATGCTAACATTTTTAAGTCCGATTTGCAAAGCGAGTACATGTATTTCCAAGTTCAAGATTTCCTTTTCTAAAATAAAACTTGCACAATGGAATTTCAAAGGCAGACTTCAGGCAACTCAGAGAGTTAGTAGGCAAGGTCCAATGGAGAGTAAAGCTAAAAGGAATACAGGAAGACTGGGAATTTCTGAAAGAACTAGAAGTAATAATGGGAACACAGCTATAATTAAAACTCAGTGTGATGTAGTGGAAAAGGTGCCGGGCTTGGAACTAGGAAGCCATGGTTCAAATCCTGTTCTAGCCATGAGCTCACTGGGTGGCATTGGGCAAGTCCCAACCTTTCAGCCTAGAGAGCCAGTGCAATGTAGCAGATAAAGTGCTGGACGTGAACCTGACAAACCAACGTTTGAATCCCACCCTAGCCATGAACTCAGTGAGTGGCCTTGGACAAGTCACAAACTCTCAGCCTCAGTTCCCCATCTGTAAAAATGAGTATATGTGTGGGTATTTTCAGACGTTACGTTGGCCGTTGGCCCCGTACCGGCACCAACGACTTCATTCCCTGCCGGGGTCACCCTGTAACGGCACAACAGACGTGCCGGGGGGATCCCGGCGGGGAAAGTGGGAGGAGCCGGGGCCGCGCGGCGCAACGTGCAGCCGCGCGGCCCCGCCCCCTCCACGCACCCCGCCGCCCGCCCTCCGAGGAGACGGGCGGGGCCAATGCGGCCGCCGCGTCCGGCCGATCGTGCCACGGCCCGGGATCCCGCCGGGGATCCCAGGCCGTGGCACGCGGCCAGACGTTACTTTTCCTTGGCCACGGCCCGGGGTCCGTTTGACCATGCTTCCCGGGACCTTCCCCCGGCTAGCCCGGGAAGCGTGGTTCAAACGAACCCCATGTGGGGATTCACCGTGGCCAACATCTGGCACGCCGTGAACAGACGTACGGGACACGGTGACCACAGGTGGGTATTCACCGTGGTTCACCGTGTTCGCGTAACGTCTGAAGACACCCTGTGTCTGTCTGTCCCTGTGTTCCCCTTGTCCATCTTAGATTGTAAGCTCACTGGGCAGGGACCTGTCTCCAAAATCTGTGACTGTAAAGTGCTGTGTATACCTAGTTGTGCTGTAGAAATGATTAGTAGTAGTTGGCTTCATCCGCTGGGCAGACAGGAACTGGTAGAGTTCTGCCATCATGGAACCAGTTTTGTTTTTTCCAGAGCTGAGGCCTAGGGAATTCCTCTAAGGTTTCCATATTGATGTGCATCTGGAACTTCAGTTTTGTCCCAGAAAGGAGCAGGGAAGGACTATTTATAGGAAAGAGGCACGACAAATGGAAGCAAATTGGACTATTCTGTGAACAGGAAAATGGAATCTTGGCATTTCGACGTCGCGGACTCTTCTGAATTTGCCATGCCCAATGCTAAGATTTCAGGAAACCCATAATAAGAGGCATATCCCATTGGCAGTAACAACTTTCCTGACTTGACAAAATTCATTAAGGAAGCGGCACAGTTCTGAGCCTGCCAGCAAAAGCTTCCAGATAGTGGCAGTGGGAACTGTCAGCATAACACTTTGGGACATGACACGTGTCTCCAGTATTGATTTTGGTGGCCTCTACTGAAAATATGTATAGGGGAGATATATTGGTTCAATGGATTTTTTATTGTTAGCTTTCTGTTGAATAACACACAGCAGAAGCTTCTGCAAAACAGACCTTTACTAAGAACTCAGAAAACATGCTTCCATACTGTACAGACTGCATGGGACAAGATGGAGGACAGAGAGAGGAGAAGAGAGGAGAGAAGGAGAGAAAAAAACCCATTTCATCCCCTGACCCTCCCGCTACCGGACAAGCCCCATATTAAGCTTGCAGGGCTTGCAATGGATTTTTACTTGTGACTGTTGCACAATCCAACATTTTTTTCTTCCATTGAGGAAGGAGTTCAATACAATGTAAAAGTGATTCTCAAATCCCAGAAGGGCTCTGAAATTTCAGGCCATGAAACCTTGGAAAATAATACTTCCCCTATGAAAATGGCCTAGAGAATTCTATCCATTTGAATAACTTTATATATTTTTCTAAAGATATGCTCCTCTCCTTACCATAGTAGATGAGCACCTCACAAACATTTAATGTATTTACCATCAATGTATCCTGAAAGACCGTCTCCTGCCCTAAGTCCCGTTGTGGTCCGTGAGATCAGTCAAGGGTGACCTCTTGTATATTCTATCATGTTCATGCAGTGAGGCATTCTCGCTGGCTGCTCCAGTTATGGAACTCCCTTCTCCTGGAGAAGAGTGGGGAATATTTTCCTTCTCAGGGGCCATTTTGGAAATTAGGACAAGCTCTAAGGACCGGAAAGACGTTGAGGGGACATATACTTAAGGGGTGAGTGCGGAGAGGAAGAGTCCAGATCATGGATCCATCCCCTGTCCTTGTGTACATGCCCTCATATCTGCTCCCTTATTCTGAGCTCCATTTTTCAGTACTGGGAGGAGGAACTTGATTCAGAGGCCAGTTCCAGGAACTGGAAAGGGGCCACATTAAAATTAGCTGCAGACCATATTTGGCGTCTGGACCCTGGGGTTCACCACCACCACCACAACCTCCCAAGCATTTTCTAGACACAGTGGAAGGAAGACATTTTTGTTTGGCCAAGTATTTGGCAAGGGAGGGTAGGGTTTGGGAGGACAGGGGATTTGGAGAGTGTAGGACAGGTATATATGGGCATATGGAATGGGTGGGAGTGGATAGAGCAAGGTAGGAGGGGGATAAAGAGAGAGAGAGTGAGATGTGCCAGACATTTAAAAACAGCTGTAAGATTATTTACTAGGAAACAATAGTTAGTGTTACACACACAGAGAGGGTAAACATATGTGTAGGATATCGTGGGAAATAGCCTATCAGGAGACAGGAATATGCATATCAGGGATAGGGCAGGAGGGATGGATACCGTTACCCCCATTTACAAGTAGGAAACAGAGTCACAACAAAACTAACAATCTGATCCTCAAGGCGCTCCTCTGGTGCAAGGTCTACTGAGATGTAAAGTCAGGCAGTAAATGACTTGCCCATAATCTCACAGAAAGCTACAGAGGCACAGAAAACAGAGCCCAGCTCCTCAGTCCTAGGCTAGCACCCTCACCACTGGACAATACTTGCCTCCCTGTATCCAGGGGATAATTTTATATTATGTCCATTTTTGTAACGATGAACCCACCTAAATTCTATAATCCCATTCCATGAAGGTCTGTTTTCAACCTTCATGTGAGCTTCTGCATCAACCTGAATGATGGGAGAAACGCCGCCCGTATGTGGGAGAAGATCTTGTTTTCGCGAGCGCCTGGCCGTCAAGTGGCTTGACTTGTGCATGAGCTTATATTACATCAGTATTTTAACCAATTCTGAGCATCCCAGTTAGCCCAGAAGTCCTGTTACTATGCCAGCCTCGTCCTGTTTGATGTGACCTCCTCCCTCATTTTTAATTTCACATGGCCCGACCTTCTCCAGTCTTTTAATTAAGTCAACGAGAACGATGGGGTGCGTCTCACAGGACTACCAAGAGCCTTCCATATGTTAATTAGTAAATACATATGCACGCTCATGTGGTTCCATTTTCAGAATCTGACCCAGGGAAGGGCTCCTTTCTTCTTCTCTTTCATTCCCTCTCAAGGCATTTTTCACATAGGTTTAGTTGGACCCCAAATTCAAATTCATCAAAATTGCCATGGGTGATTTGCTGGCTATAGAGATACCTAAGGTCCAATTGGCTTCGGTGTCAAAAACAATTACATGCCCGGGAATGATCCCAATTAGCAAATACCCCACTAATGGGTCTCCTCCCTAAGGATGTTGATTGCTTGTGACAGTGTTTTTCATTCTGTCTGCTAGGAAACTACAATCCAACCCTTTGTGGGCTAGATTTTTTTTTGGCAAATTCCTTACCTCTCCAAGGGTGGGGGGTGGGGGACTCTACAGATGAGCAATTAAAAACATATTGGAGCAGAAGGATTATGTTTATTCAGCTTTGTCGCCCCCCACTCCCCCAAATACTTCCACAATAAAGCCTCCTTCTTGAATAAATTGAAATAGCAATTCCAAGCCATTCCAAACTCTCTCTTTCGATTTACACAATGATCAGTCACTTAAAGTACCAGGCTGGTGATTTGCTGAGCAGGGCTAGGAAAACACAGGTTACAATGAGAGCTAAAATAAGTGACCAGACCACTACTATCCATCCAGTATCTGGCCAGAGAGTGTGGTATCTGTGGTATCCAGTTGGACATTGGACAGTATCTGATTTAGTATCCGGCAGCTACCCAGTTAACTGCACTACCACTTACCGCATTACCATCTCCTGCATTGCCGACTGACTTTTTTTCCCCCTACTCCCCAGCTATGTCTGGACTGGTTTGGCTATGCAGTAATGCAGTAAACGGTAATGCAGTAATTTGGTAAATGGTAATAATTTGGCAAGTGGTCATATCTGATATTCCAGTTTAGCGGTTAACTTCCACCGTTAGCGGATAGTTACCAAATAACTGCCAAGCTTCCCAGAATACCGGACATTAACTGTGGATAATGATTTTGCTACCTGTTTCAGCTCTAATAAATCTTGAAATATCTTAGGAACTTGTAAGTCATTTCAAGATTTTGGACACTTTCTCTATTCCTCTTCCACTTTTTCCCCTCTTTTTCTCTCTGTCCGTGTGGGTTCAAGCATTTGCCAGACTAAGGGTGGAATCAAACAAGACGATAGTCCACAGTAGCCTTCACCAGGTGCATTGCCACATGTCCATCTATTAGGCCTCCACATAGTCCCCAGAGTCATCACTCACAGTCGAGTCTAGGGACATCACAGTTTCACCATGTGGGCCAATCAGGGCTAATGGGTAGCTGCGTGTCCACATCTTGTCAAATGGTTTTGCCCATAGCCTTGCCGGCGTCCAGGTCCACAAGCAGATAGAGTCCTGCCTAGCACACCTGGCCATTTGAGAGGTAGGAGTGGTAGCAGTCTCCCTCTTCTGAGGTCGCCTCATAGCTGAGAGCCACAATAGAGATCTCCCTCCCCCTGCAGTCTCCTCCACCACAGCCTCTCAGTCAAGACACTCGCTGAAATCTCCCTCTCCACCTCCCAGATGAGAGGCGTGCTGAGATCTCCCTTCACGCAGTCTCCCTCCCCACCTCCCAGCTGACAGGTGCCCTAGAGATCTCCCTCCCCCACAGTCACTCAGCTGAGAAGCGCACTGAGATCTCCCTCCCTACCTCTCAGCTGAGAGGCGTGCTGAGATCTCCCTCTCCCACAGCCTCTCAGCTGAGAGGCGCACCAGAGATTTCCCTCCTCTCGCAGTCTCCCTCCCCCATAGCTTCTCAGCGAAGAGGCGTGCTGAGATCTCCCCACAGTCTCCCTCCCCACCTCTTAGCTGAGGTGTGCCAGAGATTTTTCTCCCTTCACAGTCTCCCTCTCCCATAGCCTGTCAGCCGAGAGGTGCTCTGAGATCTCCCTCCCTGCAGTCTTCCTCCCTGCCTCTCAGCTGAGAAACGGGAAAGAAGACTGCAGGGAGGAAGATCTCGGTGTGTCTCCCAGATGACAGGTGGGGAGGGAGACTGGGGGAGAGGGAAATCTCTAATGTGCCTCTCATCTGAGTGGCAGCCACAGGGAGGGAGCTCATTAGTGACATTGGTGGAAGCTGCCACAAACACATGAAATATGGGCAGGGAGCTGTTCATTTATTAGGATCAACACACTAAACACGTGATTGGGGGTACATGGAGGCTGCACAGACCAAACACAGACTCCAGTAGCCTATCATCTCATAAGAACATAAGAAATGCCATACTAGGGCCAATGGTCCATCTACCAGCATCCTGTCTCCGACAGTGGCCAATCACAGTGGCTTGGGAGAAGCATCCAACAGGTCACAATGGGGGATCCAGTCCCTGTTGTTTTCCCCCAGCTCCCGTCATGTTCCCTGATCCTGTCTGGCTAATAGTCGCCCCAAGCTGCATTGCAGGAGGGGTGCGGGATACAAATCTATAAAATAAAAATAAATAAAAATAAATAATGGACCTATCTTCCAGAAACTTGTCCAAACCTCTTTTAAACTCAGCTATAGTAC
>QEPC01013865.1:14684913-14702124 GCA_003113815.1 Sphenodon punctatus | reverse complement strand
CTCTCTCTCTCTCTCTCTCTCGCTCTCTCTCTCCTTAGCTCAAAGCAGTAGCACACGTAATGGGGGCCAGTCTCACAGGCAGAGCACTGTTCACCAGCAAGGTGAGCGTCTCTGCCTGCCTTATAATCCCCACAAGGGGGAAGGGGCGGAGCCGGAGGCGCTCCGAATGTCGGGGCCCTCCTGGAGGCATGCGTTCAGGGCCTACAGCTGTGTGTGCTGGCGCCGCCCCAGCCTCGGCGTTCCGAGGCTCTGCAGGGAGCGGGGCCAGCTCCCGTGGTGCGTGCAGGGGCTCGGCTTCTCCTGCACTTCCGGGTTGTGGCCTCAGTGTTGCGGGCGGCGGTCCCGCTGGCGACGCAGGTATCGGGTGCGTCGGGGGGGCTTTTGCTGTGTGTAGCGTCGGGGGCGGCCCTACAGGGGCTCTTCGTGTCCCGTGGGGGCGAAGCCTGACATTGGGATGGGTGGAGGGGGCTGGTTTGGTTTGTGCTTTCCCTTTTATTGTATTTTATGGTTTTATTATTTTTATGTGTTTTAATATTGTAAAATATCCTGTTTGGAGCAGGAGGGGCGGGGTATTAAATGATTTTATAAATAAATAAATACCCAGGAGGCAGGGGGGCAGAGGCAGTGTGTGCTGGGGGGTGGGGTATGGTTGACCACAGGGAAGGAGCAGAGCAAAGGGGAGGAACTGGCTGCTGAGACCCCCAGAAGAGTCCCGCGAAGGGTGTGGGGGACAGGGCTCCTGCAGGGGCTTCCCCTCATGTGTTCATTGTGTTTGTAAGAAAGCTCCAGACAGCCAACTGGACATCAGCATGGGTTCTATCACTATTGGGGGGAGGGAGGGACGTTTCCCCTCCCAGGCAGGACTAAAACCAGAATCGCCAAAAAATCTTGTGAGAATCGAGAATCAGGGTTGGGAGATCTTGACCTAAATTCAGATCTCCACAAGATTTCTCACTCCCCACCCCCCTCAGTGCAGCTCGCAGTCCAGGCTGGTCTCCCACCCAAAAGAAATTTAAAAGGGGAGAGAGGAGGAAGCCACGTGATCCCCTCCCCAGCTCTTTTACCTTGTTCAGGACCGGCAGCTCGGGGGACAGAGCCTGGGACTATGGAGTCTCTGTAAGGAGTTGCTGAGAAAGGCTGATAGAGAATGATTGGGAATGGGAGGGGGGAGATGAGAGCAGGAGGGAGTGGGCAGACTCAACAGACATCTTCAGCATTCTATTGGCTAGCCAGAGTCAGCAAGCAATAGAATGCTGAAAAGCTGTGCTGAGTCCGCCTCTTCCCTTCAGCTCTTCCCACTCCCATCTGGAAGTCCTTTCCAGATGGGATGGGGGAGAGCAGGAAGGAGGGTGCAGATTCAGCAGACATCTTCAGCATTCTATTGGCTAGAAGGAGTCAGCCAATAGAATGCTGAAGAGTTGTGCTGAGCCCACCTCTTTCCTTCAGCTCCCCTTTCCCATCTTCCCAGATATGGGTGTTGGGGGGGCCCGTCATCTCAATTTCTTGCACCTGGGTCCATTCCAATGTAGCTACGCCCCTGGATGGGGTTGTCTCCGAGGAGGCCCCATCCGGGTGTTTTTACTTTTGGGGCTGTGCTCCAGTAAAACAGGGAAGACCCCCTGCCTTGCTCCAGACTGACAGAGCACCTTCCCTCCTCACAAGAGAAAGGATTCATTGCCCCAAGCCCAAATTTCAAGCTAGACAAGAGTCCCAACCAAGGGTGTAGAAGCTGCATATGGGGCTCACAAGATTTGGGGGGTATAGTCCCGGATGTAGGTGCATCTTATGTCACGAGGGTTGTGGCATTCCATCTTCTGCATTGTGGTGGGGGGGTTCCAGCCTAGCTATGCCTCTGCTCCTAACTCCAGCAGCACTGAAATGTGCACCCTGACCTTGCCTATGTCCTCCTTAGCTCTGGTGTAGTGGCTACGGGACCCATGAATCTCTGAGTCCTCATTTAGATAGCTTTGCCCATATGAGGTCTGTTCTTTTCTCCTCCTCAGCCGCCCTTCTGGCTTGGGCTGGAGCTTTTATAGCCCCAGTAGGAGCCGCTTTGGCAGAGTTGTCATGTCATCAGAAAGCACCCTCTCTATTATTTGGTGCCTGCGGATGATGCAATCTCCCCAGCAACCACGTTGCTAGGTAGCTCCTCAGCTCTCATTGTAGCTCCATCTCACAGCCCCACCGACCCTACTCCCACTTGCCAAACACATGGTTAAGTAACAAGGTTTTACATTGTCTCTGGAAAATGCTCGGGCTTTGGCAAACCTCCAGGGGAAGGAAGTTCAAGAGCTGTGGAGCAGTCACTGAGAACGGCCCTCTCGCTTTTCTTGCCATACAGACTTGATGCACAGATGGAAGTTGGAAGAGGGAAGCCCTCGTCTCTAGTGGTGAATCGAGCAATCGTCACAAAAGCTGTTTCCGTCTGAAACAGACACAAAGAAAGGGGGATAAAGCCAGTAACAGCTACACATGGCAACATAACAGCACAAAAGAGTTACTGGGAAGTAAAACAATTTACCACAAAGACATAAGCATAATAAATAATATCAGTTACTATATTAAAATTATTCTTGCTGCAACCATTGGTTAAGACAATCAATTGTTTACTTACTTACTATTATATCAAAACACAACAAGGTAAGAACTTTAGAAACCAATCCCGACGCATTTCAGGGGGAAGCTCTTCTTCAGGGTAGTCTTTCTAAAGTCATAATATAAAAAAAATACTAGATGCCCATAATATTGGATGCCAACAATATCTTTGGTCAATAGATAGACCTAGTAGAAGTCCTCGGTGGCCCCAAATGGCTATTAAACAAAAGCTGCCGCCTCTACTCTCCAAAAAATCAGAGAGATCTATAAAGAAACCTTCAAACACTCAAAATGGCAGTATTATTATTTTACTTCCCAGTAACTCTCTTGTGCTGTTCCATCAGAAACAGACCATTCACCTCTGCTCACGCGATAAGGAAACATTCTGTTTTTTCCACTATTTTTGATAGTTCCCATTCGGTAATTGCTATTGTTTGGTACTTCTGGTAATTCTCCCCAGGTAGGAGCCGCCACACACCACGTAACGTTCTTTACATGCTGCTTATGTTTGCTTGTGTATGATTGCAAGTTCACTATGCAACTTCCATTATTTCCCTTATTGGTCCCTGTTTTGTCTCCTTGTAAACAATGGGGTTGATCGCCTGCAAATACACGCAACTGCATGGTTTGCTCATGCTCCACCACGCGGTTTGCTCATGCGCCATAGGCCCTGTGCCGGGGGTGCACGTGGCTTGCATGCAAGTATGAGCGTGCGGGCCACATGTGTTCCACGTGGCAGTCCGCGGGACACGGGAGCGGCCCCAGTGTTTTGATTGGTGTATTTCAAGGTCTAACAGCCCTTGTTTTCCACATTCTGATAACGGAAACTGTTGTAAAGTGCTGGAAAGCAACGCAAATACCAGAAACGAACAGATGGAAAATAAATACCGTAAACTGAAATACCGAAAGGTCGGTACTTCCTGATGGTACAGGAACTGTCATTCTCATCTCAGCTCTACATGGCTCACCTTAGGAATCACAGTGGAACAGGGGAGAAGACAGTCTTTCAGATCAGGCCATTTGGGGCTTTATACATCAAAACCAGCAGCTTGAGTTGGGTCTCAAAAGCTACTGGAAGCCAGGACAGACTCCAACGCGCAGGTGTAATGTGCTCTTGGCAACCCACCCCACCCTGACACAGCTGAAGATCTGCCCCTCATTTTATAGATGCTTTGACACCATGGTTACATCTTTAATATGCTGCTTCTGAGTAAGCTGTTCCAGATCGCTTACCCCGGTCTCATTTACGGTCTGCTATCATCTTCTCTCTCTCTTTCAGAGCTGCGGCCTCCGGAGTCTCTCCTCCCTGCTGAGCATTTGTTTCAGATTATTTTCCCCAGACATGCAGGCCTGGCGCCTTCCTGAATCCTGGCTCAAGGGAAGCATTGTATTGTCCTCCATGTAGTCCTTCTGCATTAATCTTATACCTTCCCAAATGTTTGGGACGCCTTCAAATTTAGCATCTTCTGGAAATTTCCTTCACATGATCTTTGCTTCCTCTTTGTGAATATCTTAATTAAGATGGATGCCAGCCAGAGTAGCAGCAGCTACCGTGGAGCAGAGTCAGCCAGTAACTGTTGATAATAGTGGAGAGGAACAGGAGTGAGGGCTGGTCAGGGGTTCTATAGGTCTCCCAAAAAGTTGCCTATGCCATCAAGAGAGGGGGATCAGTTGAGCCTGGGCTCTGGACTCTGAGGGGGCCCATTACAAGTGTCCTGAGCTCCAGTAGGAAAATTTCAGAGGAAGAGGGGCCAGCACACCAACCCTACACTCTCAGAACATTTTCTAGTGGTGCTCAGGTCGCTTATTAAGGTCCCTACCAAAAAGGAAATGTTCACAGTGGGCAGGGGTGGAGAGTTGGCTCCACCCACTTAGAAAAATTCCTTCCTGGTGTGGTTACTGATGTCTCGGAGGGTTGCAGGGGGAAACTGGGTGGGGAGATGGGGAGCACTGTCTTCATGGGTAAGCCCTTCCCCCCCACCACAGAGCCCCACCTCTTTCCCTTAGGGGGGCTCCTCATTAGGACATGAGCCCATACCCACCACAGCCTTGCTACAACACTGTTGCTAGCACCCACACCCCTAGCAAACTAGCCCAACTCTAGATAACCATTGCCGTGTCCATGGGAGCTGGTTATCTCACTTCCATTTGTGCCTTTGAAAATCTCTTCCTCTAAATGTTTTGGACCCGTCCCTGCGTTTCTTACTTTCTTCCCCTTTCCCCTCATTCCTCTGATAAGCAACCGGGCAGACTTCAAGTAGTTCAGCGTTCCGTTTCTGTTTCTCGGTTGTTTCCCACAGTCTCTCAGTCTGCTAAAACTTGCTCTTTCAGAGCCATCCTATCTTTCTGTCCAACTGGCATGCTGGAAAGAGAGGACCAATGATTCAAGATCAACACAAACTCCCTCGTTTCTCATGTTTTGTTTGAAAACGTTGATCATCTTTGAGGAATGCGTGAGAAAAATACTTGTCTTCACAAGCAAAAAAATAAAAAATAAATCAGATGTGTGTTCAGTAGAGAATCTTAGACCCTGCATATCTAATCGACTACTTTCACCCCTATGCTCCGCGGTGCTCCCTTGAGTCAGCAGGGGGCACCATCTTGCAAGTGCTACCATTGCACCCGGTCCAGATGACACAAGCACACAGAAAGGCATTCTCAGTGGCTGCCCCACAGCTGCCTTGGAACTCCCTTCCCCTAATGGCCTGGGCCCTGCTTACCTGCAGGACCGCCTCAGGCCCCAGGTCGTATTACGGCCTGGGCCTTGCTTACCTGCAGGACCGCCTCAGGCCCCAGGTCGTATTAAGGCCTGGGTCCTGCTTACCTGCAGTACTGCCTCAGGTCCCGGGTCATTTTGCAGCCTCTGCGGTTGGTCGGGGATGCCTGACACGAAGTCCCCCGGGTGGCGATGATGGGGAGGGTGTTCTCAGTGGCTGCTCCCAGGCTGTGAAATTTCCTCCTGATGGAGGCCCACCTGGCCCCAGACCTCCCCTCTTTCCGAAGACAGTGTAAGACCTCTCCGAAGACAGTGTAAGACCTGGCTGTTCCGCCGGGCCTTTGGAAAGGGAGATGGGTAGAGTGCGGTGGGCAAAGGGTGTGGGGATTAGTGCTGCCCTTTTAGTGTATTTTTAGTATTTTTAATTAATTTTAAATTGTGAATTGTGTTTTATTGTGAATTGTTGATGGCGTATGTGAGCCACACCAAGCTGCTCTGTGAGGAGGAGGGTTGCAGGATAAAAGAAAACTGAACTAAATAAATAAATTAAATAATTTCCCAGCCTGAGCATCTTCAGAAGGTAATATAAGACCTACTTTTTTGGCCAGGCTTTGGATGGGCAGGGAGGGATATGGCTTGAGGGGGAAAGAGCAGGAATGATTTTATTTGGAATTGTATATGGTTCATTTCTATTGGTTTTTATATTTTGGTATGTTTGTAAGCCACTTGGAGCCTGTGGGAAAGGGTGGAATGTATATCGAAACATAATAAATATAGAGATTCATTAATTAAATAGCTATCCCTTCCCCTCCTCCCCCCACCCCCACCCCCAGCCCCAGCCTAAAAAAGACCAATGTTCTGATCTGGTTGTGTCAGTCCCACTTGTGAGAAGCCCAGCCATGGGATGATGTCAAGTCAGAGTGACTTCACCAAGCAGGGTCAAGGGTCAGAATCTGAGGTATCTTTCCAAGCACACTTCTGGTGTGTGAAGGTAGACAAGAGGCATCATCTGGAGAGATACTGGTTTTTTCTAGACTTTCACCCAGAGGGGGTGGGGCAAATGGGGGAGGGGCAAAAGAGCTGTCACGCCCTTTTCTAACAAAACCCTACTCTTTACAGAGCATCCTATAGTCATGATGGGGACAGGAACAGATCAGAACAAGGATGCAGCAAAGAGCTGTCATGCTCTTTTCTGACATAATCCAACCCATCAGATGACAACATGACTCTCCACAGGGGCACGACCAAATCAAAAAAGTGTCAGAAAAGTTGCACACCCCCAATTCTGACATGACCATCCCCTATTGTCTCGTCACCCCTATTTCTTTGGTTTAGCAGCGGCACCCTTGGCTGATCTGTAGAATTCATGGTTTCCCCCAGTGCCCAGAGATTGTGGGAGAATCCCACAGAGACAGAAATCTCTCTGAGCAATAGTTTGCTCTTCATCTGTCCTAGGGGTCACAATACCAATAAGCCAGGCTTGACCTAAACCAGGGGTGAGGAACATTTTCCTTCTGGTGGGCCATTCTGAAAATTAATACAAGCTGGATAGAGGCTGGGGGCGGAGGTGCTTGCACTCAGGATGGGGAAGGTCTAGATTTGGGATGTGCATGGGGTCTGTGTATTTGTTTTAGTGTCTGTCTTTATTTGTATTTGTATCTTTACCAGTGTTTGCTGCATTTACCCCATCACTGCCAGTGTGGAAAATACCGTGAACATGGCTCCCTGCATGAGGGTTACTTTGAGGCCTATAAAGGAAAGGAGTCAGAGAGCAGTCTGGCTTAAGGTGGATATGTGCTGCAGCTTCTGGGGTTCAGTTTGAGACTTCAGATGCCAAATTATTCTGGAAATTTTGTATTCACTCCCAAACTGAATACAAAGTCTTAGTATTTGAGCTTTGAACAGTAGGGCTGAAATGAGAATATATTTCTTTCTTGTTAAATCCCATGAGAATCGAGAACTTGGAATGATCTCGATAATGGTTTGATATCTTGGTTGAGAATTTTTCTTTACTTGGAATTTTAAAAAAATTAAGCCCTGACCACAGGGCCAGAAATAAGGGTTGTTTCCATTAAATAAGTAGGGATGGGCGAACAGAACGCGGTTCGGATGTTCGGCTGTGCGGTCGTTCGGTTCGAAACCCGAGTTCGGGTTCGATGGTTCGGTTCAGCCGAGTTCGGTTTGACCGAACTTGGCCGAACATTCAAAAATAGTGAAACCAAAATGAAATTGAACCGGAAACCTAATTTTCGGCCCTGGAAAGAAGTTTTTCCTGACCCCGAACTCATCCGAAAATGACCGAACTGTTCGGTCGTTCGAGAGTTCAGTTCGGCCATTTGGTTCGGATGTACGAACAGACCGAGTTCGGTCCAAACTCCGAACATCCAAATCGCATTCAACCATCCCTAAAAATAAGGGACGTTTGTTAAAACAAGGGTCACCTGGCCACCCTAGGTAATGTTTTCCTTAGGGCTGCGCACAGGGTCACATACCTGTATCTGTGTTTATATGTTGGTATTTGTGTTTATTTGTAACTTTGCCCGTGTTCACTGCATTTCCCGCATCACTGCCAATGTACACAGGGCCCTGCCTTTGGGTTATTTTGGTACAGAAGTGCAGTAAGGTTCTGCCAGTTTGATAAGTCTATAAGAAAAGTAAAATACAGTTAAAACTGCTGCTAAGTCTGCTACCAATTTAAAAAGCGGGACACTGGTTTGGGGGAGGGTGGGGAGGTAGGAATGGGGCCGGACACTGATCTGGCTTAGTGGGGGTTGCTTGCTTAGGGAAAGGGTTGCTGGTTTGGCAAAGAGGGAATGGGGCATGGGTCATATAACTGACTCAGAGGTGTCACTTGTTGGAGGGGGAGGTCACTGGCTTAGGAATTCACCATTTCACTCTGGCTAGTCTCCACTGGGCTGGCAGCAGTGCTGGAGACTGCAGTTCTGAGAGGGTGGTGGTCCCTGCAGTTGTGGAGAGCTCACTACAGGCTCCCCAAGCAGACAACTAAACTGAGAGTCAGAGAGCAGCCTGGTTCCGGGCTAGATGTGTGCTGCAGTTTGGGGGACACAGTTTGAGACCTTGGATACCATGTTTTTCAGGGAATTTTAGGTTCACTCAGAATGTGAATACATAGCCTCTAAAATTTACATTGCTACATAGTGGTAATAAAATACTAATAATCTTTATATAGTGCCCCCCTGCCATGGTGGTGAAAGTGATCCCCGGCGGGGACCAAAAAAAAAAATCACATCTGGTCGGGCGCCACGGCCCGGGATCACCGGCGGGATCCCGGGCCGTGGCGAATTTGATCAGACGCTGCGGCCGCATTTGCCCCGCTGCCCGCCCGTCTCCCCAGAGGGCGGGGAGCGTGGAGGGGGCGGGGCTGTGCAGCCGCACGTTGCGCCGCGCGGCCCCACCCCCTCCCAGATTCCCCACCGGGATCCCCCGGCACGTCTGATACAGAGTGACGGGGTCATCCCAGCAGGGGATGATGGGTTGTTTTCAGTACGGGGCCAACCGGCCCCGTAATGTCTGAAAACACCCATAGTCTATAGCCTGAACTATATAGTGTCCACTAAAAACTCTTTAAAAACCCACCATATTTGTGTTTCAGATTTGATTTTTTTAATTTATTTTAAAATGTTCATATCCTGCCCCTCCTGCCACAGGAAGCTCAGGGTGGCTTACAATTTATAAAAAGATAGAAACAACAATGAAACCATAAAACACAATAAAATACTGGAGGTTAAAAACACCAATCCCTCACTCCCCTAACCCACTCCCCCCACCCATCACCAAACACCTGACAGAATAGCCAGGTCTGACACCTTCGTCAAAAGGAGGGTATATCCGGGGCCACCTGGGCCTCTGCCGGGAGGGAGTTCCACAGCTGCAGTGTGGTCACCAAGAACGCCCTCTCCATCGTCAGTCCCCTGGGATACCCAGGGGACTTCGAGAAAGGCGCCCCCAGGCAACCGCAAGGGTCGATTCAGAGCCTGGGGAGTGAGACAGTCCCGCAGGTAGGTAGGGCCCAGGCCGTTTAGGGCTTTATAGGTAACCTTGATGTTCCAAATGTGAAACCTGAAATGTCTTTTTGTGTTTGTTTGTGTTTTATCAAAACCTGAATGCACAGCCCTAGTTTTCCTTTTTCTAGTGGGTGAACTAAAGACACATCCAACATCCCTACATTAGAAGACAGCTCATTTGATCATTTTGTTTAGAACCCCAACGTCTCTGGATCCGTCGCTGCTGGGAATTGTTGTTTGAGGAATTTTTTTATTATACCCATTTTACAGAGGGATAAACAGAGACCGCAAGAGAGAGTTTAACCAACATGACAGCAAGGCACTGGTGGAATGTAGGAAAAGAACCCAGGAGTCTTTGCCACCCCTGGCTTTTCACACTAACTAGATGTTTCTCATTGGCTGTTTACACTGTAAGTATTTACACAGGTGGGATATTTGGGGGGAAATAAAGAGAAAGGAATTTTTTATTTTAACAACCTCTTTTTTTCTTCCCGCCCTCAGCATAGCCTCTGACACCCAGCAGATCTCTGGGAAAGTTCATGAATGCACCAGACCTGCTAGTTCCAGGAGGTAGATGGTCCAAATAGTTCAGACAGATGTTTTCTTAAGAGATTATGGCCCATAACCATCAGGAGTGTAACTCCACAAAATTCAGTGGGGTCTGACGCCAGAGGTGACTTTGATCTAAAGGCCTGATTAGGCTCTCATGTTCACTGGTGTAAATCCATTAACAGGAACAGAGTTATTCTTGATTTATGCTGGGATAAGAAAGAGCAGAATCAAGTCCGTTGGGTCTATACAAAAGGACTGCTTCTGCAAAGCTCCCCATGGCGTGTTTGCTGCTTTCAGAGTGCCATCATTTAGCCTGTCAGATCAGAGCAATGGGTAGTTTGCAGTGACATGGTTTAGGGCCTCTTTCCCCTTTCCTGGAATCTGTTAGCCGCACTAGCTTCAAATCAGGGATGACCAAACAGAAAAGATACAACTTTTATACAATTAGAGAAGTAGCCCCCCCAAATCAAATGAGCATTCTAGGAAAAATAAATAAGTACTACAATATTGGACCAAACGTCTGCAGCTTACTGCAAAATACTGCCGGCCAAAAATACTGCCGTTTGGATGTTCCCTTCCTTTCTGCACCCGCTTTTTATTTGCTGTTTCCCTGATTTTTACCATCTGGCTTTTGTCACCCCCATGCCACTGGAAGCAAGCTTGCCAAAAGGGGTACCCAATTCGCCAACCCGTGGGTAATACCCGCACTGTTTGGGGCATCCAGATTGCTACCCGAATACCATTCAAGTACTCAAAATACCGAAATACTGACAACTGGCATACTAAAGGGATTGGCCGTGGCTCAGGTGGTAGAGTGCGGCATCTCTGATTCAGGCTCTATGGTAGCACGCCTGGGTGAGGTCTCTGCCGGAGACCCTAGAGAGCCAGATTTGAAACCCTGCTGCCTTGTCAGGTTATGACAATACTGGACTAAGATGGACCATTGGGCTGACTCCGGCAGCTCCTTATAGCCTTAACGACAATCAGTATACCAAAATTACCCCCAAAATCCAGGTCAAAATTGATAATTCAGTATACCAGTTGTTGATATCTCAGGGTATTCTCAGACATTACGAGATCACGCTCAACCACAGTGAACCACGGTCAATCCCGCGGCGGGGCCAAAGCTGTTCAGCGGCCGCCAGATGTTCACCACGGTCAATACCCACATGGGGTCAAAATCAACCACGTTTCTGGGGCTCCCCGCCGGACAATCTCCGAAAGCGTGGTCAAAGAGATTCCCAGCGGGAAACAACAAAAAGTAACGTCTGGACGGCAATCACCAGCCAGAACCAAAGAAAATGATCCCCAGCCAGGGACAAAGCACGCAACGTCGCTGCCAGGCAACCAGCAACAACACAGCCACCGGAGGGAGATTTAAAGGGCAAACCGCAGCAGGGAAGTGTGGTGGAATGGAGCGAGGAGGGAGGCGGAAGAGAGCGGTGGGCGAGAGAGCGAGGGTGGAGGAGGAGGCAGTGGCAGTGGTAGAGGGAACGCAGGCAGAGGAGGGGGAGACGGGGGTCGTGCTGAGGATGGAGGAGGCGGAGGGACAACACCCACAGCAGCTGGGACAGGACGCCCCGGGGACATCAGCGGACCGGGGGAGGAGGCACCCCGGAAACGGGTAAGGGGAAACAAGGGGAGGGGAACAGGGGCACCAAGGGGGGGCAGGGGGCCAGCCTAGGCCCCCGTCAGGGAGTGGGGAAAGGGGGCAGCCTGCGAGAGGGGCCAGAACTGCACCCAACCATAACACACACACCCCCGCGCGTCCCGCAGACACGGAAAAGGGCCCGGGTGGACGAGCCCCCGGAGGACACCGGCTCAGCCCAGGCAGAGGAGGAGGAGAAGGAGGAGGAGGAGGACCCCCAGGGGAGATGATGGAGGAAGCCCTACCACAGAGGGGGCCAGTGGGGGCAGGAGACCCAGGACTTCATACGGATCTGGGGGATCCTGGAGTACCAGTTGGAGCTCGCGCTGAACCAGCAGAATGAGCACGTCTACCAGGACATAGTGTGGGAAATGGAGGCGGCAGGGCACCATCGCACCGTGGCACAGTGCCGCTCCAAGGCCAAGGAGCTGAAGAGGGGGTACAAGGCCATAAGGGACAACAATAGGTGGTCCGGACACGGAGTTTGGACCGCCCCCTTCTATGATGCCCTGGACCGAATCCTGCACATGAAGGGCTCGATAGTCACCCCATGGCTCGTGGGGAGCACAGTGGTCCAGAGCAAGGAACGGGCTGAGGTACCCCCTTCCCTCGCTGCCTCCCTGGTAGACACAAGCTCTAGGGACCCGGACCCCCAGGAGGAACACCCCAGGACCTCCGGCACTTGCAGACACACACACCCCCAGACAGCAGCTTGGAGAGCACCCACCCCAAGGCCAGACAGGCGGAGTCCGAAGCTGGCACCCTCATCACCCTCAGCCAGTGGTCCATGGGGGAGCATTCCCACACTGAGGGGCCGGCCTCGGAAGGATTGGAGACCGACATTGAGGGTAAGCGGGTGACCAGGAGGGGAGAGGGACCGGGCCCACAGGGGCAGGGGCCAAGGGGGGGATGGACAGGTCGGGGCCAGCCCCCACAAGCAAGGTGGGAAGGCCACCCGCACAACCCTACACCAACAACCCTCCCTCTTCGCCCACAGAGCATGGAACACCCCAGCACCAAACCCAGGCGGGTGAGCAGGCAGGCGCCAAGGAGCCCGGGCAGCAGGCGGAGAAACCAGGTGAGGCATGCAGTCCGGGTGGGAGGGCCCACTGGGGCACCGGGAGGGGGTCCCGGGACACTCGGAGGTGGTGGGAGGGAGGGTGGGAAGGAGTCTGGTGACACGCCCGGGGGGCCACGGAGCCTCGGTCCCATCCCAGGGCCGAGGGCGGGCTCCCAGGGCAGCAGGCGACTCATCTTCCTGTACCCTACAGGGCAACCCCAACAACCACTTTGTCCAGGGCCCGTGCCCCCAGCACAGTGCATGAGGGAGCACCGGGCACGGGTCCACCAGTGGAGGGAGGACCAGGCGGAGGATATCGTCCAGACCTCGGCAGAACAGGGGGAGAGGATGATAGCGGCCGTGGACTGGATGGAGGTGGCCATCGAGCGGTCCCTGGAGCAGGTGGAGGCACGGGACATGCGGCTCCAGGCCGAGGGGCACCTGGAGCGGAGGCAGGAGCACCGGGAGCACAGCAGGCAGGTGGAAGCGCTCGGGCGGCTGGAGCAGGCCATCACAGGGATGGTACAGAAGCACTCCGCCAAAATGGACAAGTTCCATGATATTGGGACCTCCTTGCTCCTGCATGAGAGCACCATGTGTGCCTATGTGATGGCAGTCGCCCCTCCAGGCACCCTGCCTGCCCAGGGCCCCATGCTGGCCCCTCGGTGCCCCCACCCCATCCCCAGCCGCCCCCACGCCCACAGGGGCTGCGCATCCGCCTCCCAATTCCCCCTGCCCTCCGGAGGGTGCAGCCGCTCAGGGGGGGCCCCCGGCTGCTAGAGTTCAGGGGGGCCTCACCGGCTATTAGAGCTGGGACAGCTTCCGTGGCCCCCTGCTGCTGACTGCTGTGTGTCTGAGCCTACCGCGGCGAAGCTGTCGGCGCTGTCGGGTGTGTGGGCCCATTCGGATGTGCAGTTGGGGCTGTCCATGCAGGATTCCTTCGAAGCCTACTACCTGATTGCCTACCACATGTCCTTGTTGGGGTACCGCCGGGGCATGATCCATTGGCCCCACCTGGTTCATCAGGCGGGGCACCCAGCCCGTGGGCCCATCGTGCCCCCCAGCAGCTGACTGTGAGTCCCGGTGTGCCTCCCAGCCCCCCGGTTGCCTGCCCTCATGTGGGCTCCTGCCCCTGCCCGGGGGCCGGTTTCCACTGGCTGATCCCCCCTGTTGTCTCTGCCATGCTGCTGTGCTGCTTGCCTCCCGGGGTGCTACTGCCCCTGCCTGTGGCTCCAGGATCCTCCGGGCCCCACCCCCCATCTGCCTCTGCACCCAGTGTTCCCCTCTGTGGTTGCCTTCCCCGGTGCCCGGGTCCAGCTCTCTGCATGGCCTCACCGACATGCCTGTGTCCAGCAAATTGTCCTCACCCGCCAGCGCTGCCACCTGTGGCCCCTGCCCCCCCCCCTTGGGTGCCTGTGTGACCTCGGGGTTCCTGGGGCCCCTCCCGGTTTCCTCCTGGGGGGGTGTTCACGTCCTTGGACCTGCTGCGCTGTACCAGCTCTCCTGCCTGCCCTCCATCGGCCCCTCGCCGGGGTTTGGGGCCTGCGTGTGCCTCCTGGACTGTTCCCGGTCCACTTGCTGCACCGTGTGGGCTCCCGTTGTGTCTTGGTCCCGAGCTCCTGGGGCCCCCCATTCCGGGACTGTCTGTGTTGCTGTGGGGGTGCCCGTGTGGACAGTTCTGCTGTGGGGGTTGTGGTTGCTGTTGCCTGTGTCCTGCCCCTGTGCCATTTCCCCCCTCTTCCCTGTTCTGCACCCCCCGCCCCTGAGCCCGGTGTGCCTTGTGTGTTGTCCAGGCGCCCGTGTCCCCCCTTCCCTTCCTTTCCCTTCTGTGTGTGTGTGTGTGTGTGCATGCGCGCGCGCCTGGGTGTGTGCTTGTACTGCATGTTCAGCTATGCCCCCATTGTCTGTGTGCCTGTTGTGTGTGGTACCTGGCCGGCTCTTCTCCCTCTCCCACCTCCCTTCCGTTTCCCTTGTGTGGGCTTTCCCTTTTGTGCCTTCTGGCTTCATTTGCTCTCAGGCGGCCATGTCTGTGTCCCGCCCCCGCCCAGTGGGTTCTGGGTGTTTTGACCATGGCCGGGAATCAGCGTCACGTCTGTTGCGCTGCCCCGGTCCATGATCTGCCGGCCCGATTCCCTGCCATGGTCCCGGTCCCATCACGTCTGTTCGGGACTTGTTTTGACCATGGGGGGTGGTTGTTTGGTTCACCCCCACCGGGAATCCACTGTGGTGAACCGGGCACCTGTAACGTCTGAAATCACCCTCGGTTGTCAGGATTTCCGGTAGGCAATCAAAAAACAGTTTGGGTACCGAAAATTACTCAAAATATTTGGTTCAATTCAGGTACCAGAAATTGGACAGGTATACCCATTTTGTGGGTACCATTTCACGTGTACCAATAACCTCTTCAAGCCAGCTCTCTTATTTCAGTCATTCGCTGCATCTTTGCTCTTCTTAGCATGTTTGACCACCGTCTTTGGAATTCTCCAATAATAAGAAATTTCATTTATATAGCACCGCACTTCAACCACGGGGTGCTTCACAATATTAGTACAATAAAATATAATAAAACAACCTAAAATGCAAATAAAATTCTTTTAAACCCATTGGAAGGGGGTCAGCTTGGAGAAGAGATGACAGAGGGGGATTGGATAGAAGTTTACAAAATCATGAGTAGTGTGGAACGAGTAAATAGGGAGTTGTTATTTACTCTCTCCAACAGTACTAGGACTAGGGGACACTACATGAAATAAACTGACAGCAGATTTAAAACAAATAAAAGGACAGTTTCACGCCTTTATAAAATAAAAGGACATTTTCACGTTTTCACTCAATGTGCAATTAGCTTGTGGACTTTGTTGCCAGAGGATGTAGTCGAGGCCAGGTTTAAATAAGGACTGTATACGTTCTTGGAGGATAGGTCTATAAATGACTATTATTCAAGTTGGTGGGGGGGGGGGGGCGTGCAATCTCTAACTGTCAGGAGCTGGACGTGAACAGCAGGGAATGTACCCACTCCATTATGACCTGTTGGGTTACGGTTCTTCTCTGAAGTGACCGAGTGAAGCCACTGTCAGAGACAGGATGCCAGCTCAATGGACAATTGGTCTGACCCCATGTGGCATGGACTAGGTTCTTAAATACATGATGAGGAACTAACCATGGATCCTCTAAATGCACCCAAAGCATAAAATAAAATCTTTGGGTGATTTTTAAAAGTGAGGAAAGAGGAACTGAAATGACTATTCAGAGGGGCTGAATTCCATGCTGAGGGGCCACAGCAAAGGCCCAATTGCCCACCAACTTAAGTCACGGTGGCAGGATCTCCAAAGTCCCCGTCGCCGCACGGCGCTGCCCGGTATGGGCAGCAGCTTGCCAGCGGTGGTTTGTTGTCCCTCCCCCCCCTCGCGTGGAGAAAGGAAGATGGGGCGGGGCAGGGCACACGTTAGCACGTAAGCGGCACTAGGCAAAGTCTCGCGTGAGGCGGGACTTCATGGCCGCCATCTTGGTCCAGGCGCAGAACCTGCCATTCCGCGCTTGGACAGCATGGGGCGAGTGGCACGGTGGCAGGATCTCCAAAGAGAAGGTGGGTTCTTCGGAGCGCTGATATCCATCAGGGCAAGGTTCCAGGATCAGGTCTCAAATATAGCCCAGGTCGATACCATCCAGGAGGACCCTACCGACCAGCAGTACAATCTTAACTAAAATATATTATCTGAACTATTTTGCCTCCATCTCCTGCATCTGTGACTAACACGGCATCCACATTCTCTCTAGTCTACACATTAAAAAACCCACTGGCATTTCCATGTCCATATGCACATTTACACAGAATGGCTACCTGACTAAGCTGTGTCTGAGACTCGAGCAGACGTGAGTTTGGGTCCAGACTTAGTAAATGCTACCTGTGAGTCCAGAGGCTGGTCTGCTCCCCACTGCTTCCATAAGAAATGCCATGCTGGGTCAGACCAATGGTCCATCCAGCCGAGCATCCTTTCTCTGACAATGGGGCCGATTCCATGCCCTGCAGATCCTGTGCGTGCCGGCGCAGGCCCGTGCAGGAACCTCACGCACCTCATTGCGGGCATACTGTGCAGCGCGGGAACCGCACGCATATGCAGGCAGGCGGGGGGGGTGCATGGGATCCGTGGACCATGGGATCGGCCCCACCGGCCACCTTCGATTGCTTTGGAGAAGTACCCAACAGGTCATAATGGAACGATTCATTCCAGGGCCGGCCGCAGGGTTTGTGAGGCCGTGTGCAAAGTCTTGGTGCGGGGCCTAATTTGCATCATTAGGACCGACCTAATTATGCACATGTATAAATTTACATAAAACTTACTCCCTCTAGACAGGAAGGATTCCCATTCTCCACCCCTCCGAGCAACCATGGAGAAGCATGGCCTCCTAATGCTTCCCCCCCTCCCCAGCCGAGTGTCTACCACCACTCCCCAGGAGTGGTTCCACTGCAGGGGCAGCCAAGCGGGCAGTGAGGCAGGCACAGAGAGACTGACTGCATCCACTACCTTAATGGGGTAGGGGGTGAGCTTGGTCAGTCTGGCCTCCAGGGCCTGTTGCTTCTTGCTGCCAGTGCCGCCTGTGCCTTGTGCACGCATGC
>QEPC01013865.1:14664271-14674388 GCA_003113815.1 Sphenodon punctatus | reverse complement strand
CAAGGCCAGAACCAAAGATCAGGTCACGGTTATGCCCCCCCCCCCGCCCCCGTGGGTCAGACAGATCACCACCTGGGGCAGATCCATGGTTGCCATGACGGCAATGAATTCTCGCTCTGTTCTTACAAGGCCAGCATTGGCATGGATGTTGAAGTCCCCCAGGACCAAAGTCCTGGAGGAGCCCAACGCCACCTCCAAGGCCAGTTCTGCTAGAGCAGTAAGGGATGCCGCCGGGCAGGAAGGGGCCTGATATACCAGCAGCACCCCTAGCTTGCTCCCAGCCAAATCGAACACCACATGGAGGGCCTCAATACCTACAATCTCCTGAACTGGATACCTCCGAATAGGCCAGTCTTCTCTAAAGACAATCACTACACCACCTCCCCGGCCACCCGTGCGGGGCTGATGCTGCACGGCATACCCAGCCAGAACGAGATCCACTAAGGTTGGTCCGGCCATCTCGTCCAGCTAGGTTTCCGTAATACACACGAGGTCCACAGCCCCCTCCGAGATTATATCCCGTACGATTGGGGCCTTGTTCACAATGGACCTCGCGTTTAGCAGCAACAGCCCCCCCACACGTGGACCCTGAACCTGGCTCCTCCCTCCACCCCAGCGGGGGGATGGCAGATTGCACCTCCCGCAGGTACCTAGGTCCCCTTGGGGCACGAGCCATCCAACCCCGTGGACCATACCGTCCATGCCCAAGAACCACCCCTATTGCCACCCCTTTCCCCCACCCCACCCGTCCACCACATCCTGGCCCCCCAGGTTATTGGTTTTAATGTTTTTATGACTTGCGAGCCGCCCTCAGCCTCCGGGAAAGGTCAGCATATAGAATTTAAAGAAAGAAAGAAAAATAAATACATTCTTCCCAGGGGCCACTTTGAAAATTAGCACAAGCTCCAAGGGCCGCATAGAAGTTGGGAGAGGGGGTGCTTAAGGGATGCACTCAGGAAAAGGAGGGTCCAGATCATGGCTCTGCCCCCTATCCTTGCATGCATGCCCTCATCTCCATTCCCTTCCCCCGAGCCCAGTTTTTCAGCATCTGTGTTAGGAACTGGATCCAGGGGCCAGATTCAGAAACTAGCCTGGGGTCACATTAAAGCTAATAATGAGCTTTATTCAGGGATGTTGCTAGGTGGGAATGGGTTGCTCCACCCCAGCGTGCATATGCATTCTACATGCATGTGGCCCCCTACCCCCACGCCAGGCTTGTGAGCCCCGATGCGGTTGCACCGACTGCACCTTATAGTTATGCCCCTGGCTGTATTTTTGGCCCTGGGGCCTAAGGTCTACAGTCTATCATCTGAGTCTTCAGACGTCTTAGTCTTCAGTTTAACAAAACTAAGGAGAAAAAAAAACCTGGAACACATCTTATTTCTATGGGGCAGGTGGACATACAGAGGGAACCAGAGCCAACCAATGCCCCATCATTTTAATGGGTCCAAACCAAGATCCCATCTCTGAACATCTCCAAACTTAAGAACATAAGAAGTGCCCTACTGAGTCAGACCAATGGTCCATTGAGCCCAGCATCCTGTCTCCGACAGTGGCCAATCACGGGAGCCTGGGAGAAGCACCCAACAGGTCACCATAATATCCATTCCCTGTGGGTCATCCCCAGGCTCCCAACAGTAAAGGGTTTTGTTCCCCAATCCTATCTGGCTAATAGCTGCTAATGGACCGGTCTTCCAGAAACTTCTCCAAAACCAAATCTCTTTTAAACTCAGATATACTGCTGGCCTTGATGAAACTTTAGAGAAGTGAGCAGAAATCTGATCCACGTCTCGCCCTGAGAGAGCGTAAAAGCCTGCTTGTGTCCAGAACTGATGTTCTACACCAGCCCTTGACATACTAACGGCTAGCAGGATGCTTTGGCTACATGCCCTTCTGCAGGAGAAATAGAACGAAACACGAGTTATTATCTCAATGTCCTTGCGTGATAAAAGTGGCCCGATAAAACAAAGTGTCAGCATTTCGGGGAAACCGCTCTAGAGAAATTAGTGCCATGGCAAACACTGCCAAGGACACTGAACTTCCCAGAGGCAAATGAACTGAAAAGGGGGGGCACCACCACTCTGAGGTAAACCAAAGAGGGGGAAATATGGCAGCCAATGCTTGTGGTAGTTGCCTTTATAGGTTATCCAGCAGCACCACCTGGTGGTAAAAAAAAGAAATAAAAAGAAAAATCTTCCATTGGCGATAGTGATGGAACACATGACTGAGTGTCTGTGAATGAAATGAGTGAACTGACTCCGGTAAGTTGCTAACGTAGTTGCTGAATCATATTTAGTTTGTTATCTCCCTAGCATACTGGGATTCAGTTCACCAGGCAGATGCGTGACACAGCAGAGTGGAATAATTAGGTTAAATCTGAATGCCTGCCACTCCTGCCATTCCATAAGAACATAAGTAGTGCCATGCTGGGTCAGACCAATGATCCATTGGGCCCAGCATCCTGTCTCCAACAGTGACCAGTCTCAGTTGCTTGGAAGACTATCCAACAGGTCACAATGGGGCAGGACCCGTTCCCTGTTGTTCACTCCCAACGCCCAACACTAAGAGGTTACATTCCCTGAAACCTACCCAGCTAACAGCTGCTAACGGACCTATCCTCCAGAAACTTGTCCAGTCCTTTTTTAAGTCGAGCCTTGGCCACATCTTCCGGCAGCAAATTCCACATCATTTCTCCCTGCAGTCAGGCTGCCAGAACAGATCTGCAAATGTGCAACCCACATTCAGTGGTAAATGCCAGTTATGATCGCAAACTGTGCTCTTACCTATTCCGGTCTACAAAGAAGCCAGTCCAGGGATGCCCTTTATTAAGAGTGTCTACGTTGGTCCTGGTGATGGTGTCCCGGCATGTCATGCCATTGCAGCTTCTCAAATCTCCCTTGCAGCTTCTGGGGGATGAATGGTTCCTATGCACTTTTCGATCATGAATAAGGCTACTCATTATTTTAAAGGTGCTGCCTTTCAGCTATGGAAGTAGCTTCATTTCAGTGATGAACTTACAGCCCAAGCCTAAAGCCTGCAAACTGCTGAAAAGGGTGTGTGGGAACACAACGCACATGCAACCCGCCTGCCACCCCTTTCTAGGGAATGCGGCGTGCAGGCAAAACCCCATGCAACCTACTCGTAGCTTGCGTGCCGCCCAAATACAGCCTGTGCAACCATGTGACTGTGAGTTTAGAATCAGGCCCAATGTGATTCCTCATCCATATGCTCTCTCTTCCATGCTGTACTACGAGCAGCCTGGGAGCCACAGTCACTGTGTTTTCCCCATTGTTCCCAGTTGGTGACACTCTAGCTTTTGGGCACACTGGGAAGTTTGGCAAAGCTGCCAGCTCTCTCTCTCCTTCCCCCATTCCTGGATTTTACTCTAGGGAGGGACTATTGCCAACAATGGGAAAGTGCAGTGAACATAGGTCCCTCGCTAAGGGTGAAAACAGACATGCACGTAACTGCACTTTAACATTCCTTATGCATGTTGCAGGGCTGTAGTGGTGCCCTATGCAGCCCTGCAACATGCATAAGAAATGTTAAAGCGGAGTTAAGATGTATGTCTGTTTTCAGCCTAAGAGGCACAACCCCCAGTGCTTAATTTGTAAAAGATGAATTGTGGGGATCCAAACCTGCCCCAGAAGCCACGCCCAATGTCCCAGAGCTTGCCAGGGCAGGGAAGTAAGCCCTAGTTTCCAGCTAGCCACCCCGCTTCTCTACGGGACTTCTTGTGATTTAATCTATATGATGACCAGTGCAGGGAGCGGGGCAGGAAAGTCATTAAAAGTCAAATAAACCATTTGGGAAGTTTGGGGGTTTTGTTTCCTACCCTGAAATGGCCAATATTTTTCTGGTCTGTTAGATTTTGGGGTGCACACTCCAACCGGGAATGTTTCCCGGGGCTCCTTGACTTTAATTGCCCGGGCTGAGCCTCAGCAAGGCCTCCCTCCCCCCACAAATAAGCCCTGGCAAACCTGCCAAATTAACCCTACCGGAACCCAAAATGGCAAAGTGAATAATAACCAGTAGCCATTTTCATTCTTTTCGGTAACAGGTTTGGTCATTTCAGGTTGAGGTTTTTTTCAGTTTTGTTATTTTGATTTTTTGGTTTGGGGGACATTTCGGTTACATAATTTTGGCAATATTAGCACTATTGTGCATGTGCAATTGCCAAAAATGATGTAACTGGATTACTAACAGGGCAAACAAAACAAACTGAAACGGAATGCTGAAAATATGAATGAACCAAAATAGAATCCCCTTCGTCCCCCAAAAACCAGGTATATGAATATTCGCCTTGGTTGTGGGTATCATTCATGTATTGAGAGGGCTACCTGAGAATGTGAATAAATATACTATCTATTTCAGCTCAAGTTTCATGCAGTGTTCAAATTCTGGACATAAACCCTGAAGGGGTTATGCCCTTTAAGGGCACTCAGTGATTTCTTGAGTGCCCTTAAAGTCCTGCATTTCAAAGCCTGTTTCCCCTTTGGTAGTAAACCCTGGTTTGGATTTAGTGCTGGAACGGTTATCCACTGCTATTCAATATTATTATTATTATTATTATTATTATTATTAACAAACATTTATATAGCGCCAGCAGTGTACCTGGCACTTTACAAAGTAATAAAATAGACATGGTCCCTGCCCCTAGGGCTTACAATCTGAGAGACAGGAGCTGGGGGAGAGACTTAGGAAGGGGAACAGAGGGAGAGACAAGGGGTCTAACATTCATGAAGATGCGAGGTCTCAAGTGCACGTACTTGGCTTGGTTACGATGAGAATGACAGCAGGCAGGTCCATGTTGCAAGGATAAGGGTAAACCGATCGTAGGTATAGGAATAGTGGCTCAGCAGGATAAAGAGTCAGACAGAGCAGAGCGAAAGAGGTGAGTTTTAAGGAGAGATTTGAAGGTATGAAGGGAGGGGGCAAGGCGGATGTGGACAGGGAGGGAGTTCCAGGCATGGGGGGCAGCAAGTGAGAAGGGACGAAGGCGCTTAGGGGAGCAGGGAAGGCGTGGAAGGGTGAGAGAAGGGACAGAGGAGGAGCGAAGTGCACGGGCTGGAGTATGGAGGGCGATAAGTGCAGAGAGGTAGGGGGGAGCAAGGTTGTGAAGAGCTTTATAGGTGAAGACTAGGAGCTTGTGCAGGATTCGTTCAGGAAGGGGAAGCCAGTGAAGCGAAGAGAGGAGGGGCTGCACATGGTCGAAGCGACTGGCGAGGTAGATGACCCTGGCAGCAGAGTTTTGGACAGAGATGAGGGGAGAAAGGTGAGACCGGGGAAGGCCAGTGAGAAGGAGGTTACAGTAATTGAGGCGAGAGATGACCAGAGCATGAACAAGAGTTTTGGCAGACGAGACAGAGAGAAAAGGGCGAATCTTAGCAATGTTATGGAGGGAGAAGCGACAGGATTTAGCAACAGAGTCAATGTAGGGTTTAAAAGAAAGGGCTGAGTCAAAGATGAAGCCTAGGCTACGGGCTTGGGGGACAGGCAGGATGGTGACTCCATCAATAGTTATTGACAGTGAGGAAGGAGAGGAAGGATGAGGGGGGAAGATAAGGAGTTCAGTTTTAGCCATGTTGAGTTTGAGTTGACGTTGAGACATCCAGGTAGAGATGTCAGAGAGACAGTTGATGAGACGAGCTTGAACAGAGGGAGAGAGAGAGGGAGTAGAGAGATAGAGTTGAGTGTCATCAGCATAGAGGTGGTATTGGAAGCCATGGGAGGCAATGAGTTTGCCTAAGGATGAGGTATAGATCGAGAAGAGGAGAGGGCCAAGAACAGAGCCTTGAGGAACACCAACTGAGAGGGGGAAGGAGGAGGAGGCGGAGTTGGAGAGAGACACATTAAAGGAGCGGTCAGAGAGGTAGGAGGAGAACCAGTTATGGACAGAGCCACAAAAGCCAAGGGAGTGAAGGGAATCCAGCAAGAGTGAGTGGTCAACAGTATCGAAGGCAGCAGAGAGATCAAGGAGGACAAGAATGGAATAGAGACGTTTAGATTTAGCCACCAGAAGATCGTTGGTGATCTTAGCGAGAGCAGTTTCAGTAGAATGAAGGGGGCGGAAGCCAGATTGGAGGGGGTCAAGGGAGGAGTTGGAGGATAGGAAGTCAAGGCAGCGGGAGTAGACAACACGTTCAAGCAGCTTGGAAGCAAAAGGAAGGAGTGAGACAGGACGATAGCTAGAAGGGTCAGAGGGGTCAAGAGTGGACTTTTTGAGAATAGGAGAGACTGTGGCATGTTTGAAGGCAGAAGGGAAAGAGCCAGTAGAGAGGGAGAGGTTGATGATGTGCAGGAAGGAAGGGGCGACAGTGGGAGTAATGGAGGTGAGGAGGCGGGAAGGAATGGGATCAAGGGGGCAAGTGGAAGGGTTGGAGGAGGAGAGCAGAGAGGAGATTTCCTTAAGGGAGGCAGGGGAGAAGGAGGACATGAGAGAAGGAGGGGGAGGAGGGAGAGGGGTGGGAGTGGGAAGAGAGGAGTGGGAAGCGATGTCGAGGCGGATCTTGTCTATCTTGGAGGTGAAGAAGGAGGCAAGATCCTGAGCAGAAAGGGAAGAAGGAGGGGGAGGACAGGGAGGCTTGAGGAGGGAGTCAAAGGTAGAGAACAGGCGGCGAGGGTCCCGAGAACAGGACTCAATGCGGGAGGCATAGTAGTGTTGTCTAGCAAGGGAGATAGCAGAAGTAAGGGTGGAGAGACAGAATTTGAAGTGAAGGAAGTCAGCGTGAGAATGGGATTTGCGCCAGAGTCGTTCAGCAGCACGAGTGCAAGAACGGAGGTGGCGGATACTAGGGGTGAGCCAAGGACGGGGGTTGTGGGGCAGGGCGGGAAGAGAGAGGGGCATGGGAGTCAAGTGTGGAGGAGAGAGAGGCGTTGAGAGCAGAGACAGCGGAGTCAGGGGAGGAAGAAGAGAAGACTGTAGGAAGAAGGGGAGAGAGAGAGGAGGCAACGTCTAGGGGATCAATAGTTTGAAGGTCACGGAAGGGGCGTAGAGAAGGGGAAGAGGAGGGGGGAAATGTTGAAAGAGGCAAGGAAGTGGTCTGATATAGGATGAGGATCGAAGGAGAGATCAGCGACAGAGCAGTTTCTAGAGAGGACAAGATCAAGAGAATGGCCATATATGAAGACAAGACATATATGAGGACAAGATCAAGAGAATAGCAATATCTGAATAGATCCACAGTATCAGACTTGCTCTGGAAACGATCGGCTATCGAGTGGTATTCATTTATTGGCCTTGCTCCCCCCTATCTCTCAGCACTCATTTCCCGCTACACTCCTGTCTGGGAGCTTTGCTCCTCTGCCACCACCCTCGCCTGCTCACAGCTCCCCTGCTCCTCAAAACACATCCGCCCCTTTTCCCTGGCAGCCCCCCATGCCTGCAACTCCCTCCCTGAACACATTTGCTCAGCTTCCTCTCTCCAAATCTTCAAATCCCTCCTCAAAACCCACCTCTTCCATCAAGAGACCTGAGACCTCAGGAGTTCACGTATGTATCGTTGTCTCTTCCTCTGTTTCCCCCACCCTTTGTCTCCCCCCCCTCCTCGTCTCTCTTAAATTGTAAGCTCGCTGGGGCAGGATCTGTCTCTCTCTCTTACAATTGTAAAGTGTCAGGTACATTGCTGGTGCTATATAAATGCTTAATAGTAATAATAATAAATAATAAATAAATTATTAATAATAAATAATAATAATATTGTTCAGCAAATAACCAGTTAATCATTTCACTGGTTTATCACGTTGCCACATAACAATGCACGTATTCACATACAATTGTGAGCTCTCGTACAGGGACCGTGTCTATCTTGTTTTCTGTAAAGCATCAGGTACATCACTGGTGCTATATAAATGCTAATAATAATAATAACAACTATGGGTGATTTCAGACGTTACGTTGTCTGAAATCACCTCAGTCAACCACAGTCAACCACGGGGGGGGAGGTGAATGGAGGTGAACATCTGTTTGCGTGCATCCAGATGTTCACCTCAGTCAACCACCCTCCACGGTGGACCTAACCATGCTTTGTTCTCCCACACCATGGCAGCAAACAAAGCGTGGTTAGGGGGAATCCGGAACCCGGTGAAGGAAAAGTAACGTCTGTTACCTTACCTTCACAGCATTCCGGAGTCCTGGCGGCGGGCAGCGGCAGCGGCCAGATAGGCCAGTCTCGGGGAGGGTGGGTGGCCGGGGAGTGCAGGGGGCGGGGCCATGCGGCCGCAAGCTGTTGCATGGCCCCACCCCCTCCGGGGGGTGTTGCCCAACAGACGTGACAGGCGGCAGCATTGACCCTGGGCCATGGTTCGGCAGTCCCCACGGCTGGGGGCAAAGGGGCGAACGTCTGTTGGCACGCCCCTTCACCCCCGTCCGTGGTCCGAATCACCTCACGGCCCAGGGTCAATGCTGCCACCCATCACGTCTGAAATCACCCTATATTTCTGAATTGGTATAGTGCCCTTTACCATTTGCCAACAATAATTTCTTTCCTGTTTACTTCCTCCAAACCTGGCTTCAGACCACTAATGACAACATTTGGCGATGCAATAACACAGTGACAGTAAATATAGTAAACTGGTTAACTGTGGCGGTATTATCCGGTTTGTTGGCTAGCTGCAGCGGTAATCGGTTTACAGCCAAATGAGCCAGGCTACCTGGGATGGTGGATTAGTTTACTATTCAGTTATTACTACTTAGGACTAGAAATAATGGGGTAAGTTACAGGAAGGTAGATTTTGGTTCAATATCAGGACACGCTTCGTAAGAGCGAGAGCTATGCAGCAACGGAGCACGTTGTCTAAGGAGACTGTGGGCGCTCCATCGCTTGAAGTTTTCAAAAAGAGACTGGACAGGGAATCCAAGCAGGGAATTGGACTAGATGATAGGGTGGCCATGCCTCCCCTTTAAAAGCAGACGCGTATGAAAAATACATGGTGCAGGACTGCACTGGAACCAATGCAGCCCTGCAACATGAATTTTTCATAAGCGTCCTCTTTTAAAGGGGCGGTAGGGTCACCCTACTAGATGACCCCCTTCCAACCCTAATGTTCTGCGGTCCAATTTGGATTAGGCTTTTCCACTGGAGTCCAAGCAGAGGAAGCTTTTGCTCTAGAGGAACCACCCAGTTCAATTGTGTAGCCTTTCCCTCCATCCAGTATCGAGCTGAAATCGTTATCCCGGTGGGACTGCCCCTCCTAAATAGGGACTGTTGGGAGGTATGGAAATATGGGCAACCTCTCCAGCAGCAGGAGGCTCAAGACCTTTCCCTCATAGCTCCAGCTGGCAATACTGTGCAGCAGCTCAGTGCCATGCAATTGCATAGGGTGATGAGGGCCCCATGATGACCCTGTGTGGCCCCCACTAATTGCATGGATTGCTTGTTCCTAACGCCACCCCGATGCTAAGCAGTTGACTCTGCAAGTCTGTCTCAGTCCAGTAGAGGGCAGTGGTGTACACAGTTAGGAAGGACTGACTGACTCTGGGTATTTTCAGACGTTACGAGATCACGCTCAACCACAGTGAACCACGCTCAATCCCGCGGCGGGGCCAAAGGGCTGTGAACGTCTGTTTGGCACGCGCCAGATTTTCATCACGCTCAATACCCACATGGGGTCAATGCCAACCACGCTTCCCGGGCTAGCCGGGGGAATATCCCGGGAAGCGTGGTCAAACGGACCCCCACTGGGAACCAAGGAAAATAACGTCTGGATGCCAATCCCTGGGCGGAACCAAAGGAAACGAGCCCCAGCCGGGGACAAGGCACGCAGCGTCGCTGCTGGGCAACCAGCAACAACACAACCACCGGAGGGAGATTTAAAGCAAAACCAGCAGCAAGCAAGCATGGCGGGATGGAGCGAGGCGGAAGAGAGCGGAGGCAGAGAAAGCGACACTGGCGGTGGAGGAGGCGGAGGAGGTGGAGGCAGGGGCAGCGATGGAGGTGGGGGGGGCACAGGTGGAGGAGGGGGGCGCAGGGGTGCACCCGACCAGGGAAGCGGCCCAGGGACAACACCCACAGCTGCAGGCGGGACGCGACGCCCCGGGGACAGCAGCCAGAATGGGGCGGGAGGAGGCACACTGGAAAAGGGTACGGGGAACCAAGGGGAGGGGAACAGGGGGCAC
>QEPC01013865.1:14572323-14662534 GCA_003113815.1 Sphenodon punctatus | reverse complement strand
GTGCGTGTGCTGTGTGTGGTACCTGTCAGCCTGTTCTCCCTCTTCCCCCCTCCCTTCCCGTTTCCCTTGTGTGGGCATTCCCTTTTGTGCCTTGTGGCTTCGTTTGCCCTTCGGCGGCCATGTCCGTGTCCCGCCCCTGCCCAGTGCCTTCTGGGAGTTTTGACCACGACTGGGGATCGGCTGCACGTCTGTTGTGCTGCCCCAGTCCGTGATGGGTCGGCCTGGTTCCCGCCCGTGGTCCCGGTCCCGTCACGTCTGTTAGGGGCTTTTATTCACCCTGGGCCGTGGTTGTTCTGTTCACCCCCCCTGGGGGTTCACCGTGGTGAACCGCCCGCCCGTAACGTCTGAAATCACCCTCTGTCATCCACCTTGTTAAAAAAGACAAGCCCTTCTTCACGGTAACTATGTGTTTTTAAATTGAGCTTCTTTGTGCCTAACCCGGGGGTGGGTGGAAGAGAGATTCAAAAATTATTCACTGCATATTTGACAAAACAAATACTGCCTCCCATCTCAATAGCCAAATGAAAAAGCACATGAATTCTGGAGTATTTCCAAGAATTAAATTGTGCTGAAAACTGGTAATAGAATAAAAAGACTTTTGCTTCTTGCTCAGGACACTGAATGTAGATTGAGTACTTGGGGCGGGAGATAGAGGGCGAGGGACCCCGGTTCAAGTCGTAGCCAGAAACTCACTAGGTGACTGTGGGCCGGTCACAATATTCTCTCAGCCTAGCCTACCTCACAGGGTTGTTCTGAGTGTTAAAATTTGTGTTAATTTTTTATATGTGAAGTGTTCTGAGTGCCATGGCAGGGGGCGTTATATAAAACTAAAGATTGTTTATTATTAATTATTATTAAAGACAAAGACGCAGCCAAGCGACTCTGGCAAATAGATGGCAAAGTTCCCAAATGAAAGAGCCACATACCAAAAATCTTGAGAGTCACAAGACACATGCTAACATGCACGCACACCCTTTGAAGCATTTCCCTCACCCCTCCCTGCCACTTCTGCTTTGTGATTGGCTGGAGGAGCCAGTACTCTGTGATCCTGGCTGCAGAGGTTCCGAGGACCAGCTGGGATTCAGGTGCAATGTAGATGCAGGACTAGGACTGAACAAAAATATTCCTTACGAGGAAACTTGGTTACAAGGACTGGGACCGAGCACTTGAGATCTCAGTCCAGGAACGAGTTCTCAGGCGAGGAGGAGGGGGAATTCACGGCGCATGCGCGAAATGACTGTCACCTGTAACCAAAATGGTGAGAATAGCATCAGCGCCATTTTGGTTAAGGACAATGGCCATTTTGTGCATATGTAAAACAGTCCGATGGCCATTTTGCACATGTACAATGATTTGTTATTATTTATTATTGTTATTGTATTTTTTATCATCCAAGAACTCATTCTGGGTGAGAAAAAAGTCATTGCACATGTGCAAATGACTGCTGCCCTTAACCAAAACAGCGGTGACACTATTGCCACCATTTTGGTTAAGGGCGGCAGCCATTTTGTGTATTCACAAAACAATCTGGCAGCCATTTGCGCACGTGCAATGATTTTCTCCTCCCCAAGAGCTAGACAAAAAAAGTTCCAGTTCTCGGTTTGTCTTGGACAAGCCGAGAGCCGAGATTTCAACATGGATTGAGAGGAACTTGAGGATGGGGGTGATTTCAGACGTTACGTTGTCTGAAATCACCATAGTCAGCCGCAGAGGGGGTTGAAAGCAGGTGAACATCTGTTTGCTCACATCCAGATGTTCACCTCAGTCAACCACCCCTTGCGATGACCCTAACCACACTTTGTTCTCCCACACCACGGCGGCGAACGAAGCGTGGTTAGGGAGAATCCGGAACGTGGTGAAGGAAAAGAAATGTCTGTTACCTTACCTTCACCACATTCCAAAGTCCTGGCGGCGGATGGCGGGCAGCGGCCACATAGGCTGCTGCAGCTGCCTGTCTCGGGGAGGGCGGCCGGCCGGGGAGTGAAGGGGGTGGGGCCGTGCGGCAGTATGCTGCGCCGTGCGGCCCCGCCCCCTCCGGAGGGGTGCCGCTTTAGACGTTACGGGCGGGCGCTTACACCACGGGCCGTGGGGTGGTTCAGACCACGGCTGGGGGCAATGGGGCACACGTCTGTTGAAGCGCCCCTTCACCCCCGGCCATGGTCCGAGCCACCCCATGGCCTGTGGTGAAAGTGCCCACCCGTAATGTCTGAAATCACCCTGAGTTTCAGCCCTAGACAGACAGGACCATTAAGACAGCATGGTGCTTGGCATGGACCTGAACCGAGAGCTGTACTTGAACTACCCAAGAGCGTCTCCCAAGCCACAATTTGCCCAACCCTGTTCTAGCAAATAGGGCACTGGAGAATGTCTCCAAGATCATGGGTTCTATCCCTGCCTTTGCCATTAACTGGCTGTGTGACCATGGGCAAGACCCTTCTGTCCAATTATTGATATTAAACATTTCTTTAGCATTTTCACCAGTGAAAGAATTGCAAAGTACTTCTCTATAATCCTGCGAAGTAGGTCATTATTATTCCCATTTGACAGATGGGAAACTGAGGCTGACTGAGAGTGACTTGCCCATGACCATCCACCAATTTCACGGGTAAGACAGGATTTGAAACTTGGTTTCCCAGGTTGAAGCCCATCACCTTATTCACTAAGCTACACTAGCTCTAAAAACTAAAGTGAGCATGGTTCAACCTGATGTGAGGGGACCAGAAGAGAAGTGTTGTCCCCATCAGTTCTTTGGTATGGAGGAGGACAATCATCACCCCCCTGCCCCCAAAACACTACAGGGGAAGGAGCTATACTAATTTAGATAAATCCAACACTTTATCCACCAGGTAACAATGACCATTTTGAACCTGTCTAGAGTGGCCAGATATGCACATTTTGGAAGACACTTAGGAGAAATACACATTGCAGGGCTGCTCTACAACCTGTATTTCTCATAAGTGTCCTCTAAAATTTGTATGTCTGGCCACGCTAATCCTGTCTATGTGGGAACTGTTGGTGACAGACAGTCTCTCCCAGGTTTTGCATTTGACTGGGAGGTTGGGGACAGTCTGGAGATAGCTAGGTGTGGACTAGGCTGTGTCAAGTCGTGAGCTTCAGTTATAAAGTTGCCTGCCTGTTTTGATCTAAGGAAATAGTGTCATTCATCTTGGACTCACTCGTTACTAGGGATGGGACTATCGGCGAATTATTGGTTACCTGTTTTATCAGTATCAGATTAATCCGATATCGGATTTATTGGTATCCCCTCTGCCTTTACGCATGCCACTGTCTCCCCCATCCTCAAAAAGCCCACCCTGGACCCATCTGACCCCTCTAGTTACCGGACAGTCTCCCTCCTTTCCTTTGCCTCAAAGCTCCTGGAACGTGTCGTCTACTCCCGCTGCCTGGACCTCCTCTCTGCCAACTCCTCCCTGGACCCTCTCCAATCCGGCTTCCGCCCCCTCCACTCTACTGAAACTGCCCTGGCCAAGATCACCAATGATCTACTTGTCGCTAAATCTAAGCGCCTCTACTCCATTCTTGTCCTCCTTGACCTCTCTGCTGCCTTTGACACTGTCGACCACTTGCTTCTATTGGACTCGCTTTACTCTTTGGGCTTCCGTGGCTCTGTCCTTGACTGGTTCTCCTCCTACCTCTCTGACCGCTCCTTTAAAGTCTCGCTCCCCGAGTCAAACTCCTCCTCCCTCCCCCTTTCGGTTGGGGTCCCCCAAGGCTCTGTCCTTGGCCCTCTCCTCTTCTCTATTTACACCCTGTCCCTTGGCAAACTTATTGCCTCCCACGGATTCCAATATCATCTCTACGCTGATGACACCCAACTCTATCTTTCTACCCCCTCTCTCTCCTCTTCTGTCCACTCACGCCTCGTCAACTGCCTCTCTGATATTTCCGCCTGGATGTCCCGACGTCAACTCAAGCTCAACATGGCCAAGACCGAACTCCTCATTTTTCCTCCCTCCTCTTCCTCTCCCTCTAACCTGCCCATCTGCATCGATGGAGTCACCATCCATCCTGTTCTCCAAGCCCGTAGCTTGGGCTTCATCTTTGACACGCACCTCTCTTTTAAACCTTACATTGACTCTGTTGCCAAATCCTGCCGATTCGCCCTCCATAACATTGCTCGGATCCGCCCCTTTCTCTCTACCTCCTCGGCCAAAACCCTTGTTCATGCCATGGTTATCTCTCGCCTCGATTACTGCAACCTCCTCCTTGCTGGCCTCCCTCGCTCTCACCTGTCCCCCCTTATCGCAATCCAAAACTCCGCTGCCAAGGTCATTCACTCTGCCCGTCGCTTCGACCATGTGCAGCCTCTCCTCTTCTCTCTTCACTGGCTCCCCCTTCCTGAACGTATCCTGTTTAAACTCCTGGTATTCACGTTCAAAACACTCCACAACCAAGCTCCCCCTTACCTCTCGGACCTAATCTCCCTACGCACTCCTGCACGCGCTCTCCGCTCTTCCTCTGTCCCCTCCCTCACTCTCCCTCGTTTCTCCTGCTCACCTAACCGCCTTCGACCCTTCTCCCTCGCTGCCCCCCATGCCTGGAACTCCCTCCCTACCCACATCCGCCTTGCCCCCTCCCTCCGCTCCTTCAAATCCCTCCTCAAGACCCACTTTTTCCTCGCCGCCTTTCCCAATGCCTGCTAGTCGTTCCCCATATACTTACTGTCTGCCCTCCTCTTCAGACTGCTGCAGCCAACCTGATTGTAACCAAGCCAAGCACACACACCTGAGACTTCGCATCCGCCTGAATGTTTGTTTCTCTTCTCCCTGTCTCTCCCACTGTCCCCTCTCCCTGTCTCCCTCTCCTTGTCTTTTAGATTGTAAGCCACAGGCAGGGACCGCGTCTATTGTATGTTTCTGTACAGCACCAAGCACATGACTGGTGCTATATAAATGTTTATAATAATAAAAATAATAATAATCGGTTTTTTGAACATTGCCGATTTTTCAGATCTTTAACACTGCGACCATTTTAACAATGGCCGCAATGTTAAAGATCTGAAAAATTGGCAATGTTAAAAAACCGACATACCGATACTGAAATTATCAGTATTATCTGATTAATCCGATATTGCCAATTATCGGCATTATCGGATTAATCCGATATCGATAGTCCCATCCCTACGTCGTTACCATGGTGGAGTCAAGGTGGTTCGAATGATCTCTTTTATTGGACCAACTGCTGTGGGCAGAAATAAGCAAGCGTTGGGGCCGCACAGGGTCCTTCCTCGGGCACATTGCGTAGCCAGTAGAAATATATAAACGGAACAAACGTAGGGCAGGTCTATATGAGGAGGCAGAAATGGGTGGGAGTGGATAGGACAAGGGAGGGAAGACAGACATTTAAAAACAGAGCTACAAAAGGTGTATATTGTTGAAGGAGAAAATGGGTAGTGTGGTAAGCACGTAGATAGGCTAAAGCAGCCATGGGTGTTTTTAGGCAAGCACCTCCCCACCCATCCCCCACCCATCATGTATGTTGCAGGGCTGCATATGGCACCAATGGGGGCCTGCAACATGCATGATGCGTGGGTGACGGGTGGAGAGGCCTCCCTCCCCCATGGTTTGTAAGTAAGTCTTACCCTTGCCCCCATCTATGTGCACTGCTTACCACCCCCCATTGTTCCTTTTCTCCAGCTGCACAGAAATTGGAGCAAAGGTCCACTACTTAAGGGGGGCACTCAGGAAGAGAAGGATCCGGATCATGAATCTGCCCCCTATTCTTGTGTGCATGCCCTCAGCTCCGCTCCCTTACCTTGAGCTCCGTCTTTCACTGCTTGGAGGTAGGAACTAGACCTAGGGAAGCAGAGCCAGGAACTGGAAAGGGGTCAAATAAAAACTAGCCATACACCACATTGGGCCTTTGGGCTTGAGGTTTTCCACCCCTGTGTTAGACATTGTAAGGTGCAGTAAAGAGACAGTCCCTGGAGAGCTTACAGTTGGGGTGAGGAACATGTGGCCCATAAGCCAAATACTTGTTATTTATTTGGCCCTTTCCAATCCCTGGTTTCAGGAACGCAACTTTCCGGGAACAATAAATATTCTCAGGATCAGTACCTAAGGTAGACACCATGGGGGTCACTACTTCCCCAGGTTTCTGTCCTCCTGCTTGCCTAGTTTTGTGTACTTCCCGGCGCCCCAACTTATCTTGTCCATCTAGCTGCTAGTCTTGTGTTCTTGTCTAGTTCCTGGCCTTGTATACTTATCTAGTCTCATGCCTCTGCCCTATTTGTGTCGTGCCCAGTTCCCTGTCCTTTAATCCTTGTCCAGCTTGTCCTTCTCATCCTAAGTATTTCATGTTTCTGGAGGGCCAAAAGGAAGCTGGTGGCTTGTGCAAGGTCCCATGGGTCTCAAACCCCCTGGCCCTGGGATTTTGGATTGCTGCCTGAGCCCCTGACACCACTGCCCAGGCCTAACCCAAGTCCAGGCTGTTTGTCTTCCCAATGGTTCCTTCTGTGCTTCCTCCAGCCCTTGCCTGAACCATACCCTTCCCAGGTGTTTCCCCTGGACTCCAATCCTGCCTCCCAACTTCCTGATTGCCGACGCACCGAAGGAGACAGGACAACATTATTGGGATTTTAACGGCCGCACTCTTTATTTAAACCAATTACAATCGTAATTCAGGTGGGGGCAATCGCCTAAATGCGATATGGGTCCAGTACTTGAACCATAACCATAACAATAAGAATCCTCTGGGTGGTTCCGATGTACCCTCGTTTACCACCCACAAATGTCCATAACGTCTCCCCCTCTCAGTGACCCCGGCCACAGGTGAGGGGGACCATAACCTCTCGAACATGAGTAAGGATGAGGGCGCCTGCCGACGGGGGACCATACTTGTCCCTACTGCCCTCGCTCGATTCCCCTCCCAGGGAGGCTGCCCCGCCGCTTGCCATACCCTGCATTCCGGCGAGTGGGCCACCCCATCTCTTAAGGAGATGACTCTTACTTACGACCTATCTATCCTATACTAACCTATAGTACTGGACCCCTGCAGAGTGTGACAATGACTGAAAACAGCACAACGCCACCCAACGCTCTACGGGACGACCAATTAGCCAAATACCCAACACTGCGAGGAAGGCGAAAAACGAGAACCCAATTATGGGCCAGATTAGGGTTCCTGCAAAAATTCCTTCCTGGCCCCAATAGCGGCCGATAATAATCCACAGTGCAAGGGGAAAGGGTGGGTGGGTGCCGTTTCTTGAGCTCGGGCCGCAAGTGGGGCTGGAGCTAGGCGGATCTTCTCTTTGAACGCGGGACATGCCCCTGGGGCGCGACCCACGTGGCCTCGTTAAACTAATCCCCTGCCGGCGGGGTTGCCTAGCAACCCCGGCCAGGTATTTGGAGCCTGGCGCGGTCGCTTCGGTTTCCTGCTCTGGGGCTTTTGCAGACCCACGGTGGGAAAAATTCACCCTAGCTGCACTGCCCCCTCTCCAACGGGCACGGCAAGGAGCCTTCCGCCGCCCCTTGTGAGGGGAAGGGGAAGGCGGAGGCAATTGGGTGCCAGCCAGCAGAAAAGACATGTTAGAACCAGCAGGAAGTTAGACAGAGCAACTCCCAAAAAAACCCCTGACTTGATCTTGTCTCTCTGTTCCCTTCCTCTCTAGGTTCCCTTGTGCTCTAGCTCTAACCCTAACCCCTCTTATGTTCTAGTCTTCATGATCCAGTCCTTCTTTCCAGTTCTCCTGGCCCCTAGCCTTTACTATCTGACTCCCTTGTGTTTCAATTCCTGGCCTGATTTCCCTCTGCCATGCCTGTTCTCTTTAGCCTCGGTTCCCTGTATCCTGCCTGGGCTGCCCCTTCCGCTAAGAACCTCGATAATGAGCCATATTCTCTCCCTGAGATCTGAGGGGGTTTGCTCCCCTTGACCTTGAAGAATGGCTAAGGGAATCTTCTCCCTTCCTTTGTTCCTCTGCTGGCCCCCAGATGCCTCCAGTCTCCCATCATCCTCTTCCCTAACTTCTCCCTTGTCGCTCTCTAGTTCCCTGTCTCCTGCCTTGTCCCCTGGGTCCCTTGCTCTTGCCTCTGGTCTACTTCCCTTTCTCCCTTGTCTTGTTCCTAGCCCCTGTCCTTGACTTTGTCTCCTGGTTTCTCCTTGCTGGTCCAGTGGTCCCGGCCCAGTCTTCTGATCCCCTAATCCACCTACGCCTCGGGCCCCTGGCAGGACCCTGACACCTGGATCCAGCCCCTACACTCAAGAACTGAAAAGGTGATCTGGGGTGGGAGAAGAGATGAGGGTGTTCACTCAAGAATGCGGGTATGGATCCGTGGCATAGATCCGTGATTTTGAGCACACGCTTGAAATGCCTCTTCTCCCAACTCCTGTGCAGCCTGCTGAGCTTGTACTAATTTCCAATGTGGCCTATGGGAGGGGACAGGTTCCCCACCCTCCAGGTTATGTTCTAGATTAATGATGAGGTGCAACAGATGAATAGAACAAAAACACATGGGGAAGGGGGAGGGGGGAGAGAGAAGACAAGGCAACAATCATTACAGCAAATTTCCATTTAAACTAGCTCTGGGTATAATGTGGCGCACTGCCTAGTCATTAGTAACTAGCAGCGTGCTGCAGCAGGCTTGTTAGCAGAAGTGAATCATCAGGAGGATAAATGGATTTTACGGTGGAGGAGTGTATGGGGAACTTTACAATAAAAAGCAGCCAGGGAAAGAACAGGGTGGTGGTTGTGAGAGAAAGAGACTTGTAGGTGCTGTAGACCAAGTATGCAGATGGAGTGAAAATAGGACACATTATTAATTATTATTATTATTATTATTAGCAAGTATTTATATAGCGCAAGCAATGTACCTGGTGCTTTACAAAGTAATTGAATAGACGCAGTCCCTGCCCAAGAGTTTACAATCTGAGAGACGGAGGAGACGAAGGAAGGGGGAACACAGGGAGAGGCAAGGAGTGTAACATTCACGAAGATGCAAGGTCCCAGGAGCACGCGCTTGGCTTGGTTACATCGAGAATGATGGCTGGCTGGTCCATGTGGTGAGGATATGAGCACACAGACCTCAGGTAACAGATTGTACTGGATGGAGGGTATCAGCAGGAGTTAGGTGAGGGGAGCGAGGAGTCGGAGAGGGCAGAGCAGAAGAGGTGGGTCTTGAGGGATCTGAAGGTAAGAAGGGAGGAGGCGAGGCGGATATGGGCAGGGAGGGAGTTCCAGGCGTGGGGGGCAGCTAGGGAGAAGGGACAAAGGCGGTTAGGGAAGCAGGGGAGGCGTGGGAGGACGAGAGGGGACAGAGGAGGAGCAGAGTTCACGGATTGGAGTTCAAATCCATTGGTTTCAGTGCAGCCCTGCAACATGTATTTTTCATAAGTGTCCTCTTTTAAAGGGGAGGTATGGCCACCCTGAGTGAAGAAGATGGCAAGGGAGAAGGGGCAATAAGGTAATAGATCGGATAGGTAGGTTAGAACCCAGTTGGGAAAAGCCTTAGGAATAAGCAATCAAAATGAGCCGTCTTTACACTAGTGTCCTAGAACAGTGGTAGGAGGGTTACTGGAGGATTGTTTATGGGAAATGTCTGAACACAATGCTCAACCACTAAAGCATCATATGGATAGCATAATTCTCTGTCACGAACCATCGCTGCCTTCACTGGGTCCCAGCCCCAGGGCTGGCCTTACCATGGGGCAGTTTGGGGCGACCGCCCTGGGCCCTGCTCCTTAGGGGGCCTTGCACTTGGGCCCAAAAAATTTTATTATTATTTTTTATTATTATTATTTTAAGTGGCGGAAGCCCCACCCGCCGCCCTAGTTGTGTGGCCAGGGAAGGAGAAGGGAGGTGTGCTGCATACCACCGCAGCGCGGGGTCCCAACACAAACCCCTCCTCTGGCCCGGCCGACTCCCTCCTTGTAGGCCTGCGCCCTCCACTTCCAACTTCTCAGAGTCTCCACTCTGAAGTGGAGGGCGGGGCTGGGGTGCGCAGACTGCAGCTCCCGGCCACTGTCTGTCTTGGCTGGGGAGTGAGGGAGAGGCAGAGGCCCCACCTCTCCCTGGCTCGTAGCAGCTTCCAGCGGTTCTGCTGCTGCAGCACCGCCACCGGCACAACCTGGGAACTGAAGAGCAGGCCCGGGGCCCAGGTCAGCAGTGGCAGAGTCACGGTTGGTGTGGTGGTGGTGGCGGTAGTGGTGGATGAGGTAAGTGGCCTTCCGAAAAATAGATGGGCTTGGGGACGGGCAGAGGGGAGTGCCCACTCTGCCTGTCCCCGAGCTCAGTCTCTTGTGTCCAGGTGCTTATGCAGGCCCGTGCCTGTCCTGCAGCCAGCCAGCCAGAGATCACCTTGCTGGGCAAGCCCCTGGGAAGTAAAGCCGAGCGGGCAAATCCACCCCTCTGGGGTGCAGGCAAAAGCTCAGAGAGATTCCCTCTCCCCTGGAAACATCTACCTGGAGCAATGACCACAACTCAGGCGTCTGATTAACACAGAGCTTTACTAACCGTGGGTAGAGGCTAAGGAAGTAACAGCGCACAGACAATATCGGGCAATACAGAGCAAAAGGGGATAAGAGTCTTGTGTTCTGACTCTTCAGCAGTTCCTCCTCCGTGGCGCTCCCCAGCAAGCATGGGAAGAGGGGGACAGACCCAGTTGAGCTAGCTCTCCCGAGCTGCAGCTCTAACTCTCAGCTCAGGTCCCAGAACTCAGCTGCTCCCACCTGAAGCTTCCAGCTTCCTTTGTCCCTGGGTCTGACCCTGAACTCTTCCAAGCTCAGAGTATTTAAGCACCATCAATCGGCCCCACCCGGCTCAGGCATCTGGCCGCCCCCCTGAGCGTGCTCAGAGTGGTCCAATTAAACTCCAAGTCAGGCTTGGAAATGCCATCGGGGCCCACCCGCATGGTCACCGTGTGCTTGTTCGTTGCAAACAACTGATTCTCCTGGCTGTCTCTCCAGCCTCTCACATGTTCAGTTCAACATTCACCACACTCTCCCATCCCAGCTACCCATTCCCAGCTCCCAACAGCCAGAGGTTTAATCCCCTAATCAACTTGATTAATTTATGGACCTGTTATCTAGTAACTTATCCCAGAGCTGGCCTTAGAATTTGCAGGGCCCAGGGCGAGGATAAAATGTGAGGTCCATAATGACCCCTTCCTCATGGCCCTGCCCCCTCAGGGGGACCTTCTGCAGGGCCCTGGAGATGTGGCTGTGTTTGGGCCTCACTGTGGAAGGAAGTGGGGGGCCCTGCACCTTGATCTGGAGAAAACAAGGCCCACTGCACGGCCCCAGAGGTAGAGAGAATAGCAAGGCTCAGGGAAGTCACTACGGTTGCCCAGTGGTAAGGCCGGCCCTGCCGGATGTCCAGAACAATCCTGGGCATATGACAACTCTAGATGGTAGGGACACTGTGCTCCTGGAGCTCCCATCCTTCCGATGAGAGTTTTTTTAAAAATGACAACCCAAAGCATTTCTTGCAAGATAACCCAGGTATCAGACACAACCACCTAGTTAAAACACCACTCAAATTCCACCCCTCCCAAGCCATGTCATGAATAGCTTCCATCTGGCACTGAATGGATGCTGCCGTCTGCCCCAGGGTTCTCAGCATTTCACTGTTGGAGTTATCCTTGTCAGTTAGTTAAAGCTCCATGTGGCAGGGCGCAGGAAGCCAGCACCAGCGAGGGGATTGGGCTATCAGGGCTGCAGGAGCTGCGCCAGCGGAAAGATGGTGCCAAAGTGAACGCACAAAGCAGCCAAGTTAGGGCGTGGCTGATCCAGCCCTAACATAGCCCTCTAGCGACTCTAAGGGCTCTTTTAGACGAGCGGCACTCCGTTTTGCGTTGGCGTGGCGCATATTTTGAAACCTCCGCCTAGTCTAATTAGACGAGACGGAAGTGGCTTAATATGCACATATTACGGGGGTGGCGCATTTTTTAAGTCCGCGAATTAAATACCTCACAATCGAGGTATTTAATTCGCGGACTTTAAAAATGTGCCACCCCTGTAATATGCGCATATTAAGCCACTTCCGTCTCGTCTAATTAGACTAGGCGGAGGTTTCAAACTATGCGCCACACCGACGCGAAACGGAGCGCCGCTCGTCTAAAAGCGACTCTAAGTTTCTGGGCATGCTCCCTGAAACTTAGAAGGGTTGCGAGGAGAATGCTCAAGGTGGAACTAGGACTAGTGGAGAGATTGAGGCACTTTTTAAATGGGCAGGGGCTGTCCGTGGGTACGCTGCCGTTTGGACGGTGTGGGGCAGCCGGTGCACGTAGGCACACACTGATCTCCCCGCATGGAGCAACTGGTGTTTTCCCCAATTGCTCTGTGCGTGGGGGGTGGAGGTGGGTGCAGATGCCTGGGTCACAGGAATGCGCACCCTCACATTTACACGAGACGCTCCCCCGCGTGGACGATGGGTGTCCATGCATGGGAACGTCTCGTGTAAAAAGGGCGTAAGTCCACAGGCATGACTCAGGCCTATAAAAGTACAACAGGTCAGTTGTCTGAAGGTAGCTGTAGGAGAAGGGCATCTCCTGAGAGCTTTCCTGTAAGAAGAGCCAAGGAGGCTTCCTGGAGGCTCAGAGGGTGTTGTCTGAGCCAGAAAGGTCTGGGTTTACAGAGGTCTGTGTCTGGCCCCAAGACCCAGAGAACTGTTAGAGACTGTAAGTGGGGCTGTTGGGGGCCAGAGAGTTGATGCCTGGCTGGAGAGACAATCTGATGGTGGAGACCTGTCTGTACCCAAAGAGACTGAACTACTAACCGTTAGACTGGGTAGCTCAAATAAAGGACACTGTAAAGGTCTATAAGAGACTAAAGCTAATTCTCTGGAGAATGTGGCTTGATGGCATCTGGTCCTGCAAGGATGCACTCCAGGAAGCACCCTGTTACACTCCTGCCCTCTCTACTTGGAAAATACAAAGGCTACTGAGCAAGTTATACCCCTCTGGGAACGAGAAGTTCTGTCATTTACTTGAGCCATCATAAGAGCAATGGAATAAGTTGCTTGCATGGGCTGTGGAGTCTGCTTCCTTGGACATTTTCAGGAACTGGCAGGACAAGCATCTGTCTGTAAGCATGGTTGAATTAGATGATCTGGAAGGGTCCTTCCAAGCCTACAGTTCTATGATTCTACATTCTGTTCCAAGAAGGATTTCAGTGTCAGCCAGCTGTCTGTTGATGCCATCCAGCCATCACATCTTATGGTTGCTTGAGAAGGAAATTGCATTTTATAAGTATTGGCTTGCATGAGTTCTTGAGGACACCAACAATAAGATACTGGGATGTGGCTCTTATTACTGGCCGCACTGTTGAGCACAACCATCCGGATATTGAGAGTTACCCTGGGCAGGAAGAATAAACGTACTGACATCATTGGTGTGAGCGTGTCTCTAGATGAGAATGTCCAGAAGCTAGGGATGTGCAAACGTGGTTCAGGAGTTCAGGGTTCGGCCCGAACTCGGGGTGTTCGGACCATTTGCGAACACCCCGAATCCGAACTGCCCCCCGCCCGAACCGGCTGAACAAAGTTCGGGGGGGGGAGACAGGGGGGAACCTGGTTTTCCCTCCCCCCTCCAGGCTGTGTGGGTAGAAGGGGCGCCGGGGCTCACCTCCCCCATGCCCAGCCTGGGAATTTTTTTTTATTTTATTTTTTTAAAAGCCCACCCCAGGGATCGACCTACCTGGTGGTGCTGGGGCTCTGGCCCTGGGTCCAGCGGCAGCAGTGGCAGTGGCTCTGGTGGCAGCGGCGCTCTGGAGCGCTTCAGGCCACTACTAGGCCTTCCAGTTTGACCCGGCTTGACCTGGAAGGCCTAGTAGCAGTGTGAAGTGCTCCGGAGCCCGCCACCACCGCCGGACCCGCTGCTGCTGCCGCCACCGGACCTGGGGCCCGACCTACCTGGTAGTACCAGGGCTCCAGCCCCGGGTCCAGCAGTGGCAGCGGGTGCAGTGGCGCTCCAGAGCCCTTCACACCACTACTAGGCCTTCCGGTTTGACCCAGAAGGCCTAGTAGGGGCCTGAAGCACTCCGGAGCGCTACTGCTGCTGGACCCGCCACTGCTGCCGCCAGACCCACTGCTGCCGGACCCGGGGCCGGAGCCCCGGCACCACCAGGTAGGTCGATCCCTGGGGTGGGGTTTTAAAAAAAAATAATTCTCAGGCTGGGAAGGGGTGAGGGGGTGAGCCCCAGAACCCCTTTCACCCACGCAGCCTGGAGGGGGGAGGGAAAACCAGGTCCCCCCAAACGGGTTTGGGCCCCCCAAACCCGTTTGGGCTGAACTGCCAGAACCCGAACTGTTTCGGGGTGTGTGAACCCCAAACGGGCTGAACACCGAACCCCCCCAGTGTTCGCACATGCCTACCAGAAGTTCGGGAATGATCAGTATCTTGTTGCTGACATGAAACAACTGTATCTGTTGGAAAGTGTGTCATCGCTATTATCATTTTGGTGAATGACTTTGATCTTTGCTTTGATCATCTCAAGATCTTGCTTTGATCTCCCAAGAAGAAGAATCAGTCATGTCAAGAAGGCTGTTAGTTTGAGCACAGCCCGAATCATTCACAAGACCCCATGCATCTCACACACTGCATAGCACAGTGCAACAGGCTGGCTAAATGCAGCCCCCAAATGCTACTAAAAGCCCCATCCAATATGGGAGAATTTTATTATTAATTATTATTATTATTATATATTCTGAATTTCTGAGCTCTACTAATTATTCAACTGGGTTTGCAAAAAGAGTTCTTTGCAAGATGCCCCCTGACTGATAAAGTCTTTGAAAAAACCTGAACTTCTCAACAGTCTCAACTCAGCACTTGCTCCCTGAACTATCAGAGACATTGAGATGATCAGACTGAACTAATCTTGGTCTTGGACCAATTGATCTTCAGGACAACTTTGAACCTAGTACATGCACTTCTTCAGTAAAGAGCTTTCGGAATCGGCCAAAAGGAAAAGTGTTGAATAACTGTGAATAGGCATAAAGGAAACTTAGAAATGTCCAAAGAGGAAGCTGTCCTCTCACCACAACTACATTTTTTTGCAAATCTAAGTTAGCCTTGTAGTGGAGAAATTATTTTTTTTAATTGTCCTGCCAAATAACTGTTGGGGTGGGATGACTGCTGCTACAGAACAGCTGTTGGATGTTGGCCAAAGTAAAACCCCAGCACTCAAAGTATGGGCTCATTCACACAACACACTATTAGAGTGGGGAGTGGCACAACCCCACATTCAGATTGTTGTGTCAAATCTTTATTGCTTCCTGGGCTTTCTCGGTCCCTTGTTCTCTACCCTCTTGTGTAACAGGGAAATCGACACTCATTGAATGCATTTGGTACAGAGCAAGGCAAACAGATTAAAGAGCACGTGGTGTGTTTACTAGAGGGGGAGGGTGGTATGAATAGATCTTTGTCACTGAAGGCAATTGAGATAACATTGTCCTCAGTCTGTGGCTTCGTCTCTGATAAGGATGGAAATCGTTATGGATCCTGTCCTCTACTGGTATATACTATATATCCATATATCTTAAGGCCCTAGCTCTCTGTCTGGTCACGTGCGCAGAGTATTTAGCACTAGTTTTTGCCAAAATAAAGTGCACAGGGTCCACATTACCCCCATCACTTGTGTAATCTCTTTCTCAAGACTTTTCTCTTCCTCCATGTAATAAACACCCTTTGCTCAAGCTTCCCTCCCCCGAATGTGCAGGGTCTAACCCAGAGGCAACCAATAACTGTTGATAGGGGGGTGGCACAGGAGTGGGGGCTGGGCAGGGGCTCTATAGGGCTTCCAAAAATCAGAGGAGCACATGCCCCCCCCCCTGCCCCCCTTCCAGGTTGCCTATGATCTACTCTGCCCTTAGCTACAAGAAATATTCCAAATTGTTTACCTTCATAGACTTGCCTGTGGCATTCAAGCTTTGACACACGCTAAAGACAATTAGGAGCTGAAGAGGCCGGTTCTGCCGCAAAGGCCACAAGGCACCTCTGAAAAGCAATCTACCGATGGTAGAAGCTCCGCTTTGGCAGGCGGTACCGCGCTGCAGCAGCAGCAAATCAATACAATCTACACTGAGAAAATCCCAAGTGGTTTTGTTCCCTGCCTATTGTGCATGCCCACATACTACAACAAGCCGCTTTTGCTCTTAGCGTGCCACAATCTTATAGGATCCTCGGGACATGCCCCTGCGATACAGCGAGTAAACGTACCGCTCTAGAGCCAGAGGGGGTCATTGCCATGTTCATCCCAAACAATAATTACTTAGCCCAGTAAAAGATACCACCTGAATTACTGTCTCCATCTCACACCATTGGTGGCTCGGATTATTTATACAAAAATGTATATCCCGCACCCTTCTGCACCCTGGCAGCTCGGGGCGGAGCACAACATAAAAACAGACACTAACCTCCCTGCTAACTCATCCCATTACCCACAAGTGACCCATCCAGGACAACCAGCTGTTTTACACCCCACAGGTCTCTAGAAGTGATCTCACTCTCTTCTCTTCAATCTTCCAGGTTACCACCAATTCTGGAAACTAACATAGCCACATTTTCACTGTTAATGTTAAATGTAACTTTTATGTAAATGTTAACATTTTGTCAGGTGCTGGCCTTGAACCCCCCCTCTCAAGGTTTACTAGAACAGTGACCAGCCCACCAGCATCACTGCCTCAGACTGCTTCTGGCTCAGCCCCCTTCCCCACTGAGTCCTCCCTGCCTTGTCCTAACCCCGCCCCCATCTCCTGTCCATCCAGGCCTTGTGACCCCTCTCAGCTTCCTCATTGGCATACCGATAGCACCAGGAAGCTGCATGGAACCTACTTCTATGCTTGTTATTGGTCCTTGCCTTGTTCCTGCTAGACGCTCCCACTTGTGTTCCACACCCCCTCCTCTGGTTCTTCTTACCTTGCTCCCCTTCCTGCCTTGTTCCCTAGTCATCTCCCTTTAACCTTCTCCGCCTTAGTCTGTGTTCCTGCCTTTGCCCTCAGCCTTGCCTCCTGTCGTGCCTTCCAGAACACCCCCAAGTCTGCCCATGTCCTGGATAGGGCTGAAACAGGTACTTAATTTTAGTACCTGCGTTTTCGGGTGCCACATCAGGTACCCAACAAGTTACCCAAGTACCGTGGGTACCCAGATACCTGGGAAATCTGTAATTTTTTACCGATGACCACTGGGCCACGATTTTCTGATTACCAATTGGTATATCGGGTCAGAGAACCAAAAAATCAGGACAGAAATGAAATTGGGACCAGAAGTTGATTTGGGAGGGGGGGGGCAGAAAACTGATAAATAGGTGTCAGAAGTGGGTAAATTGACCCTCCAAAAAAGTTGAAAAATCGGTACTGGAAATTGACATTCCAGGGCATCGGGGATCCAAATTGGGTCACAATTCGGTACCAATTGGTACCCAATGTTTATTTTTATTTATTTTATAAATTTTAAATGTTGTTGGGTAGATTCAGGTACCAGAAATTTGGCAAGTATACTTGATTTGCAGGTGCTGTTTTTCAGCTTTAGTCCTGGATACCCTTCACCCCTGACAACTTTGTTCTAAAGCAGGTTTAGCACTTCCCATATTATCTCATCTTCTTTCTCATGCAGGGACCTCCTTATGGGCTCTTCAAGAAGCTCCAAATCTCACTATCTGATCTCTTGCCATCCTCCTCCTCCTCTTTGATGATGATCAGGTCCGGCCCAAGAGCTTACTCGTCCTTTACAGCTGCTGGAAACCAGCTAGCACCCTTCTTCGGTGGCTAACTTTAAAGTGTACTGAGAGTAAGGAGTCAGTGGTGTGAGAGACTAGCCCCAAACTCTGGGTCAAGTGAGGTCACATCATCTGTGGATGGGGTTGCAATCTTTGATAGTTCATATACTCTGCATGTTGCTGCCAGTCACAGGACTATTCTGAAGTTGCAAGCCAGGGCCATACCGGGGTGGGGTGTAGTTTCTCAATCATTCTTAAGCCACATCCCCTTCCTCTTGTCTGTGATAGCGGAGAGCCCTCCCTCCCATGACACATTCATACATACATGTTGCACCCTGTCTTGCTCTCTCCCTTCACACCCTCCTAACAGGTGTAGCTAGATGGGAATGGATCCCCTGCTGGGACAATCCACTTCGGTGTGCACATGCATGCAGGTCCCTCAGGTTTGTGTGCCTCAGTGCCGCTGCACCTATTATAGCTACACCCCTGCCTCCTAATGCTTCTCCTCTCTTCCCCCTTGTTTCATGACTCTTCTTTATCCTCCTTCATAGCTCATCACTTTGGAAACTCACTCTAGCTAAGCAAGACTGGAGCTCGGTGCATAACTCCCAACAGTTCAGTTTTGGAGGGATAGTCCCTCTTTGGGTGCTGAAACCCACTGTCCCTCTTGCAGGGGTCAAAAACCCACTTTCAAGGGACACAGAGAGAAACACTGGTATTCTTTCCTGGTTGCCTCCCAGGAGAAGCACTTTAGAGAGGACAGTGGAGAAGATAATGGAATTACAAGAAACTAAGGGGAATAAGAAGCAGGAGAGAGTCTGTCCTCCTTTATGCACCTGGAATGTTGGGAGGGGTGTGTGCGCATGTAAATGTGTGAGGGGAGCTTATTCAATGAAGGGTGAAGCTCATTGGCTGAGGGGGTGGAGCTTATCCCTCTAGCTGCTGAAAATGTTGGGAGGTATGCGAGTGTTTCTTCGCTGTGCACTCTGTCACTTTGCTTTCCCTCCGAGCCCACCACCTAGTTTGAGAACCACTGGACTAGACAATTTTAGCCTGCCCTGTGACAACATTACCTGGAATCCGCAAACCGGATTCCGATCCTCAGCTGGTGTTTAAACAGCACAAGTGCTTCTTTGATGATGATGGAAGGACCACGCCACCAAATGAATCATGAGTAGTACTGAGGAGAGAGCAAGTGTTCCCATACCATCCAGAAATACCTACCTTTCAGGAGCACTTGCAACTGTTCATCAGTGTTTCCTCACTATCCACGGATTCCGTGCTTCCGCTGTTGTTGAGATCAGTGCCTGTCAATTTCGGTCCATTTCCAGGATTTTTGTCTATTTATGGCACTTTCCACTTATATCACTTAGCCAGTACATAAACCAGAGTTGCAAATACTAGAAATGTAGCCATGTTAGTCTATAGTTATAACAAGAACAGAGAGTCTAGTGGCACTTTAAAGACTAAGAAATATTAGTGCATGAGCTTTCATCAGCACAAGCTGGCTTCCTTGAATGCATAAATATTTGCTAGTCTTTAAAGTGGCACTGGACTCTCTGTTCTTGTTATAAACCAGAGTGTTAGCAGTTCAGTTCATTTTGCATTATGTCATCACGCTGATAGAGGAGGACTACCGGAAGTACCAAACAACTGCAGTTCCCGAACAGGAACTGGCAAAAAATAGTGAAAAGCCACTAAGTTTCCTCATTGCACAAGTGAAGGCAAATGAACTTTTTCCAACAGAAACGGCATCGTTTCAGGCCTAAGAGTCAGATTAATCGTGATTGCTATGCGCATGACTACTGCGTGCTTTCAATTCAACTAGGGCCGAGTTAAATTGGCTTGGTGGCGTATTTCCCTCCCCCTTCGTAGAGTTAGATTTCTTTGGAATCTGTCATTCAGAATGAATCTGGAGGGCTGCTCTTGGCATAATTGCAGCGTTGCTGCAGGGTTGGGTTTTGTGGGTTGGTTGGTTTGTTACTACTCTTGGGTTGTGGGAGGGAGGTTGCTGCTTTGTAATGCTATTGAGCTCACCCGAGCTGGAGAGGCAAGCATACGTATGTGGTCAAGGAGGGAGTGAAGGCCACAGAGTGAGGAGAATCAGACCCTGGAATTAGTTGCTGTTTCCTTTCAGTGGTACTTCCTCCTACCCCACTGGTTGGCTCTTTCAAAAGCTGCACCATGCTGTTCTCATTTAAGGGAAACAGCATGAAACTTTGGTTTTGTATTTAGCAGAATAGCCAGGAACTTGGCTCCTGCTGAAATAAAAAGTGTCAGAGTTCAGATCCTGTGTTCTTTGACCACTGGAATGGAAAACGAGATTGGCTTGTTTCCTTGTTGGAAAAATGTGCATCATCCGTGGCTATCTTGTTAACCTGTCTTCTTTCGCTAATAGTCACACTATGGATGTTACCAGACATAATGCTAACCACTTGTTGTCGGAGCTAAACACACATTGAGCGTTGCGTCCGGTTGTGCAACACACAGACCCTGCTACGTGCTTACCACGTATTGCATTTCCAGAAAAATTATGGGTGGACAGCTTATGAGGCTTGCATGCAGCTGCTGTTGCTCTGCCACATAGGCTTGGCCTTACGCCAGGGTAGACGGGACGGTGACCCAGGGTCTTGTAGGTGGGAAGGGCCGCCCACAAAGCCCCAGGATGGATGGAGGCCAGATTGAGGCCCTGCACAAATGCTTGTGCTAGAGCTGCAGAGGCGCAGTGATGCCCCTTCCCGCCTCCCAGAAGCTCCAGCTCTGGCAGGATTCATCAAGGCATTGCTCTGCAGCCAGGCTCCACATGGAACCCTTCTTCAACAGTGGGGGCAACCCATAACCTCCTCCCCCCCCCCCCCCCCCCGAGTCCTCCTGCAGGGCAGCACCCCTATAACCTTGCTAGGGCCAGGGATTCCAGGAGTGAGGGCACTGTGTACCACTCCAGTGCAGCTGCTTGTGCAAGTCCCCCTGCATCCCCGCCATACTCCCTGTCCCAGACTCTGCCCACACCTCAGGCCCCATTCTCCGTAGGCCTACATAGCCATAGACCTCAGGACCCACTCCCCTTCACCTCACTTCCACTCTGTAGTAATAAGCACCCACAGAAACATGATATCACCCAGGCACCAGCAGGTGAGAGGAGAAGGCTATTTGCTAGTCACCGGAATGGTACAGCAAGAATGTCTGTAGGGGCAGCTATCAGATTGGGATATTCAGCACGCCATAGATGGGCAACAGGCCTGGGCTGCAGCACTCCAAGCAGCTGTCAAGCCATACAGCAATGTTACTCTCCTTCTTTTGCACCGTGCTTTGAGATCCAGGGATGAGGAAACCTGCTCTTAGAAGCAACGATTGTAATTATGATCACTTACACACAGGAGTAATCTCCTGCTTGTAACTGGGGTAAGCGGCATAGGAAGAAATCACAGCTTAGATCAGCTTTGCCCGTCTTCACTACTGGGACCGTTAGTGCCATTGCATTGTCAGCTGACCACGCAGTACCTGTCAACAGAAGAAAAGCCCCATGGAAAAGAAGGCCTAACCTTCTTGTATTTACAGTAGTAATCCGCTAAATAAGTTTTTAACCCAGATCTTTCCTTACTCCAGACACGTCTTGTGTCTCCTGCAATGTTCAAACCCACTGTGTTTGTATTGTAGAACTCAACTTATTCGATAAAAAATGTGGGTCCCCCCACGACGTTACCCAATGCTGGGATATAGGGCATTGCCTGGATTACTAGTTATATAACAATAAGGTTGTGGTGTACTGTATCTTTTAAAAGATGTATGTTATTTCCCAATGCCTCGTAGGGCTACCACCTCTCAGGCTTTGACCCTAAGCCTCAGGGTTTTCAAGCGTCCTCTCCAAGCTTAGGGTTAAGCTGATAATTCTCAGGATCAGTCAATTATCCCCATATATTTTACCTGCCTTTGCATGCCCTGAAGGAGGGGTGGGAGAGGGAAAGCGCGCCATACAGCATTGTCCAGACCCAGCTGCCCAGGGCAAGCTCCTACGTTAGTAGTAGAGAGGGGATCCTTGCTCTGGGAGCCCCTCTCTGTATGGGTTGCGAGGCTGCCTCCATCTACCCTTGCACCCAGCCCCTATGCTGTGTATTCTGCTCCTGCCCCCTATCTTAAACAGAAATGGTCCATTAAATTTGCATAAGCTTACATTAACTCAATGCCTGCAAATGTATGCAAAATCAGTTGTATCGGATCTTTTGCATTGACTTTTGTATCAGATTTTTAACATTGTGGTTGTCCCCATTGACTACAGTGGGAAAACCACAATGCTAAAAATCCGATACAAAAATCAATGCAAAAGATTCGATACAACCAATACTGATACGAGAACCAAAATACATGAGAACCGAAACCGAAATTCTGCCCAGAATCCCACCCCTTCCAATTTACATCATAAAAGAAAGTACAATTGTGCAGCCTGAGACCAAGATAAAAAACCTGGCAAAGGGCAATGAGAATAAATCCAAATGTCCCTAAGAACAGAGTAGAGTGGGCATCTTAAAAGGTAATAAGGTAAATTTTCAGCTACTTCCATGTTGCAAGGACGTATACTCTCATTATGAGGAATTATATTATATCTGCCAGTTAAAATCTTAGAATAAAATAAAGACAATCTTAATTTGAGAAAAGCTGTTCTTAAATGAGGTGGCAATATGTCTAAGTGCAATTCAAATTGCCAGTCTAATTTAAAACCTGATAAGTACAGAGCAACTTTGAATTCTTTATTCAGTGGTAAATCTTCTTGAATTAAAATATCCCATATACTTTGTTGGACCAGTTTTTTTAAACTGAAGCCTATTAATCGATTCCAGTTGATCCACCTGTAGACCGAGTTTTAATAGGCTTCCAGAGATTTAAGTTATCCAGGGAGTGAATCCACACTTCTTAAAAGAATATTGCTCTGCTACAGCTAGCTTTAGAAGGCAAGGCTCACAACGCACACGGAGAAAATGCCAGAATCTTATCTTGTACCAGGTTGTTTGAGTAGCTAAAGAAAATAGCCCCGACTCTGATCTAAGGAGTGAAGGGGAATCGATTTTGCTAGGTTCAACAAAGCTCTCATGAAGTAATTCTGTATTATTTTTATTTTGGGATGAACCCTTCAGGACTGGTGGCACCCTAAGTAGCATCCACACACACATTATCTTTCCGTTAAAATCTGCACTGCTATGTTTTACCTGGTAGCAGAGGGAATGGCCTTGCTGTGGCTAAGTGTTGACAGGATTGGGCCCATAGCACACACAGGGGATTAGCACACTAGTTTATTCACATAAGGTAGTTCATCAATCTTGCTCCAGTCTACACCATATACAATAGTCTCTATACAATGAGCCCAGTCCTCTGGCTGGCTCGCAAAACCCACTCGCAGCCAATAGTCACGCTCCTCCAGTCAATTCCAAAGTCTCCTCTCAGCAACAGGCAGCTTCTGTCTTCCTCTTCCTGTTTCCTTTCTATTATACAGCCAGGAATGGGCGTGGCTTCCACCCACCTTATTATTATTATTATTATTAACAAACATTTATATAGCGCCAGCAGTGTACATGGCACTTTACAAAGTAATAAAATAGACACGGTCCCTGCCCCTAGGGCTTACAATCTGAGCGACAGGAGCTGGGGGAGAGACATAGGAAGGGGAACAGAGGGAGAGACAAGGGGTCTAACATTCATGAAGATGCGAGGTCTCAAGTGCACGTACTTGGCTTGGTTACGATGAGAATGACAGCAGGCAGGTCCATGTGGCAAGGATAAGGGTAAACAGATCGTAGGTATAGGAATAGTGGCTCAGCAGGATAAAGAGTCAGACAGAGCAGAGTGAAAGAGGTGAGTTTTAAGGAGAGATTTGAAGGTATGAAGGGAGGGGGCAAGGCGGATGTGGACAGGGAGGGAGTTCCAGGCATGGGGGGCAGCAAGTGAGAAGGGACGAAGGCGCTTAGGGGAGCAGGGAAGGCGTGGAAGGGTGAGAGAAGGGACAGAGGAGGAGCGAAGTGCACGGGCTGGAGTATGGAGGGCAATAAGTGCAGAGAGGTAGGGGGGAGCAAGGTTGTGAAGAGCTTTATAGGTGAAGACTAGGAGCTTGTGCAGGATTCGTTCAGGAAGGGGAAGCCAGTGAAGCGAAGAGAGGAGGGGCTGCACATGGTCGAAGCGACTGGCGAGGTAGATGACCCTGGCAGCAGAATTTTGGACAGAGATGAGGGGAGAAAGGTCAGACCGGGGAAGGCCAGTGAGAAGGAGGTTACAGTAATCGAGGTGAGAGATGACCAGAGCATGAACAAGAGTTTTGGCAGACGAGACAGAGAGAAAAGGGCGAATCTTAGCAATGTTATGGAGGGAGAAGCGACAGGATTTAGCAACAGAGTCAATGTAAGGTTTAAAAGAAAGAGGTGAGTCAAAGATGAAGCCTAGGCTACGGGCTTGGGGGACAGGCAGGATGGTGACTCCATCAATAGTTATTGACAGTGAGGAAGGAGAGGAAGGATGAGGGGGGAAGATAAGGAGTTCAGTTTTAGCCATGTTGAGTTTGAGTTGACGTTGAGACATAACGTCAACAAAGTTACCCACCTGTAACTCTTAAAGGGCCAGAGCCCTTATGTGGCTCGCCTCGGCCACATACCTGCATTTGCTTAGTTCTCTTGGTATCCAATGAAGTATCTATTCCTGTATTTGCATTTTTAGGACATCTTACATTGTTCCTTACATCCCTGAAAGTCCGCCTCTTCCACTATACTCCATGATGATCCCTGCAGTCGTCCGGGAGTGCCTCTTGCCGGTATCATCTGCCCATCAGGTTCATATAGTGAGAGTGTGCAGAGGAGCAATCTCGATTGCCACCCCAGTATTGTGGAACTCCACTCCCCTGGAGGACCATCAGAGCCTGAGGCAATGCAAGACTTTCCTTTTTGGCCAAGTGTTGGCAGGTGAGGGGTTGGGGAGGGGGTTTCTACCTTTCTAAGTCTCTTTGTTCAACTCTCAAGTCTCTCCACACAGTCTTGCAGAATACCTTCCTCCATTCTCAGTGGCCCCCGTGTCTCTCACTCCCCATGGGCTTGCTACTAGCCCTTGCTAGGCTCTCGGTCCCATACAGCACCTTTGGCGGTAGCGCTTGTTACAACTGCTCCCTGCAGCTCTCAGTCTTCGGATCAGGCTTCCATAAGTTGTGGCCCTACTTCCTCTAGGCGCTACCTTGTCCAGCAGGAGAGGTCTCTTCCATCTCCTACTGTGTTGCTGTTTCCTCCAACACTGAGCTAGCTTCTAAGCTTAGTGCTCAAGGCTGGCTACAACTGCATAGCAATTGGGGGCTGCCCTCCCAAGTGGCAGCACCTGCACTCCTCCTCGTGCTGCCTCTTGCAGGCGCTAGCTGCTTTAAAGGGCCAGTCAGTTGCAGAGACTTCGGCCTGCTACAGCAGTGTAGAGAAGCTGAACAACTTTGTGGCATCCCCAGAGGGGACATTTGAGAGACACCTACTTCAGACCCTCTGCCCTTTGGTAACCACAACTGAAGTCTCAAAAGAGAAGATGCCGCAGCAAATATCTGCAACATTAAAGAGAAAAAATTTCCTGTCACAGCCATACCTCCCAGCAGTCCCTATTTAGGGTTGCTACCTAGGTATATTTTTCCAGGCCACTTATGAAAAATACATGTTGTAGGGCCTGCATTGGTGCCATAGGTGCCAATGTAGGCCCTGCAACAAGTATTTTTCATAAGTGGCCTGGAAAAATATACCTCGGTGGCAACCCTATACAGGAGGGACTGTCCCTCTTTGGGTGCTGATTCCCGCTGTGCTTCTAGGGTCAAAGTCCCTCTTTCGGGAGAGAGAGATGAAAGGGCCAGAATTCAAGCCACAGACACCTCTTGCCTGGTTGCCTGCCAGGAAAAGCACTTGGGAGGTTATTGGGGAAATGATGGAATGACAAAAAACAAACTGGAGTGAGAAGCAGGAGAGCGTCTGTCCTTTTTGCATTTGGAATGTCAGAAGCTGTGTGCGCGCACAGGAGTAAGTGCGCAAGGAGGAGGAGCATATTTGGCCAAGGGGGTGGGGCTTGTTCTCTTCCAGCTGCTTTTAAATACTGCACATTTTTTTAAAAACCAGTTTTGAGCCCCTTTGATGATGGGGGGATGCCAAAACCGGTTTTAAAAAATGCGCATTTTTAAAAACCACATTCAAAACGGTTTGGGCTTTTACATGATCTTGGCAAATGCGCATTTTAAACGGTTTAGGTGTTTAAACGAGCATTAAAACACGCGCATTTTTCACCAATCATGCGCAAACTTGTCTCGTCTAAAAGCGGCCTTAGAGGGGATGGATCTAGTTGAAACAACCATCTCTCCTTGCAATCAGAGCACTCTTAGGGAGTGGTTCATTGACTGTAACATAGTACCACCAAGCTTGTTTATGCTGTTGACAATTCTGTGTGCCAAGTTCTCCTCCGTGAAACATTCCCCCTCCCGCCTGTTGGTTCATATCCATCAACACCAGCTATGATGACAGACGCCTCTGTTACGGCCTCACTGCATTAGGGCCTGATTCTGAACCATAAGAGTCAGGGAGAAATAAGTTTGCATCCCTTCCAAATGGAACGGAGCTGCTTTCTTATGGGGGGGCATGTGGTTTGCATGCACTTTTCAATCCCTGCATGCAACAGTGTCAGCCGGAAAGATAAACCCCAGAGTGTTTCATCCTATTATATAGGCAACCAGTAACTATCAATAATGCAGGAGGGGAGGTGGTGACATAGGAGTGGGGGCTGGGCAGGGGTTCTATAGCGCTTCGGGAAATTTGGAGAGGCATCTGCCACCCCACACGCCCCCCTACATGAGTTGCATATATGTTCTATTATTATTTTGGAAGATAAAAATTCCAAGTTTCTTACCTACACTGTGGTTTTGACTGTTCAAAACAGCACCAGATCTGCCTTTTTATTCCACTTTCCTGTGTCTGTTCATTCATTGTCACAAGGGATTTTCCAAACACGCAGGTATAACCTTGTAGTTTAATAATCTCTGCCCTTAATAACTTATCTCTCCCATTATAACTTATCTCTCCCATTCTAATAGAGATTAGGGAGTCAGTCCTGTGCCCTGAATATTGGCAAAATTAAGGCAGCAGTGCAAATTTAAGTTCTGCCTCCACCAAAATCTCCAAATGTCTGTAAATCACTTTCCACTGAAGAAGGCAAAGGGGGGTGGGTGGGAGGAGGGAATTGCAAACAATTCCCCCCCCCCCCTTAACTTAAAGGCTTTACCTCTGTTACGCACGTACAACTGTCAGAATAACACCTCCCCGCAGAGGGCAAATTCTGCATTCAGCTGTTTAAAGTGGTGGTCTCTGAAACTTACAATGGCCTGAAAACTAGCTCGGTACAGAAAAAAGTTTTAAATACAAATCTACCGAAGGATCCTTCTCTTATCTATCTGCAAAAGCTATTACGCTTGACTCAGCCACAACCTATTTTTAGGCAGCCTGACTAACAAAACCATGCCAGCTCCGTCCCACTGCCATTTCAAAGGCTGGCTTTAAGGTCATACACCTTTGGCGTTTACATAAATGTTAGTTTCAATCACTCTCCTTACGTGAAAATGCACCAGCATTGGGACTCTTGGGGATTTGCATATTCTGGGTACTCACTTTAACTTCTGTGAAAGCAATGACGCAATCACATTGCTGATAAATGGGAAAGGCCCGGCCAGCCTAATCACTGGACACCAGCAGCATTCTGATGGCAGCAGCCCAGGACTCCTGTGACGGGCAGGGAGTAGTAGCACCCTTTGCCTGTGTAATCACAAGCCCTGGACTGGAACTCGCACTGTAGGAGAGGAAAGGCTGGGGAGGAGGTGCAGATCCCCTTCTCATTGCAGGTCCCTGTCTTTCCCTATGCTCTCTTCCCCCTTGTCCATCATAGAGTGTAAGCCCCCCAGGGAAGGGAGCTGTCACTAATCAGTTCTGTTCAGCACCAGGCATGTTGCTGGTGCTATATAAATAAATAGAACAACAACAACGGAACACTGGCCCATCCTGAATGCACATTGCGTGTTTTCACACGGACAGCACTCACGCCTCTGCTTCACTTCACCCCCTGGGCAGGCCATCCATTTAAAGACGGGCTGCCAGATGTGCAGGTGGGGCAGAGGTGGGGCAGGCTGTCCCTGCTCCAGGGCCATCTCGTTGGCGGTGCTCCTTTAGCGGAGTGGGCAGCAGAAACTTGGGGCACCGGCCGGAGGCAGGGCTACAGTCCATCTGCTTGGCAGATGGCCACTGCAGTTCCGCTCTCAGATGGGGATTGCCCCAGGCAACACCATAGCATTGCCAACACTCTAGGATGAAACTCTATGATGTGGAGGAGAGGCGCTGTGTGGGTTGACTTGGTCGCGGCAGCCGCCAGTTCGTTTAAAGCCAACCCCGGTGGGGCTGCAAGCAGGTGGACGAGGGGGTGGACCCTCAGACCTGCTCCGGGGGTGAGCACCTCCATGTCTGCGTACAAACACCCATTGTCTTAAATAGGAACATAACTGAACCAATGAATGCTTCTTACTCTAATTCTGGACAGAACGACTCAAATAGGGACAGGTGAAATAGCTCAACCGGGGCCCATGATCCTGGGGGGCCCACGCTGCTTGGGACTGAGGGCAGGGAAGCCAGATGCCATCTTATGCACCAAAGCCCAGCGGCACCCATACAAACCTAGCTACACCTTTGATTTGGATTACCAAGGCACCCCTTCCCCATCTTCCTTCAGGCTGTGTCTCCATACACTAGAGCCCACTATGATCCTGTGAGCTTCCATCGACCACTCCTTCCCTGCATTGCTCTTCAGTTCTATTCACTAGCCTTGTTCAGCCCAGCCTATATGTTGGGAATAAGTTGCTTCTGGCAATATCAAAGGGAAAACCGTCTGTAATTTGAGACTCCACCACTTTCCCAAAGGCTCATTAGATAATGATATCCTGCCAGCATGTCCTTGGAGGCAGTCCCATCCCTGAGGAGTCTCTCCAAATAAACCCTGTCAGGTAGGTTTATAAAAGGTGCCTCTGGGACTGGCATTTCTGGTTTCTAATGCAACACGGCACTGTTGTTATCCCTCAGCATTACTTCCACTGAAACTCCATTGGGCTGCCTAGCATAAAATGACACATGGGAATCCCAAGCTCTTTTGGCATTGCTTGAATATCCCAACAAACTAAGCCTTGAAATTCTGCTTTCCTTCTATCCCATTCCCTACCTGCACTAACTCAGTGCAGTCAAATGATTGGTGTAGTGTAATATCACAAACACTAACCAACTTAATAAACTAATTTAATCTATGTGTGTCTCTATTTCCCCATCCACTATATAGTAATAATATTCCTGCCCCTGTTCTAAAACCTAACTAACCAATATCTGTGTTTTGAAAACTACAAAGCAATATATAAGGAGGACCGCTATATCTTAGACTGCAGCACCAGATACCTCCAGATCTAAAGAATGATCCTTGACTGCGTGAACTGAGAAGCCAGACTGTAACAGCAGACTCCCATACTCTGCATTTCAGGAGCAGAGTGGGATGCATACCCCCTCTGAGGTCACACGAACACTGCAGGAGGTAATATGATTAACAAGCCAGTCAATATGTTAAGGAATTCCCACCAGGAATTTTGCTAGGGTCTGCCAACTATGGGTGAAAACAGACATTCACGTAACTCCACTTTAACTCTGTTTTAACGTTGCTTATGCAGGTTGCAGGGCTGTATTGGCACCCTAAGCAGCCCTGCAACATACATAAGAAACGTTAAAGCGGAGTTAAGGTGCATTTCTGATTTCACCCTATGAGGTTTGGCAGTTTAATAAACTCTGCTGACTCTCCTAATTCCAGGTCACAATGAGCGAAAGTGGCCCTTGCTGGTCTTGGTAGCTGAATTCCAACACTGACCCCTGGTTCTATGCTACCCATTGCTGCAATCAACAAATTGCATTGTGGTTCATGGTCATGATTGTAATAATAGAGGGACTTGAATTAGAAACATTATATTTTATTTCTACTTTTCCTGCCCTCTGGGCATGTTGACGTAAGGAACATGAGATTGCGAGCAACGTACAATGAGTCAAAAACCTTCAGCCAAACAGATTGCTCTGTCAATCTCTCTCTCTCTCTAAAAATACAGAGAAAGAGACCGAGGGAATATGCCAGATCTGAAAGTAATTAAGGCATATATTTCTAGCTTCTTTAACCTACTACTGTGGCCGTGATCCACAAACCACTTACTCTCTGAACTAGTCCCAGGTAAATCAATGGGACTTCTCAGGAGTAAGTGGTTGGAGGTAACAGTTTGCAGCCTCTGCCAGCTGGTTTATTTGAACGCTGCTTGAAAACCCCAATGTTCATAGTACAGCATACAGCTAAAAGCAGGGCTGTTTATCAGGGTGAAATCAAACAAGGCAATAGCCCACATTAGCTAACGTTAGTCAACATTAGCCCCTGTGTGCATGCCCAGTTACCCTGAGCTCACTCTTTCAAGTGCTTGGGGGTAGGAACTAGATCCGGGGGCCAGATCCAGGAACCCGAGAAGGGCCAAATAAAAACTAGCTATGGGCCACATTTGCCCCCTGGGCCTGAGGTTCCCCACTGTTTTATTAGGTGTTCACCCCCATTGTCCTCAGCCCCCGCTCGCAGTGTCGCCTCGGAGAATGTGGAGCCTGCCGCGCGGGTGAATGCTGGATAACGGGCACCCGCGGGACCGCTGCCTGTCTGTTCCATCAGGACCATACAGTCCTGGGCGAAAAGCCTAAAGCGGTCTGAGGAGTGAGCACTCTCTCCACTTTCGTTCTCACTGGTGCTTTGACTGTTTACTTTTGCTTTTCGAAGTGCTCCAAAAAGCAAACAGAAGACATGGGGGGGGGGGGGGGGGGATCATTTTCATCAACTACCGAGACTAAGCATGTGCATGTTGGCTCCCTGGGGGCTCCACAGACTGAACACGACTCTAGCGGACTAATATCTCGTTTATTTTCGCCAGTTCCTAATACAGCCTTACATGTTTTTTCCTGCTTATCCTCATGCCCGGATCCTCTTCCTTGGGCTTAATTGAGAACTTCACTAAGACGGTTGACAAATTCACCCATGATATAAGTGGACACAACCGCGCTGACTATTGCAGAGTTATATGCTCGGTTTAATGAACAGCAGTTTAATGAACTCTGCTGACTCTCCCAATTCCAGATCACAATGAGTGAAAGTGGCCCTTGCTGGTCTTGGTAGCTGAATTCCAACACTGACCACTAGCTCCAGGCAGCCTATTACTGCAATCAACAAATTGCATTGTGGTTCACTGTAATAATAGAGGGATTTGAAATAGAAACATTTCATTTTATTCCTACTTTTCCTGCTTTCTGCACTGACTATAGCAGTTATAGGCTCTGCTTAATGAACAGCAGTCTCGACATTAGACGTAAATCTGATCAAGTGGGTTTGAAATATTTTATGATTCCCTTTCCTACTTTCCATTCTAGATGCAGCAAACGTTTCATTTGCAAGGTGACCACATTCTGCTCCTTTCTCCTGGATCAAGAGCATATCATTTTCTGTACTGAGCATTCTTCTAATTCAAATGCCAACACAAAAACAAGTTTAAAAAGAAAAAGATGGAAAGTCACCATGAGCATTGGGAATACAGCTATGGCCTGAAGGACACAATCCAGATATCACAAATGCTCCAATCCTCAAAGCGTGCCACCGCGGAGCAAGTCTTGCAAATCCAGCTGTTAGTCAACAGAACGACTTGTGAATAAATGGTTTCAGGATCGAGGCCTGTGTCTTCCAAACGGACCTCTCCAAGCCACATCTTTAAAAACGTTAATAGATGCATAAAGCAGCTGCTGCCACCCTGCACACAGCCATCCACGTTAAGATTGTGCTCAAAACTACCACCCTTGTTTTAAAACTTAGCCCATGAATTTCTCAGGAAGGGGCCTGTGTGGCCCAAAATCCCTTATTTCCACCACCAGCAATTGGTCCAATAACAGAGATCATTTGAACCACATTGTCTCTCTGTCACTTGGGACCAACATGGCAACCACACACTCTCTCAGCTCCCCTGGTAATTTTGCCCATTTATCAGGCATCTCTGTCCCTTTTCATAATCTCTCCTGCTGTTGGTGTAAAAGTTACACCCTCTGCTGCTTCTGTCACCTAGATAAAACCTCCCAAATCCACCCACTAACCATCTCTTTTTAAATATCATCTAAAGACATATTTTTGCCTTGCTTATATCACTCAATTCCTATCTATGCATTGTCTAGCTCTGCAAAGAAATTATTTAACTCTGAAAAACATTTTAGGATAGAGTGTGTAAGAATGGCATTATACAAATCAAATTATGAACTCCCTGTGTGGCCTTGGGCAAGTCATAACCTCTCAGCCTCAGTTCCCCAGCTGTAAAATAGAACCCACTGGGCAGGGGCCTGTCTCCATTAATAACAATTGTAAAGCCCCCGGTACACTGCTGGTGCTATATAAATACTATAATTTTGTACTGTGCATTATTAGTTGTAGATCTAAGGTTATCTCACAGGGAAACTGGATTTACTAATTGGATGTGTTTGCAAGTCTTTGAAGTTTAAAGTGCTAAATTCTGAAGCAAATCAAAAGCCACTTTCCAGCGAGAATGGATACAGAACTTAGAGCTGAATACTCCAAATGCAGAGGACCTGCCACTTAAGCTAAAGGATTATTAATATGTATTTATTTTAACATCCTGCCCCCTCCTGCCAAGGCAGCTCAGGGTGGCATACAATATAAAAAGAACAATATAAAATATATAATATAAGCACAGAAAATGAAATGAAAACAGCCATACTTCCCTATGGGTCATCATACCCCCCCAACCCAACACCACCCCTCCCCCTAACCGTCTCACTTGCCAAACGCCTGGCGGAACAACCAGGTTTTACATTGATACTGAAGGAGGGAAGGTCCTGGGCCAAACAAACCTCCGCCAGGAGGGAGTTCCACATTCAAGACGCGGCGACTGAGAACGCCCTCTCCAATACGGCCCCTCCACCAAACACAGGGAACCTCCAGAAGGGCGTTCCCGGTCAACCACAGTGGCCATTCCAGAACGTGGGGAGTGAGGCAGTCCTGCCGGTAGCTGGGGCCCAGACCATGTAGGGCTTTATAGGTCAGCACCAACACCTTGAATTGGGCCCAGAATGCTATAGGCAGAGAACGGAGCACTGATGTCATGTGCTCTTGGCGTCCCGGCCCCATAAGGGGGCGGGCCGCCGCATTCTGCAGCAGCTGCAGCCTCCAGACCGTCACCTTGGGAAGCCCCATGTAGAGTGCGTTACAGTAATCAAGCCTCGAGGTGATGAAGGCATGGATGATGGTGGCAAGGTCGCAGGGGCAGGGAACCTCAGGCCCAGGGTGCAAACATGACCCAGGGCTAGTTTTATTTGGTCCCTCTCCAGTTCCTGGATCTGGCCCCTGGATCCAGTTCCTGTCCCCAAGAACTGAAAGAGTGAACTCATGGTAACGGAGCAGAGATGAGGGCATGCACTCAAGAAATAGGGCACAGATCCATGATCAGGACCATCCTCTTCCTGAGTGCACTTCTACCCCCAACGTCTACATGGCCCTCGAAGCTTGTACTAGTTTTCAAAGTGGCCCCTGAGAAGGAAAAGGTTCCTCACCTCCGAATTAAGGCTTATGTAACACAGTCTTCAAACCACTTACTGCAGAGTAGTCCTAAAGATTGCACTATCCAGACCTCGGCTCTGGCTGTCACTATCAATGGTGACTACTCTTGCATAGGTGGTTTAGGATGGAAACCTCCGAGCTGTAAAGTCTGCCACTCCTGTGCCCAAGAAATTTGTTCCCTTGCTCGCACAAGCACCTACACTGACACCTGCTGTCAGGTCCTCATCGACGCCATCAGATGTGCCTGTAGCAATTATGCATCGTGGTATGGGCACAGCGAAACATACGAGTGGAGGCTTGGGAGGCTCTTTTCCAGCCTCTGCTGCTCTCTAAAATACACAGAAATCCACCCTGGAGATGCAGGAAGCCAATGCAATTCATATCAGTGACACTTATTGGCAGGGCAAGTCCATACCCGTCAATAATTGAAAATCAAAAAGATGTAGATTTATTCATTATGTACATGGAAAACTAAACCTGTACAGTCTTAATTATTAATTATTATTATTATTATTTATATAACGCAAGCAATATACTTGGCACTGAGCAATCATTAATTAGCAACAGGTCCCTGCCCCAACAGGCCTACAATTTAGGAGAGACAAAAGTGAGGGGAACATAGGAAGGGACAGACTTACATTCATGAAGTTGAGAAGTTGCAGGTGCACATGAAAATACATGCCCTTTGTACAGAGAGGCAATTTCTTTTTCTTCTTTTTGTATCTTATTTTCCTCTGTCTTCCCAAGCTGGGTCAGCAGCAGGCCCACATCTGGCAGCCCAGAAACTGACGTGATGGTGAGTCCCCGGCCGAGTCGGGCCATAGCGGGCCCTCGTCACATTCATGTCACTGCTGGCTTTGCGCTATGGGAGACAGTAGAAGTGCAAAGCAGGCAACAGCAGTGGTGGAGACTCAATGCTCCCTCTCCATATGTATATCTGCTCAGCCCTCTGCACTACTGGCTCCAGTCACTTAGATCAAGGGATGAAGAAAGAATCCCAAGCACTCCCTGCCATGGCCAATGCAGTAGACTACAAGGCAACATAAGTAAGGCAACGATCAACCATGAAAGTAGTACTCAACCATCCAAACGGGTAAGCTTGGTAGACATGCAAGCTATTTAAGTGTTGCCAAAGTGGGAGAAATGTTGTCTTTAAACATCTAAAGGGCTGCCACAAAGAAAGTGGCAAGGAACTGTTCTCTGTTGCCACAGGGAGCAAGACTAGAAATAATGGGCGCAAATTATAAGGCCTCAGATTTTGGTTAAACAGCAGGAAAAACTCCCTAACAGCAAGAGCTGTTCCACAATGGAACAAGTTGCCTAGGGAGGTTGTAGGCTCTTCGTCGCTGGAGGATTTCATTATTATTATAAGCTTTTATATAGCGCCAGCAATGTACCTGGCGCTTTACAGAGAATAAGATAGACACGGTCCCTGCCCGAGAGCTTACAATCTAAAGACAGGGGGAGGGGAGACAGGGAAGGGGGACAGAGGGAGAGACAAGGGATGCAACATACATGAGGATGCAAGAACTCAGGTACACGTTCTTGGCTTGGTTACAGTACATTGGGAGTTTGCAATTAACAGGTGGGGGATAATCCTGGGTGGGGATGTTTAGCAGGAGTTAGGAAAGGCGGAGCGGAAGAGGTGGGTTTTGAGGAGGGACTTGAAGGTGTGGGGGTGGGGGCAAGGCGGACGAAGGCAGGGAGAGAGTTCCAGGCATGCGGGGCAGCGAGGGAGATGGGATGAAGGCAGTTGGGGGAGCAGGGGAGGCGTGGGAGGGTGAGGGAGGGGATGGAAGAGGAGCAGAGGGTGAGGGAGGGGATGGAAGAGGAGCAGAGTGCTCGAACAGGGGTTCAGCGGGGGATCAGAGCAGAGAGGCAGAGGGAGTGAGGTTGTGAAGGGCTTTGTAGGTGAAGAGGAGGAGCTTGTGCAGAATACGCTCAGGAAGTGGGAGCCAGTGGAGAGAGGAGAGGAGAGGCTGCACGTGGTCAAAGCAACAGGCTTGGTGGATGATCCTGGCAGCAGAGTTTTGAACAGAGATGAGGGAAGAAACCTGAGAGCGGGGAAGGCCAGCAACTTGCAAGGAGGAGGTTACAATAGTTGAGGTGTGAGATGACTAGGGCATGGATGAGAGTTTTGGCAGAGGAGACAGACAGAAAAGGGCAGATCTTAGCAATGTTGTGGAGGGAGAAGCAGCAGGATTTGGCCACGGAGTCAATGTAGGGTTTGAAGGTAAGGTGTGAGTCGAAGATGAAGCCCAAGCTACGGGCTTGGCGGACAGGGAGGATGAAGACCCCATCAACGGCAATTGACAGGGAAGAGGGAGAGGAAGGATTGGGAGGGAAGATAAGTTCAGTTTTCACCATGTTCAGTTTGAGTTGGCGTTGAGACATCCAGGCGGAGATATCAGAGAGACAGTGGGTGAGACAAGCTTGAACAGAGGAGGAGAGGGAAGGAGTGGGGAGATAGAGTTGAGTGTCGTCAGCGTATAGGTGGTATTGGAACCCATGGGAGGCAATGAGTTTGCTTAGGGACTGGGTGTAGATAGAGAAGAGGAGAGGGCCAAGGACAGAGTCTTGGGGAACCCCGACTGAGAGGGGCAGGGAGGAGGAGGGGGAGGAGTTAAGAAGAGATACATTGAAGGAGCGATCAGAAAGGTAGGAGAACCAGTATCCCAGGGAGTGAAGCGATTCAAGGAGGATTATGAGGCTAGCCAGACATCTGTTGGGGATGTTGTAGCAGTAGACCACCTACATCAAAACAGGGAGGTACATTAGATGGCCCCTGAGGTTCTTTGCAACTCTAGGAATCCATGAGAAGGAAATTTGCAGCTGCTCCTCAATCTAAGCAAGGCCCGCAAAGCACTGGCTCCACCAGCCAATCACAAAGCGGGAGAGGTTTAGGTCTTGTAGCTCTCAGCCATATGAAGATCATAGAATCACAAAGTTGGAAGTGATCTCAGAGGTCATGTTGCCCAACCTCCTGCTCAATGAAAGAGAATGACTCTCTTACTCTTAGACCAGTAGGCCACTATTTTGGTACTTGGCTGTTGGGGTTGGGAAATATGGTCACCCCTGCCATATATCTACAGCAGGGGCGTGAGAAAAGTTCCCAACTCCAAGATACCAAAATCTTCGTATGGCCAAAATCAACAAGATGTACATGTATACACTCCCATGCAAATCTCTCCTGCTTTGTGACTGGTTGATCCAGCTGAGATTCCGATGAGCAGCTGGGATTCAGCTCCTGAGACTGAAGGAAGACACTGGACTAGTCTGTTCACTCAATGCACAGTTAAGTTGTGGAATTTGTTGCCAGAGGATGTGGTCAAGGCCAGTAGTCTAGCTGGGTTTTAAAAAAGGATTGGCCATGTTTCTAGAGGATAGGTCCATTAGTAGCTATTAGTCAGGTAGGTTTGGGGAACTTAACCTCTTGCTGTCAGATCAGTGTGAACAACAGGGAATGGATCTCCCCATTGTCACTTCTTGGGTACTTCTTCCAAGCGACTGAGCTTGACCGCTGTCAGAGACAGGATGCTGGGTTCAATGGACCATTGGTCTGACCCAGTATGGCACTGCGTACCTCCTTACGACCATTAAGGCAGAACCTGGACCAGCCCTGGCTAAGAGGCACGTGTAGCTCCCCACCCCGGCCACATTATGATATGTACATTTTAGAGGCCACTTATGAGAAATACAGGTTGCAGGGCTGCACCGGCCACCCAGCCTCCCCAGCCACACCTGATCTACAGCATCTTACACAGATGTCTGTACTGAGAATCTGAGGAAGTAGTTGGTCAAGCTCTCCCTTCTCCTCCCATTTTCCCCAGCAGCCACCTTCAGGCCTCATTCCCTGGCAGCCCCCAGCTCTCTCCTCCTCCCCTTGCCTCACTGCCCACCTCCCAATATGCCCTTCTCCGTCCCTCGATCTCAAGCTGGGCTGAGAGCTGTGTCCCTCCCCTGGGAGCCCCCACAGGCACCATCCCTTCCGGTTACTATGGCAACCCCTCTCCTCTCTTTACCCCCCCCCTCCTCATCTCCATTCATGCTCAGGCAGCCCGCCCTCCCCTCTCACGTGACTCAGGCGGCGCGCGCCTCCCCCTCCCCCCATCAGGGCTTCGCCGAGCCGCTTCCGGGTGGGTGTGGGGAGCTGCCGCCCCTGAGGCGGAGGAGTCGGGTCCCTCCTGTCAAGATGGCGGCGCGCAGAGCGGGTAGCGGCAGCGCCTGAGCCCCGGCGGAGGCGGCTCCCGGTTCGGCCATGGAGAGCGAGGAGGAGCAGCACATGACCACGCTGCTCTGCATGGGCTTCTCGGACGCGGCCGCCATCCGCAGGGCCCTGCGCCTGGCCAAGAACGACATCAACGAGGCGGTGGCGCTGCTCACCAACGAGCGGCCCGGCCTGCACTACGGCGGCTACGAACCCATGGACGGCGGCGGCGGCGGCGGGGGGCAGGGCGGGCATCAGCCCGGGCAGCAGGGGGGCTCCCCGGCCGGAGGCTCCCGCGGAGGTGGGGACGGGGAGAGCGGGGGAGGCGGCAGCAGCGGCAGCGGCTTCGACCCGCCTCCTGCCTACCATGAGGTGGTGGAGACCGAGGTGAGGAGCCGGCGCTTCCCCGGAGGGGTGGGGAGGGAGAGCCCCCTTCCCCGAGGAGGGAGGCACCTACCCCCGGGACAAGACTCCGGCGAGCCCCCCCGATCTATCTCCCGTGGGACCCCCGGGGAGTTAGCGCACTGGTGCCGGCAGATCCTGACTCCTGCCCCACGGAGCACAGTCCCGTTCTCTGGGCCCCGGGGGGGGCCAGGGAACCACTTGCCCTCGGGACGCGGTTTCCTGCAGGCCCCACGCGATCTCGCGTTCGCAGCCTCCCGGGGATGGAGCCTTCTGTTCCTGCCCCCCCCCCCCCGGTGGTTCAGTTCTCCGAGGCCCCGGCGGAGGGAGCCACCTACACTCGGGACGGGGTTTCCGCAGCCCACCCCCCCCAGGATGGGATCCTGCCCACGCGGGTTCCTGGACATGGGAGGTTCCTGTTCTCTACGAGCCCCGCGGTGAAGCCTGCTGCTCCCTTGGGCGCTATCTGCCGCCTGGGCAAGACTCCTGCAGGCCCCCACCACCACCACCGCGCTCGGGGAATGGTCTCGGGGGCTCCTGGGGAGGGAGCCATCTCCCCTCGGATTGGAACTTGGGAATAGAGCCCCCTGATTCCAGGTTAGAGACCCTCCCTCCTCCTTCCAGAATGGTCCCGCTCTCTCGGGAGCCAGAGAGGGAGTCAGCTGCCCTCAGGACAGGAATTCCATAGGCTCCAGTGATGGGATAGGGATCCCGTCTTTGCAGGCTCCCAGGGATGGAGCCTCTTGTTCCCTGAGGCCCACAGTGGTGCTTCCTGCCCTGGTTGGTTCCACACTCTGGGAGGGGAAGCCGTGTGCACTAGAGACAAGAGTCTCCCAGGTTTCTGGCGCAGGGATTCCCCCCCCCCATATGTTCGCAATGGAAGCTCTTGCCCTTGGGGCAGAGAGTCCCCAGTGGAACCTCCTGCTCCCAGAATGATCCCAATTCTTCTGCTCCTTTGGGCCTCGGGACAGGAGTCTCTCTGTTCCTTGGGGTCTCGAGAGGCAGCCACCTGCACTTGGGATGGGTTACACACACACACACACCCGGAGATGAGCATTTTATTCCCAGGATGGGATCCCTGGGACAGAGCCCCACAGTGGAGCTTCCTGAACCCTCTCTCTGGGGTCCTGGGAGGGAGCCATTTGCACTAGGGACAGGATTCCTGCAGGTGCCTGGGAATGAGACCCCTTTTTCAGGCCCCCAGGATTTCCCCCATCCCTGGCACAAGTCAAGTGATGGAGCCTCTTGCCTTTGAAATGAGGCCCCAAGTGTAGAGCCCTACGATGGAGTCTCATCTCCATGAGTCTGGGACTCCAGAATGGCACCTCTGCAGTCTACTGGGAATGAAGCCCCGCAGTAAAGCTCTCTGGTTTAGGGACCCAAACCCCCAAGGCCAGCTGGAAACCATGATCATCTTAGATGTGTCTGGGGGTGGAGTCTCCTGTTACTCCACCCCTGCCCACAAAAAGGGTTCTATTCTATTCCTATCAACCATTGGAAGTGAAGCTACTTTTCTCATGCCTCCTGTTCTCCAGGGATTTCTGAAAACAACCTCTTTCCCTTACACTTCTCAGCCTCCCTAGTCTATACTACAGCTGTCAATCAGTGCCTTCAAGGCATTAAAGGAGCTGATTTCTATCTTGTGGCTTCATCCTGGTTTGACAGCTCAAGAGTTCACTCCTGGTGAGGACTGACTGGACAGGGGCAACTGAGATTGAGAGATGCGGTAATGCATCTCTTTCCTAACGGGTTTCTTTCTCTTGCTCTGCACAGCTGTCTCTTCATCCCCATCCCATCATATTAGAGCACTCCAGGCTGCTGCTACTGCAGAATTGCATCCTCACCCCAAAGGAAGGGAGAGAGAAATCTAAAACAAAAAACACTTCCCCAATGGCCAATAGGTTGTTTTTATTTTGGGGTGCCCTTGAACTCATTAGTGTAGCTGGGCCGGTGTATCGATCATGGTGATGTCAGTGCCAATGTGCTTCCATTGTTGTTGCTGTGCCAATGGAGAGGGTGTGTTTTCTCTAAAGCTGAGTCAAATATAGAAGACACATGTGTTCAGCGGATATGGAGGAGCTATGTTTGTTTCAGTTTGAGCAAAATAGAGTGACAAGTGTTAGGGTTCAGACCGTGCGAAGATCAATGCCCATAGTGAACTTTACTACGAGGAACAGACATGTGGAAATCAAGGTGGCTACTTATGACAACAAAATTTAAGCATTCATTGTTAAGGCTTTGTGGATTTTCGGGGATGTTTTCTTTCTCCTTATTGGAGAGTAAGAAAATTGCAATTTGGGCAGCGTGACTGTGTAAAAGGAAAAATAGATCTGTGTAATGTGGAAGCTAGGTTTCTAGAGATAAGATTGTTTAAAACATGGTGTATAGTTTCAGATTCTGTAACTTGACCTCTTCTGTACTTTAGGTTATTTTTATTAAGGTATGGAAATATACTAGCTATTAGTAGTTCCACATCTCTTCTGCATTTCTCAACACCTCTGTGCCAGTTATGCCAACTTCATCTACCCTGGTAGCATACACAAACATAGCAATCCCTCCTTCAAAGCTGCCCCTCATGCATGAACAAACAGTTTTAACAGCACTACCCTTTCCTCCCTCTGGTCTGTCCTCAAAACCTGCCTCTATGCTGATGCCCATAATAAATGAGCAAAAACAATGGCTAGCTGGGAACATTAATTGCAAGAACATATATTCGCTTAGTGTAAACTATTATAATACATATATGTACAACTGCGCACCTCTCACCCTCCCTGTGTTTGTGCTCCGATTCCTGATCATTCCATTACTTACACACCTGAATATTGAGGTCCCTGGGGCTACTTGTGTGCCTCTGGGACTCAAGTGCGAAAATATTTACATGATCAGAAACATAAATTTATTTATTTCTTCATATTTATTGGCCGCCCCCTCATGCCTGCGGCATTAAATTATCCTTAAAATAGCAAAGAAATGACCTATTATTTTCCATCCTGTTCTGTTGGGTGAAATTAGAATTAAAAACTAGAATTCTAATTTAAAAATCAGAAGAGAAATTAAATCTGTGATAGTTTTGAATTGCGTTTTGGGGTATGCCTATTTACTCTTATGTTGGATGACTCCTATAGTAAATACTTTTTGCACAGAATATCATTGAAGAGACATCTGGCTAAAGAAAACAGGACAACTTGAAAGACAAGTTTGTAAAAGAAAAACAGTGAACACGTTTATTTTATTTATGCATACAAAAATTTGTATCCCGCATTCTCCTGCACACTGGCAGCGCGGAGCAGCGCGCAACATAAAAACAACAATAAAACCGTCTATAATACTACAGTACATAAAATATACATCATAAAATTTTTTTAGCAGCAGCTAAGGCAAAATAAAACCCCTCCCCCACCTTCCCCGAAGGCCCAGAGGAACAACCAGGTCTTACAATGTCTACGGAAAGAGGGGAGGTCCAGGGACAGACGGGCCTCCAACAGGAGGGAGTTCCACAGCTGAGGTGCGGCCACCGAGAACACTCTCTCTGCTGTTGCCACCCGGCTTACCCAGGGGACTTCGAGTTGGGCGCTCCCGACTGACCGCAAGGACCACAAAATGACCCAGGGTCTGAGGCGGTCTCACAGGTAAGCACGACCCAAGTCGTTTAGGGCTTTATAGGTCATAACCAACACCTTGAATTGGGCCTTGAAGACAATAGACAGCCAGTGCAGAGCGCGGAGCACAGGTGTAATATGCTCCCATCGCCTCATCCCTGTAAGGAGACGGGCCACCACATTCTACATCAGCTGCAGCCTCCGAACCAGAATCAAGGGAAGCCCCACGTAGAGCACGTTGCAGTAGTCTAGCCTCGAGGTGATGAAGGCGTGAATAAGAGTGGCCAGATCGGACCCAGAGATGTATGGACGCAGCCTCCATACCAGACACAGCTGGCGAAAGGCGGTTTTAACCACCATCTCCACCTGCCGATCCAGACGGAGGCCCGGATCCAAAACAACCCCCAGACTCCGAACCTACTGGGCTATGGGAGGGCAGACACACACACACACACACCCGCGCAACCAGAGGGGTCGGCAGCTCCCTCGCCATCAACCATCAACCACCACCATCAACTCCATCTTATCAGGATTGAGCTTCGGTCTGCTCTGCCGCAACCAATCCGCCACAGCCTCCATACATTGGGAAAGCAATGAGACAGCGGGACCTGGGTCGGTCAAAAACGAGAGGTACAGCTGAGTATCATCAGCATATTGGTGACATCGCACCCCGAACCNGGTGACCCATCCCCGTTAGAAGACGAGCCGCCACATTCTGCACCAGCTGCAACCTCCGGACCGTCATCAAGGGTAGCCCCACATAGAGCGCGTTACAGTAGTCCAGTTGAGAGGCAACGAAAGTATGGATGATGGTGGCCAGATCTGAGCCTGAGACATACAACCGCAGCCATCGCACTAGATTTAATTGGCGAAATGCTCCCCTCGCCACGGCTTCCACCTGACAATCTGGGCGGAGCTTCAGGTTGAGGAGCACCCCCCAGACTACGAACCTGAGTGGCTAAGGGGGGCAGACCCCGCCAATGACGGGAGCCACCACCCCCTCAACCCTACCCACCAACATCACCTCCATCTTGTCAGGATTCAGCCTCAGACAGCTCGTCCTCATCCAGTCCCACACAGCTGTCAGGCACCGGGTAAGCACCGAGTCTGCTGGGCCTGGGTCTCCAGAAAACGAGAGGTAGAGTTGTGTATCATCGGCGTACTGATGGCATCGCATGCCGAACCCTCTCATGATCTCACCCAAGGGTTGCATATACACGTTGAACAGGAGAGGGGACAGAATAGAACCCTGCGGGACTCCACATGTGAGATTCCAGAGAGATGACGAACATTCCCCGAGAACCACCCACTGAGCGCTCCCTGCCAGGAAAGAGCGGAACCATTCAAGAACAATTCCACTCACCCCTGCCTGGTCCCACAGCCTCGCCACCAACATCTCATGATCAGCAGTATTGAATGCCGCCGACAGATCCAGTAAGACCAAACTTGACGATCTGCCCTGATCCAATTCACAGCGTAGGTTATCGACCAAGGCCACAAGTGCAGTCTCCATGCCAAACCCAGGGCGAAAACCAGACTGCGAGGGATCAAGAAAACCGACCCGGTCCAGATGCTGCTCTAACTGCCGAGCCACCACCCGTTCATTAACCTTCCCTAAAAAGGGATGGTTAGAGACTGGCCGATAGCTGGTCAGGGAGTCAACGTCCAAAGATGGCTTCTTGAGCAGAGGCCGCACCACCGTTTCTTTGAGACGGCTCAGCACCCTGCCCTCCCTAAGGGAGACATTGACCACCCCCGCCATCAATGGCCCTAACGTCTCCCAGCTGGTCTTCACCGGCCAGGACGGGCACGGATCTAATTCACGACAGGTGCCCAAGGACCTTCACCACGTCAGCGGGCAGTACCCTCTGAAACTGATCCCACAACTACAGACATGGCAGGGCTTCCCGTACCTCTGAGTCACCCACTGTCATAAGTGCAGCATTGAAGTTGTGGTGAATCTGGGCAATTTTATCCGCAAAAAAGTCAGCAAACATGTCACAGCGGGCACTGGAAAATTCCAGTTCGAGGCAGAGAGAGGCCGGACTGACCAGCCTCTGCACCACCCGGAAAAGCTCTGCTGGACGTGACTTTTTGAATGACCCTCCTCCTCCCCCATTTTTCTCATCTGGGATAAGGAAAATAATGAAGTCAGTTCTGTTTTCATATTCCTAGTGCTGTAGTACTTCCGTTTTGATTGTTGCAAGGAATGGCCGCAATCCCAATCCCCGTGGGCACTGTCATGTGCATGGCCACGTGGTTTTCGCATCAGCCCTGTGCCAGGGGTGCACACTATTTGCACGTGCTCTGCGGGGTTTGGGATTGGGCTCAGTGTGTTGGATTTTTTTGTTAAAGCTTTCTTTAACTAAATACATAGTAGGGCTCAATTAAGTTGATCATGTGTCTCTATCTTTATTTTTGTCAACCTTTGTCCCCTTGTAGTAACTGTTGGTACCCCTTTTTTTTACTTCTAAGCTCTCATCCTAACAACCTCTTTTATTGAAGTTCTGAAAGCACACTCGCGTAGTGCGCGTGTTTGCTGGCAAAGCTGTATGTGGGGTGGGAGGAGGACTTTCAGACCATCTGATCCCCGCACATATCCTGGCTTGCGCACTTCTCTCGCAGCCAGAATATGCGTGGGTGGGGGGGGAAGGTCTGAAAGTGGCCTAAGTGAAGCTCGTCACCGTCAAATTCTTGACCTATCGCAGTTGAGGAGGAGGTATCTCCTCTTGCACCACACCCCTCTCCAGTCTCTCACCTTCCCCTCCTTCTGCTGTCATTGTCTTTTACATTCGCCCAGTGGGCTTTGCTTATCTTCAGCTCCAATCACACCTTATTTCTAGTGCTTATTCACTCACTACCTTCCTGTATTCCACCCTCCCTTCTCATTCTTCCCCTTCATATTACTTATCTTCTCTCCTCCCCCCCCCCCCCCATTCTCCTCTTCTGTTACTGTGGTTCATGTATGACCCTTTTCTCCCCCACTTACTGTGTTACATGATATATAGCCACTATACTTTGCTCAGAGCTTCAGATCTGACTCCTACTTGCCTGAGGGAAGGACCCTGTGAGGTTCAAAAGCTTGTACATTTCCACCAGCAATAGTTGGTCCAATAAAAGATATTCAAGCTAGTTTGTCTCCACCTCTGTCACTTGGACTAACATGGCAACCCCTCTCTCTGCATGCAAGCATCAAGACCTATTCAGTCTGTGTTTCGATGGGTAGGAAATGTGGAGTACCTCTTCATCTGAATTTAAGGCACCCACAGATTTATTCTTTAAACCCTTTAGGTTAGAATGTGGGTTTCCCCCCTCTTTTCAGTGTCTTCTCCTTACTGTGAAGTGTAGCTGCAAAAACGGTATAGTTGTTAATCTGCATATGCGATCTAAAAGTTTGAATACTTGGATAACGCTGCATGTAAACCGAGAAGAGACCTGCATCAGGATTGTAGTCTTTTGATCAGCATATTACAAAGAGACCTAATTACTAACCACTCTTGGAGATGTTATAGTGAAAGGGTGTTTTTCAGGGAGCAGGCCCCAGGAGTCTATCTGCCTAAGCAAATATTTAATGAATGGATTAGATGTTGGACATGTGCAGAGAGGAGCTACGGAAGCGCCTCATCCATTAATGAGGCTGAAGGATGTTGCTTTTACTGTTTCACTCCTTATCCTTCTCTAAATGAGACAAAACAAACATTCTCCTGGGAAGACAAAAGCTGAGAATAAAAGGAATGTGGTAGTGGACATTCTGGTTATTCAGAAGCAATTTTAGAGAGTTGTGAATTGATTCATGCATTATAAAAACCCTGCAGTATGACAGAGCAGTAACTTGTGCTGTTTTGTTACCTGTCCTAGCTACTCTCCCTGTCCTGCCATGCTAGGGTTGGGGGTTAATTTTGGCGACGAACTTTTTAAAAAGTAATATGGAATGCATTTTACAGTTAGGTTTTTATTCAGAGAACAATTTCTGTGGTGCTTGCAAACCTATATCTTGCCAGTTCAGATATTGGGAGTGGTGTTTGTATTTTTAAGCTGGCAGCCTAATAATGGTGATAGCAAGGAAATGGAAGAACTGCTCAGTATGGCGGTCATTCGGCTATGGGTTTCTGATTCTTGTTTCATCCTGAAGTGGTGTCGCACCACTCCAGATCAAGAACCGGTAATATGTTTTAGTACCTTGTGAATCATCGGAGGTAAAACGTATACTTTTGAAAACTCTTTCAGGCTTCCAGTGGCCTATCTTCTGAATTTCTTCAGCATTAGTTTAGGAGCAAAATCTCTAGGCTTAGAAGCCTGTTGCAAACTCCGACTGAAGTTTGCAACCTGAAGGTGTAAGCCTGAGCCCATTGAAGTCAATGCCAAAACTTTTGTTTGCTTTATTATTTTTATTTATATTTATATATGGGTGAGAATTGCAGCCTGGACTTCTAAATGGTTTTTTGTTAAAAAGCAGTAATCTCCAAGTCTGGTAGTTTTGAGAACATCCGCTTCTCAGAAGCCTGTCAAATCTCTAGGATAAAATCATGACAAACTTGAAATTGGTGGTTTGCTTTAATAGGCAAATACAATGGGGTATAGGATAAAATGGTGACAATTATATTCTGTTAAATATATTCTGATCTACTACATCCACAGATACTTTGCTAGGCAAATTCATTAGCTTCAGGACCAATACATTTCTTGTAGAGATGGTTTAATAGTAATCAAGAAATACAATTTTGGGGTAAGTGGCTCACTAGCAAAAAGAAATTCCAATATTGCCACCAATGTAAGCTTAATTCACTTCTGTTTTTCTTCCTACCATTACTCCCCACCTCAGAAACCTGGCCTGCCCTTTTCACTGTGCAGTCACTAAAGTATGCAGAGTGGGAGGAGGGTTCAAGGGTAACGTTGACAGCGTCTTATAACTAATTGTATTGCTTGAGAATTGAGTGGCGATGAAGCTTACATGTGCTGACCCATACATTGATTTTGTGACAGTTTTGTTGGAGGGGGGAGAGATGGAGTGAGGTGGGCAGAGTGAGGCTGTGCTCCATGTGCTAGAGACTCGACTGGCGGCGTTAGGCTTCAGAGGTGCTAATCTAAGGTGTGTGTACGCACCGTGCACACTGTGCATTGAAGGCGTCCCTTGTGCACAGGGTATATGTTCAGTGTGTGCACCCTATGCATGGTGTATGCGTGTACCTTGGATTTGGCTCATATTTTGCACATTAATATTTCCTTAACGTTGCCACTGTTGCTTTGGGGAGAGTCTTTTCCCTCCTTCACCTCTTATCTCCATTGTCCAACTGTTGAGTGGTGAGCAAAGGGTCTTGATTTAGTGCCGTGTGCTCCATGTTGGCCTCCTGGCTACCGGAGAGGGAAATCGTCCAGCTCAGAGTACTACACTTCATGTCTTAAACTGGCAACTCCTCAAAAGTAGGACTTACAAAGGATAAAATGTTTCTTCTCATATTTTATGTAAAAGGTAAAACATGGCGGCAGTTACACACATTTTTGTCATGTGCAAATTGGAACTTTATAATCTGTCTTGCAGGACGTATTGGCTAGAACACTAAGGTTCACCCTTCTTCCTTTTGAAAATGGCAGATCTTGACTTTCGTCTGGACCCACACGCACAGGCAGAATGTCAGTTTGACTTGCATTAAAGATAGAATCGCTGCCTGGGCAGCCTGCCCTTTCTCTTGCTGGTAATGCAGTGTTGGCCTTGGTAATGATCCTAGGTCACAGTGCGAAACTGGAGCTCAGGACCCACGGGCCCAGAAGTCAGGCTGCTTTCTCTGAGTAATTCTGATATGGAGTATATTATACATCTCTTAGCTAAGAGAGCATAGATCACGTGTCAAATTTAATAAAGGGGAAAGGTACTGTGTAATTGGTTTCTAGTCTATAAGTATATTATAATTTATTTTTATTGACTTCTTTTGAACTAGCTCAGAAGAAACTATCACAGATTTGTAGCTGTGCCCATTATTTGTTAAGGTCAGTCTTGCTGGCATCTTCATCCACATCTCCTCAAGACAAATAAATGGAATAGCAGAGCTCAAAAGGTTATTTAAAATTGGGGGAGGAGAGAATATGTTGAGTACAATTGTGCAGTATTGCAAAACAAATTAATGGCACAAACAGTAGTTGAGTTGTCGGAGATTTTTTCCTGCATAGGACAAAACAGAAAAGTTGCATCTGCCTGTACAAAGGGTATGTGTTTTGTTTTGGGTGGTGTGTTCTTATGTATGTATGTTTTTGCATAAGCTAAACGCGCATCAACTTACCTCGGTCAGCTGACAAAGGAATTTGGGAAGAGTCTTAAATTCATAATGTTGGATTTTAAATTAGGTTGTTTTCTCAAGAAGTATGAGTATGTGGCCTACTTGGACATGAGCAAGGTGGATGACTGGCAGCAGAGCATTGGAACGGATATGACGGGGGGGGGGGGGCGCAAATCAGAGTAGGGGAGACCAGTAAGGAGGAAGTGTAGTAGTCAGGCCGAGAGATGACTAAGGCATAGGCTGGAGTTTTGGCAGTGGAAGCAGTAACGGCTAGGCTGGATTTATGCTATATTATGCAGAGCAAAGTGACCGGATTTGGCAACAGTCTGGCTCTCCAGTATAAAGGAGAGGGAGGAGTCTAAGATGAATCCCAGGCTTCACACCTGTGGGACAGACTAGATGGTGATGCCTTCAATGAAAATAGTCGTAGGAGAAGGCAGGGGAATATTTTGTGGGAAAGTTGAATTCAGTTTTAGCCATATTAAGCCTGAGTTTATTTTATTTTATTTTTTTATTTCTTTATATTTATTGGCCGCCGTCTTATGCCTACGGCATCCCGGGGTGGCTAACAACAAATAAAACAATACTAAAATACATAAAGCATCAGTTATGAACAATTAAAACTACCCATCCCAGAAATTCCCCCCCTCCCCTCCGAAGGCCTGGGCAAACAGCCAGGTCTTACAGGCTTGGTGAAAAGCCATCAGACCCGGGGCCAGGTGAGCTTCCTCCGAGAGGGAGTTCCAAAGCTGCGGACCGGCCGCCGAGAACGCCCTTTCTATCGTGGCCCCCCGTTTAACACGGGGGACCTCCAGGAAGGCGCCCCTGGCAGACTGCAGGGGCCGCCCTGCCGCGCGGAAGGCGAGGCGGTCCCCAAGGTATGAGGGGCCCAGACCGTATAGGGCTTTATAGACCAACGCGAGCACCTTGAACCTGGCTCGGTACGCTATAGACAGCCAGTGCAGAGCGCGGAGCACAGGTGTAATATGCTCCCATCGCCTCATCCCTGTAAGGAGACGGGCCACCACATTCTACATCAGCTGCAGCCTCCGAACCAGAATCAAGGGAAGCCCCACGTAGAGCACGTTGCAGTAGTCTAGCCTCGAGGTGATGAAGGCGTGAATAAGAGTGGCCAGATCGGACCCAGAGATGTATGGACGCAGCCTCCATACCAGACACAGCTGGCGAAAGGCGGTTTTAACCACCATCTCCACCTGCCGATCCAGACGGAGGCCCGGATCCAAAACAACCCCCAGACTCCGAACCTACTGGGCTATGGGAGGGCAGACACACACACACACACACCCGCGCAACCAGAGGGGTCGGCAGCTCCCTCGCCATCAACCATCAACCACCACCATCAACTCCATCTTATCAGGATTGAGCTTCGGTCTGCTCTGCCGCAACCAATCCGCCACAGCCTCCATACATTGGGAAAGCAATGAGACAGCGGGACCTGGGTCGGTCAAAAACGAGAGGTACAGCTGAGTATCATCAGCATATTGGTGACATCGCACCCCGAACCCTCTTCCGATCTCCCCCCTAGGGGCTGCATATACACATTAAACAAAAGTGGAGGCAGAATCGAACCCTGCGGAACGCCGCAGGTCAAGACCCGGGGGCTCGATTTTTCAGCTCCCAGCGCCACCCGCTGGCTTCTCCCTAGGAGGAATGAGCGGAACCACCCAAGGACAGTCCCGTCCAGACCCCCCCAGGTCTCGAAGCCATCTCAACAGCAGCCCATGGTCCACGGTATCAAAAACAGCTGCGAGATCTAGCAGGATCAAGAATGTAGAACATCCTGCATCCATCTCCTGGCGGACATCGTCCACCAAAGCCGCCATCGCCCCATAGCCGGGTCGGAATCCAGATTGAAAGGTGTCAAGGAAACCGATACGGTCCAGATGCACCTGGAGCTGCAGAACCACGGCCTGTTCAATAACCGTCCCTAAAAAGTGAAGATTAGAGACAGGACGGTAACTGGCAAGTGCGTCCACATCCATCAAAGGCTTCTTCAGTAGGGGGCGCCCCACAGCCTCCTTGAGACTGGGCGACAACCTCCCCTGCTGAAGGCACGCGTTAACCACCCTCGCCAGAACCAACCCCAACGTCTCCCTGGAAGCTTTTACCAATCAGGACGGGCATGGATCTAGTTCCAAACTTGTGGCTCGAACAGACATCCACCACATCAGCCAACGTCACTTCCTGAAACTCCTCCCAGAAAGATCGACCAGACGGTGCCTCCATAACCTCACGCTCCTCACCAACTGCATCCAACCTGGTGTCAAAATTACTCTGAATCTGAACGATCTTGTCTGCAAAGTGGGTGGCAAATTCCTCACAGCGGGCCTGGGACAAGTCTTCGTCCAGGTGGAGGGAAACCGGAATGACCAGCCCCCGCACCACCCGGAACAGCTCCGCTGGACGCGACTTTGCAGACGCTATGAGGGCAGCAAAGAACTCCTTCTTTGCTGTCCTCACAGCCTCAACATAGGACCGCAAATGGGTCCTGTGGAGAAGTCAGTCAGATTCAGAACGAGTCCGATGCCAGCATCACTCTAGTCTCCTGCCTACCTGCTTCATACACCGCAGCCCCTCGGTAAACCAAGGGTCCCTGTGGCGACAAGACGGGGGCAGGGGACGTCTCGGAGCCACCCTATCGATGGCCGCCCCCAGCAAGATGTTCCAATGCTGTACCAGCACATCAACAGAGTGGCCATCAGGGTCCAGGGATAAGTCCCTCGGAGCCTCCTGGAACCGCTGCGGTTCCATCAGCCTCTGAGGGTGAACCAGCCTAACTGGTCCATTCCCCTTCTGGAGCGGGTGTGCTAGAGGCTGGTCTGCAGGAGATAATGGTCCATCCATGACAAGGGCATAGATCTCACACCCCCCACTAATGAATCACCTGCCTCAAGGCCAGAACAGAAGACGAGGTCAAGGATATGTCCCCCCACGTGAGTCGGGCATTTGACCACTTGGGACAAGTCCATGATTGGTGGTGAGGCATCCGAGAGATCACCTGTGATATGAGACTGGATAGAGGACGTTAAAGGAGCAGTCTGAGAGATGGGAAGCAAACTAGTTGAGAACTGAGTCCAGGAAACCAAGGGAGCAAAGTGAATCCAGGAGGAGGTCGTGGTCAACAGTGTGAAAGGTGGCAGAGAGATCAGGCAGGACAAGAATGGAATAGACCCTCAGACTTGGCTAAGAAAAGGGTCGTTGGTGATTTTAGCGAGGGCGCAGTCTCAGTCAAGTGGAGAGGGCGGAAGCACGATTGAAGGGGGTCAAGGGAGGAATTGGAAGAGAGGAAATGAAGACAGCATGTGTAGACAGCTCGCTCCAGAGCTTGAAAGCAAAGTGCAGGAGCGAGATTGGGTGATAGTTGGAGAAGAGGTCAAGGGTGACCGCCTTAAGGATAGGGGAGACCGTGGCTTGTTTGAAGTCTGCTGTAAAGGACCCAGCAAAGAGGGAGAGAGTGATGATGTGTGTCAGAGGGGGTCCAGCAGTGGGGGCAATCACTGCTAGGAAATGAGAGGGGACGGAATGGGATCAAGGAGGTAGGTGGAGAGGTTGAAAGAGAAGAGGGAGGTGACTTCATCAAGGGAAGGGGGAGAGCAGGAAAGGAAATGGGGAAGGGAGAAGGTTGAGAAACCATGTCAAGGTAGATTTTATCAGTCTTGTTGGGAAAAGGAGGGAAGATCCTGTACAGAGAGAAAGGAAGACAGGTAGGTTTCGGAAGGGGAAACAAAGGCTGAGAAGAGACGTTGGGAGCTGCAGGAACGAGATTCAATCAACATGGAATAATAGTGTTTGAATGGGGAAAGTGCATTGCTAAATGCAGAGAGGGCAAACGTAAAGAGGAGGAGGTCAGCAAGCTCATGAGACTTCTGCTGGAGGTGTTCAGGGGCACAAGAGCAGGATTGGAGGTGGCAGATGTGCTTGCTCACCACAAGCTTTGTGTGGGAATTAATGTTTTTTAAACTCTGATCCTTTGGTAGGCGGTACCATATACTTGCAAAAAAAATTGTATTTGTATAAAAAGTTGGGGGGTTGTTTTTTTGTTTTGTTTTTAAAGTGGTAAATGTAATGCCACAGTTCTGCTGTAAATTTCTGGTAATCTTGCACCTTTCAAATAGCCCTGACTAGGTACAGATGCACGTATCTGCCATGTTGTTCTGGAAGTTTTACAATGTGGCTTACTTCAGAATTAGCCTTGTGAAACAATTAAGCAATCAAAGCTCACTGGATGCTGTCATTGGACTTTTGTCTTAAGTGCTACAGGAAAATGAAGTGACAATCGTGATTTAGCTTTGCAGCAGCATCTCTAAAGTTGAATACTTGAGAGAGGCTTCACATTTAAACTTTTCTAGCACTTAAAGTTCAAACAATCAGATTACTCTAAAATAGTCACTCTTGATAACCTGGATTTTAGATTCCCGTAGCTTGAAGCTGGTAGAGGATGGGAGCACTATTGAGACAAGTTTAATATTTGCAAGTATCCAATGCTAATTGGACTTGCAAATCCATCTGCCAGTGATTTCTTGACCAAAGTCTTTTTCAGACCACGATTAACACCTTATAACGCAATCTACTAATTTTAGAGGTTATGTTTGTAGTTGGTGAAGATGGGAGCTGACTTGCTCTGTGTACAGGCAGCTTCTCAGCTGGGCAGGAAGTGTCTTCATCTAACATTCTCTAGAGACCTTTTCTGGTCATCCTCCCAGTATGAAGTGCTGTTTTGTGGCAGCTGTTTAATGAGGAATTGAACTACTGAAGGAAAACGGGAATCAAAACAACTTGCCAGTGTTAGAAGTTAATTCCAGCAGATCATTTGGAATGCTTTTGGATGAAGGAACAAGGAGGCCTTTGTAAGAAAAGGTCTGGATGGGAGAAGGAAGTGCTTTCCTTTTGTAACGCTTCTCTTCAAAAGCATTTAGATACATCAAATGCTGCCTTGAATAGTTCTCAATGTATAAATTTCTGCTACATTCCATGGATCAAATTCAGGGGAATCGAAGGGAGTTCATGTTTTGTTTTGCTCCCCCACTCACTTAAGCTGTGCCTCCCTTTGTGCCTGTTCTCTCCCCCCCCCCCCCAAAATGATATTTACATCCCTTTCCTCATTCCGTCTGAATTTGGCTGCTGAATCTAAGTTGGTATAATTCACAAGTGAGGCAGGAAAGGAGAGATGAACAGCAGTTGTTGCCCCTGAGCACCTCTCAGCAAGCTCATGAGACTTCTGCTGGAGGTGTTCAGGGGCACAAGAGCAGGATTGCAGGTGGCGGATGTGCTTGCTCAGCACTGGTATTGTGTGGGAATGAATGTTTTTAAAGTCTGATCCTTGGGTCAGCGGTACCATATACTTTCAAAAAAAATTGTATTTGTATAAAAGGGGGGGGGGGATTGTTTTAAAGTGGTAAATGTAATGCCACAGTTGTTCTGCTGTAAATTTCAGGTAACCTTGCACCTTTCAAATAGCCCTGACTAGGTACAGGTGCATGTATCTGCCATGTTGTTCGGGAAGTTTTACAAGGTGGCTTTTTTCAGAAGTAGCCAGGGTGTAGAAGAGGGATAGCCAAGAGATGGAGTGTGATTTACCAGTAGATTACAAGCTAGTAGTCTCCAGTAAATCATGGTGTAAGGGAGGGGGCCAGCTCCGTGGAGACCGCCTCTGGAGAGGAAAGCAAGACCAGAGTGTGTCTGGGGAACAGAATGGGCTAGGAGAACTCAGTGCGTTAGGGAAGGAGTTCTGCTTTCCACTTCTGTGACCAGTTTCTGAGAGACCCTAGAGCTTGGAGCCAGCAAGGACTATTCTGGTCAATCGCCTGTGGCTGATGCCAGGATCCGATAGATTTTGTGCACCGTAAGACTGGTCACCCCCAGTGTAAGAAGCTGTAAGTTAAAGTAGGATGTCTCATACTTTTTCCTGGCTCTGTAAACTTTCACTGAAAAGTGGATGCAAGACAGACTGAGGAAGTCTAAATTAGTCTCTCTTCTCCCCCTGCCCATGATGAGACGGTCACTATTTTGGTCTACTCCCATTTGACTTGGAGTAGGGTTTATCAACCCATGATGATAGCTCAGAAATCTTTCATTTAAAGAGACTGTCAACTTCATGACAATCCGAATAAATTAGTAATAATCTGACATCTCATTTAGAAATCTAAATATATTTTTTCCCCCTCCGACTATCATGTTAAGTGTACATTTTGAATATCTTGAGTGCTGCAGGAACTCCCCGATGCCAGTTGTAATGCTCTGACTGGGGTAAATGGTACTATCGATTTCTGTTTATCTGGAAATTCTAGTCGCTCATTGTTTCTCCTCTGTTGTTAAGGCACAACGTTAAGTTGTTACTATAGAATGCTAGTTGGAATTCTGGCAAGCAGCATGTATTTGTGTGCGATCGCACCAAAATGTTTATAATAAGCTCTTTCTCGGCATCAGTGCAACTACGAGAATATAGGGTAGGCTTGCATAGTTCTCATTTTCATGCAAATATTTTGAATGTTTCTGTTCCTTATCAATGGCCTTCTTTACAGCAGCTTACCTCATGCCTTCAAAAAATAAAAATAAATGCTAGATGCTTGGGGTAGAGCATTTTTTTAAAAACGGCTTGCAGTAGACCAGCTTCCTGGCCTGTCATGATTTCCATTTAGTATGGCTTTATTGATGCCCTCCATAATCCTGGTGTACCGCCTGCCAAGTGGCTACAGACCCTTGTTTCAGGATCCCATTTCCTCTTTACAACTCTAACCCTGTTAAGATATTAACTCCACTGAAGTCTGAAGACCTTGCAGAATGGGCAAGGGAGAGTGTGGCATCGCTCTTGAAACAAATTCCAAGCAGTGCTTTTTTACAAGCTCAGTTTAAGTGATAAGATTATTTCTAGACCAGTTTTGGCCAGAGAAGGGTTTTATCTCTCAAGTGTGTCATATTCCTGTTTCTAGTCTTGTGCAGGGCATCTGTTTTTGTGTGGCTTTAGTTTGAATGCTAGAAATAGGTTCATCTTTTCATTTTTCCCATCTTGCAACTAATTATTTTGAACTCTACGGAATGGCAGCAAAGAAGGTTTATAGCAGGGGTGGGCAAGGTTAACAATCTGAAGAGCCGCACATTGAGATTGTGCCCCAGGACTTCGCCTCCTCCCTTTCTCCTCTTCTCCCCTCAGTTCTCTCTTCCTCCTCCCCCGATTCTGCCATCTCCGCCTTCAACTCCTCCCTCACCTCCTCCCGCCCCGCTCACTCCCATAACCGTCGCCCTTGGCTCACCCCCACCATTCGCCATCTCCAATCCTGCACCCGGGCTGCAGAACGCCTCTGGCACAAATCCCACTACCACGCCAACTTCCTCCACTTCAAATTCTGCCTCTCATCGCTCAAATCTGCTGTCTCCCTCACTAGACAGCAGTACTATGTCTCCCGCACTGAGTCCTGCTCCCGGGACCCTCGCCACCTCTTTTCCACCTTTGGCTCCCTTCTCAAACCCCCCTGTCGTCCGCCTCTTCTCTCTCCGCTCAGGATCTTGCTCTCTTTTTCACCTCTAAGATCGAAAAGATCCGCCTGGATATCACTCCCAAGTCCTCTTCCCCCTACTACTGTCCCCCTTCTCCCCCCACCTCTCTCCTGTCGTCCTTCCCTCCCGCCTCCCTTGAGGAAATCTTCTCCCTGCTCTGCTCCTCCAACCCCTCTACTTGCCCCCTGGATTCCATTCCTTCCCACCTCCTGACCTCCATTGCCTCCACCGTCGCCCCTCCCCTCCTGCATATCATCAACCTCTCCCTCTCTACCGGCTCCGTCCCCTCTGCCTTTAAACACTCCACTGTCTTCCCCCATCCTCAAAAAGTTGACTCTGGATCCCTGTGAACCCTCTAATTACCATCCTGTCTCGCTCCTCCCTTTTGCTTCCAAGCTCCTTGAACGGGTTGTCTACTCCCGTTACCTCGACCTCCTCTCCACCAACTCCTCCCTTGACCCACTCCAGTCTGGCTTCCGCCCCCTTCATTCCACTGAAACTGCTCTTGCTAAGATCACCAACGATCTTCTTGTGGCTAAATCCAACCGCCTTTACTCTATTCTTGTCCTCCTTGATCTCTCTGCTGCCTTTGACGCTGTTGACCACTCACTCTTGCTTGAATCGCTCCACTCCCTTGGTTTCCGAGACTCTGTCCTCGACTGGTTCTCCTCCTACATCTCTGACCGCTCCTTCAATGTATCTCTTCCTAACTCCTCCCCCTCCTCCTCCCTACCTCTCTCAGTTGGGGTTCCCCAAGGCTCCATCCTTGGCCCACTCCTCTATCTACGCCCAATCTCTAGGCAAACTCATTAGCTCCCATGGTTTCCAATACCACCTATACGGTGATGACACTCAACTCTACCTCGCCACTCCTTCCCTCTCCCCCTCTGTTCAAGCTCGTCTCACCAACTGTCTCTCCGATATCTCCGCCTGGATGTCTCAACGCCAACTCAAACTGAACATGGTGAAAACTGAACTCCTGATCTTCCCTCCCAGTCCTTCCTCTCCCTCTTCCCTGTCAATTGCCATTGACGGGGTCTTCATCCTCCCTGTCCCCCAAGCTCGCAGTTTGGGCTTCATCTTTGACTCGCACGTACCTTCAAACCCTACACTGACTCCGTGGCCAAACCCTGCTGCTTCTTCCTCCACAACATTGCCAAGATCCGCCCTTTTCTGTCTGTCTCCTCTGCCAAAACTCTCATCCACGCTCTAGTCATCTCACGCCTCGACTATTGTAACCTTCTCCTCGCTGGCCTTCCCCGCTCCCACCTTTCTTCCCTTATCTCTGTTCAAAACTCTGCTGCCAGGATCATCAACCTAGCCTGTCGTTTTGACCATGTGCAGCCTCTCCTCTCCTCTCTCCACTGGCTCCCTCTTCCCGAGCGTATTCTGCACAATCTCCTCATCTTCACCTACAAAGCCCTTCACAACCTCGCTGCCCCCTACCTCTCTGCCCTGATCTCCCTCCGAACCCCTGCTCGAGCACTCCGCTCCTCCATCGTCTCCCACACCTCCCCTGCTCCCCCAACCGCCTTCGTCCCTTCTCCCTCGCTGCCCTGCACGCCTAGAACTCCTTCCCTGCCCTTGTCCGCCTTGCCCCTACCTTCCACATCTTCAAGTCCCTCCTCAAAACCCACCTCTTCTGCTCCGCCCTTCCAAACTCCTGCTAATCGTCCAAATTCCCAATTTACTGTAACCAAGCCAAGAACATGTACCTGAGCCCTCACATCCTCATGAATGTCGAATCCCTTGTGTCTCCCTCTGTTTCCCCCTTCCCTGTCTCCCCTCCCCCTGTCTTTAGATTGTAAGCTCTCGAGCAGGGACGATGTCTATCTTATTCTCTGTAACTGCCAGGTACATCGATGGCGCTATATAAATGCTTATAATAATACACGGATAAGAGTGGTCATGAAATGTCACTCTAGCCCATGTACATGGGCATGTGCTCCCTCACCCTGCAGAGAGAGAGACTGCCTTGAGGCCACTACCCCTCACCTCGTTTGATGCCCCACACCCGCCAGCGCTGCTCACGTCTTCTGTTTCTGCTGTCACTGACTGCCCAGCCTTGGACACTTGCCTTTTCTGTCTCCTCTGCATGCTAGCGGGAGCCACCTAGCAGTGCTATCGCTGCCGTGAGCACCCAGTACTGGGCAGCCGTTGCCAGCACGTGGCGGAAGCAGGAGAGGCAAGCTCCCAGAGCTAGGCGACGCATACAATGGAGGCAGAACTGAGAGAACCACATGAAGAACCTCGACTCCACGCAGCCATTTCTTCCGAGAGCCCTCGTAGAGGTGCTGGACAGCCACGTGTAGTTCCCGAGCCACCATTTGTCAACTTCTGGTCTCGAGAGAGACCTTTAGTCTCAGATAGCTGCCGAAGAAACATCTTTTTTCCTGTGTACACAGACTTTAAATTGTTTGGGGCTGGTGGCAACATAACCTGTGGAAAATCCCGATAAACCTCAGCGAGAAATAAGTCTACCAGAGCAAGGTTCTTTTTCCTCTCAAACTCTATATTGCTTCCTCTCTAGGTAGCACTGCTTAATGGCTTTTCATACCCGCTGTGGATGCTAGGCTTGCATGGGTATGAAATGAACTACAGCTCGGATACGAGTCAACGGCGTTGATACTCTGTAGAACTCGAGTGCATCCTCCAAATACTTCAGCACAAAGGGGAAAAAAACCCTCCCAGCTGTAGTTGCTAACAGAAGCAGTAAAATGGAACCTCTCTGTTAATCATTACCCTAAATAATTCTTTCACACAAAGCAGTTTCTCCCTAATTTACTAAGCTTTAATAAAGTGCAGTAGTGACATTTTGTATTGCTCAGTTTAATTGCTCTTACCGCACACTACAGTTCATCTGCTTGTATATTTTGACATATTAACAATTTAAGTAAACTACTTCTTATAAAATGAACAGCATACATCTTGGGCTGCTTTATACCTGCTAGCAGACTAAATCCAATAAATCACTGAGTTTCTCTAGCTTCTAATTTGCACTAAGCTCTGCTGTAATGTAGGAGAAGTACTGACCATAGGGTATTAACAGAGAAAGCAGCTATACATTCTTGCATTAAGTAGTGCTGCCTTTAATGGGGGGTTTGGGGGGAGGGAGGAACTGGCCAGCGCAGGTATTTACTTTACTTACCTGGCTTCCCTCCCACTAGGTGCCTTCCCCCCTCCCCATTGGGCCACGAGGCCATGCCTCTGTAAGTAGAATGGATTAGGCAATTTTGGTCTGAATTGGTGGCTCCCACCCACCGATCTGTAGACTGCTGCAAGTCTGTGACCAAACTGCTACCGGTCCCCTGCTACCTGGGTTTGGAGTGGCTTACGCAACAAGATTCTACATGAGCGCTCTTTCTTGCAGCCTCTGTTGACTCTTTGTTTCAAACTGGCACCTCAGAAGAGCTCAAAGTAGCATTGGACTTGGTTCTCTGACCAGAGAAGGCGAGGAAAGGTTAGCTCCTGCCCATCTCTCGCCAATCATGCCCATAGAGGCAGGGCTGCCTTTATACTGTGCTGCGTTGGTCTAAAATATAAGAAGTGGAGGTAAAGTAGGTCAGAGCATCTCTTTTATTGGACCGACTTTTGTAAGCAAGAATATGAAAGCTTTTGGGCCACACAGGCCCTTCCTCAGGCTGGTAACAAGTCAGAACTAAAGACTGAGCTGTGCTAAAGATGAACAGTCTCTAGTAATTCACTTGTCTTAGTGGTTCCCAAACAGTTAGTCATGTCATCTGCAGATGGAGTTATAATCCGAGATTATATTTGATGTATTTTGCATGTCTTCATTGTTGCATGGAGTCTTGGGAAGCATGTTAAGTCCTCCCTTACATTTGGGACCGACATGGTAACCACACGCTATAGATTATAAAATTGAGTGTCACAGGAAAAAAGTTGGGGAACTGCTTTTGTGGAAGTGGAAGCCCAGAAAGTTGTGAGGTGCTCTTATACATCATCTGTGGATAAGCTTGGAAAAAGTGCTGATTAATTTATTTCTCCATCTATTGTATTAAACGCTAGGCCGGGGCAGGGAACCACTAGGCCATGGGCTAAATCTGGCCCATGACTATTTTTATTTTGCCCTTTTTTTGGTTCCTGTACCTTGTCTATAGATCCAGTTCCTACCCCAAGAGCTGAAAGAGTGAGATGAGAATGTGCTCCAAGACACCGGATTGATCCATGGCATTATTAGAGTGTGGGAGCACTCTAGTAGTTAAGGTTTATTGCATGCTACATTATAAAGCCCCAACATCTATTTGTTCTAAAATCGGCATGATCAAAGTTAGGATTATGAAATTTGTTGTGGAGTATCACTGGGGTAAACAGTTCATGCTGTGAAACTGTCAGCTGAATCTGGTGGATAAAAGCTGAGATATCGCAGTTTGCAAACACGTTCAAGCCTGATTTTTCATTTCGTCAGATCGTCTCGTTCTGGGCAGGGTGGAGGGGTTGAGTGTTAATGGGGAGGAGGAATTAGCCTTTTATAAAATTAGAGGCGGCTGCCAGGGGGTGCCTTTGGGGTTTTATTTGTAAATCTGATTAGTAGCTTTAAAGTTATGGGATTGTGGAAAAACCCATGTTAGCCTATGGAGAGGGGTGGGGCTGCTTTGAAGAGGAGCATTTTTCCTTCCCTGAGCTGGGCTCGGAGCAATTGTGCCTGGGGGTTTGGGGGGGCAAGAAGTGAGGGCAGGGGGGCAAGGGAGCCAGGCCAGGGAGGTGCTTTGGGTGTGGGGGGGGGCAAGTTAGAGAGTGCCGGGGGGGGGGCAAGTTAAGACTTTTGCCTTAACGTCCATGCCACGTTAGCAGTAAAGACATTGTATAGTCTCACATATTGTGCTCACTTACAACTTAGGCTCCATGCACCCGCACTTTGCCTTCGTCTTTCAGCCCCAGTTCTCTTCCTCTGCAGGTTGGGGGCAACACTGAAGCTGGAGACAGGCGGGCACGAACTGGTCCCGCATCCCCTCCATTCCCTCTATTCTTTCATGTCGGTTCGGGAGAATGGGACATCTGAGTAATGCCTCACAACCCTTCCTCTTACCCACTAGTCCCCACTGCCCTCCCAGAGCACAGTGAAGCTGGGTACAGTCGTATACAAATGTTTAATTTAAACTTTAAGTTGGGTATGCATTAAAATTAATTAAATTGAATGGCCATTGGAAGGATTGGAGGCAACAGCAATGCCAACTTCTAAATAAATACTATTGTCATTCCAACATCCAATTATGTGACTGAAATAATACAACACAGCTGCATCTTTGGGAGTACATGAGGAAGACAAGAGGGTGTGAAATGATGAGGAAGGCACCAGATGCAGTAAGTAGAATGGTTGGAATAATAGGGAAAAATACAAAGCGCGCAGGATCAAGTAAGTGGGTGGAATGACAGGAGGAATTAGAAATAGTTACAATAACAAGGTTCTGAGGGAATAACTGATTCAGAAGACTGATTGGAAACCAGGGGGAGCAGTCCCATCATTTAACCTGTTTACCAAATCTGACACCCTGTCCTTTTGAGTCCTAATAGCCTCGCTGCCTGTTGTCCCACTTCTTGTGGTGGTGGTGGTTGTTCATTCCACACACACCCTTACTTCTGTTCCATATGAGACAGAGAGAGAAACTTATTTCTCTCAGAACTTTTGAGTTCTCTGAGGGTTAGAGGGGCGACTTGAACCCAGGACTTCTGGATTGTCTGTTACAAGGTTGAGAGCTGAGCAGGGGAGAGAACAAACTAGGAACCAGGACTATTGAGTTGCTTGTGAAGGGAGTCCAGCCTACTGGATTAGAGTGCGGTGGAGAGGCTGGAAGCCAGGAGTTCCAAGTTCTCTGTTAAAGGGTTGGGACCACGTAGATTAGATGGGGAGAAGGGGCGGGAGTCAGAACTCTTCCTTAAAGATGAAACGCAGGGAATGAGGGGCCAGCTCACGCCCTCCTGTCCCCAGCTTCAGTGTTGCCCCCAACCTGAAAAGGATTGGGGCTGAAAGACGAAGCATGGGTGCATGGAGCCTTAGTTGTAAGTGAGCACAATATGTGAGACTGTACAATGTCTGTACTGCTAACATGGCATGGAAGTTAAGGCAGGAACCTTAACTTGCGTTTTCTATACTTTTTAGTATATGATTTAATTTGCAAGAGCCTTAACTCGTCTTGTAAACCATAGGGTTTTTGACTATGGAATAGAAATATAGATTCATGATCTGAACCCTCCTCACCCACCAAGCTCGTACTGATTTTCAAAGTGGCCCACAGGACAGAAAAGATTCCCAAGACCATCTGTTGAAGAATGCAGATTAATAGCCTGTTGTGGGGGGTTTTCCCACTGATTCATCAATGGATCGTTTTCTGAAATGACAAATTGAGGCATTTAGCTTTGCCTCTTGATCGTGAGAACTTCCTCTTGGCTCATTGACCTGAGTTCAAGTGGCTGCTGTTGTAGTAAATATTGTTAAACCGTCCGTCAAAAATGAACTGGTTTCATCTTCTTTGTAAATTGGACAAGGTGGATTATCATGTAGAACTGAACAGTAAATAACCCCTTCAGTTTTGTTGTGTGTACATCACTAGAGCACGCTGAAGAGCATTTGGATTTTCTCTATGGGGCTTGGTTTAGTGTTCAGCATATGCATTGTGAATACAGAGTACCATGTACTGAGTTTTGTCCAATTACATGGGAACAGAAGAGTCTTTAGCTGCCTCGCTGTAGCATCCTGCGTATAGAATCCCAAGAATTGAGTCCTGAGGCTCCCTTGAGAAGACTGCCAACTGGTAATGAACTAGTTAACTCTCATTCTCTTGTATGTGCAAAAGTAAAGGTAAAATTGAGCCCCTAAGCTCACTGCAGACCTAGTCCAAAAAAACTGAGGATGAGAGGAGCTTAGTCTCTTTATTACAAGATACTGGGCTTGCATATAAGCACACATCCAGGAGGTTTCATTGAACTCATTTTTTTAAGTTACAAATGATGAAAAATTTGAATTGATATCCAGGGATGATACAAATCAGAAGGAGCAAGTACATTCCTGGAGTACTCATTAGTCACTTCAAATCTGTTGTAAAGCACAAGGTTGAGTCCTTGGCCATATAAACCACTTAAAGGCGGTGTTTTCTCAACCATGTAGAGTCAGAAGCTGTTATTATTATTATTATTATTAACAAACATTTATATAGCGCCAGCAGTGTACATGGCACTTTACAAAGTAATAAAATAGACACGGTCCCTGCCCCTAGGGCTTACAATCTGAGAGACAGGAGCTGGGGGAGAGACTTAGGAAGGGGAACAGAGGGAGAGACAAGGGGTCTAACATTCATGAAGATGCGAGGTCTCAAGTGCACGTACTTGGCTTGGTTACGATGAGAATGACAGCAGGCAGGTCCATGTTGCAAGGATAAGGGTAAACCGATCGTAGGTATAGGAATAGTGGCTCAGCAGGATAAAGAGTCAGACAGAGCAGAGCGAAAGAGGTGAGTTTTAAGGAGAGATTTGAAGGTATGAAGGGAGGGGGCAAGGCGGATGTGGACAGGGAGGGAGTTCCAGGCATGGGGGGCAGCAAGTGAGAAGGGACGAAGGCGCTTAGGGGAGCAGGGAAGGCGTGGAAGGGTGAGAGAAGGGACAGAGGAGGAGCGAAGTGCACGGGCTGGAGTATGGAGGGCGATAAGTGCAGAGAGGTAGGGGGGAGCAAGGTTGTGAAGAGCTTTATAGGTGAAGACTAGGAGCTTGTGCAGGATTCGTTCAGGAAGGGGAAGCCAGTGAAGCGAAGAGAGGAGGGGCTGCACATGGTCGAAGCGACGGGCGAGGTAGATGACCCTGGCAGCAGAATTTTGGACAGAGATGAGGGGAGAAAGGTGAGACCGGGGAAGGCCAGTGAGAAGGAGGTTACAGTAATCGAGGCGAGAGATGACCAGAGCATGAACAAGAAAAAACAAGTCACAGCTGTGTGACTGTTAGGGATTTGTCAGTCTGTGCACTTGCTGTAGGCTGATGTAGGTTTGACATACGTTATAAAGCTCCCTTTGTATTCCGTACACCAGAAATGGAAATGTAATTAAATTTGTTGTCTGTTGGAAGATGCTTTTTAGCAGCAAAGGAACCCAGCCATTGTTGCATGTGATGCTGCTTGTTCACAACCCATGGGAACATGGCAAAATCTCCTTTTTCTAAGACAGTGGCTTAGAACAGTGGTTTTCAAACTTCTTAGAGACCTCCTTTCTCTTGTTGGTAGTAGTAGATGCCCTCGTCTTCCTACCTGCCACCATACACACTTACCAGGTAAAAATACAACACCGATGATTGCATAGACTCCAAATGAAAGACTTGCATGGTAACTTCTTTCCTGAACCTTCTCAAGGCCATTCCAGATCATGGAGTGCACCGCTCCCATTTGAGAATCACTGCCTTCATTTATTAAGCCAGTGCTTTTGCCACTGTACCCATCCTTGCAATTCACATGCTTACATTGTATTATCCTTCCTTGTAATGGCAGCACAATTAAGGCAGTGATAGACACTCTCAGAAACGCATTTTATAATCATGTCATTGTCTCTAGGACACTAGTGGAGTGGTGGGGGATTGTATTTAATATCCTTCCACTTCCTTATTGTTACTTTCCTAGATAATCGCTTCCCATTGGACAGTTTGTAATGGCTCTTGGAGGTGGTAAATCATAAAAGGTCAATATTTTCATAAATGTACAGTCTTCAGTGCAGGGCATAGAATGCGAAATGGTCATTGTTAGTCCAGGAAAAGAAAATAAACTACTCTGTGGACTGGCATGGAATATGGAGCCAGGGGCGGCTGGTGGGTTTTGATGTTGGAGGGGCACTGAGGCAGTAAGGCCGGCAGGCCTAGGGGCGGACCCAGGGGGACGGTAGGCCAGTGGCATGGCATAACCCAGCAGCAAGGCGTTCCCAGGGTTAACATTGCATGAAAGAAAACACAGTCTACATGCACATCAAGCTTAAAATAAATGATTTATAAACCCAAAACACAGGGACCCATCCTTGTAATGCACCCCAGTCACAGCCTGAGTCCAATTTTACCACGCACATCCCATTTCCAGCATTTTGAACACAACTGAAATCGCATGACTTGAGTGACATCTCAGGATTTCCAAACCTCCATTTTACCACACAGTCCCCCCCTGCACCAACCCACTGGCCCCCACTCCCCTCCCAGGGAATACAGGAGTCCTGGCTCCCAGCCCCCCAGGCCCCTGCTCTAACCCACTAGCCCCCCACTCCTCTCCCAGGGAATCCAGGAGTCCTGGCTCCCAGGCCCCACAATTTACTCACTGGTGGCAGCTCGGCTCCGACGCCCTCTCCGTCCCGTCCTCTGATGGCTGCGCGGGAGCTCCCAGGCCCAAACTGTTCAGTCGGGCCTGGGAGCTGCCACGCAGCCGGACTTCCCCAAGTTCCCCTCCTCCCTCCCAGAGTTGTCAGTNCACTAGCCCCTCACTCCTCTCCCAGGGAACCCAGGAGCCCTGGCTCCCACCCACCCATCCCCCTGCTCTAACCTACTAGCCCCCCACTCCCCTCCCAGTGAACTCAAGAGCCATGGCTCCCAGGCCCCACAATTTACTCACTGGTGGCAGCTCGGCTCCGACGCCCTCTCCGTCCCGTCCTCTGATGGCTGCGCGGGAGCTCCCAGGCCCAAACTGTTCAGTCGGGCCTGGGAGCTGCCACGCAGCCGGACTTCCCCAAGTTCCCCTCCTCCCTCCCAGAGTTGTCAGTTTGACTCGACAGAGAGGAAGGGACTCGGGTTGGGGGGGGGGGCTGGGAGCTGCACGCACGGTAGGAGCTCCCAGCCCTCCCCCCTCCCTGCACAGGCGGGACACTACAGTTCATACCAGGGTGCCTGTATGCAGCGCCCTGGTATGGACTCCTTCCCGGCCCCTGCAATGGAATAGTGCCCCCTGCGGCACCATTCCATTGTAGGGTCCCTTTATGTGGAATGGATGGCGCTTCTAGCCGCCCATTCCGCATAAAGGGAGAAAACGCCTCCCTTTTGTCCCTGAAAGGCTTCCTTAGGAAGGTTGCTGCTCTAAACCAGGTTCTTCGAGGTGGCTCCAAACATTCACCGCAGCGCACGCAGCTGCTTTTTTTTCTTTCTTCCCCCCTCTGGGGCCGGCCGGTCGGGGGAGTCCTGGGGCCAGGAGGGGCATTGCCCCTCCCACCCTAGGCGACCTGCTGCCACTGTATGGAGCCATGGCTTCTTCGAATCCAGTCTAGGTTCACAGTGGCCAAAGAGCAGTTACTCATCTACCAGAAAACTGACTACATGTCACATTTCATGCAGATGTGTCCATAATGGCTCTCGGTTAAATCCCTTGTGGCAGTGGTTTACATCGTGTGGGCAGTTATAGAAAAGGCCAGATCATTGGAGTAAAGTCCAAAATGTTGCCACCCATCTTTTACATATTGGAGGATTTCATCTGTCTCCCTTCCTCCTTTCCAAGAGAGCTAAATTCCTCTAGACTCTTGAGCTCCTCTTACCGATAGTCACTCAGCATATGCAGCTAGGTATTGCCTACCAAGATTACTCGTGCATCAACCTGCGGCTAATACCTGATGGTTCAGAGACGGGCAAAACTCCACAAAATTCCGAAGCAACTCTGCAAAGTTCTGATTTATGAGGCTGGAGAGGAGGAAGGTGCTTCCTGACCCTTGCTGGGCTTGTTCCCTGAAATATGGGGCTTGATTACGCCTGCACTGTGTAGCTACAGATATTAAGCATAACGTTGTCCAGCCGTGTCCTGTTAACTTTGTCCATGTTGTGACCTAGTGTTCACCTGCATCTGTGAAAGACATTGTTCATTGGTTGTTTGCAAGAATCTTTTAAGCTTAATTCCCTTGAATCATTGACACAGTTGACAGTCTTCTTTACAGTGAATGCAATGAGAGTGTACTAAGAGCTTCTCACTCTACAAACGTAGAACAAAAGACAGCACCGGTGGGATCAGGTTCAGGGGCTCGATGCTGTCCCGAGACTCCCAGTCTCCCCATCACCACCCCTTGTTGCTTCTGTCCTATTGCCCCCAACCCCTGCTTGCCCAGAGACATCACTGGGTAAGAGCACAGCCCAGCCATGGGAAAGGAGGAGGCTGAGCGCGGCAGTCTCTCCAGCGGATGGATTCCCAGAACAGTCTGCTAGCCACCTGGGATCAGGGCAGGAGGGGGGAGATGAGAGGATTGCAATGGAGATGGTATAAAACAGGCAAAGTTGCCCTAGGGAGGGCAGATTGCACAGGAAGGAAGTCCCGTGCAGCAAGAACGGGTTGCAGGCAGTGCAAAGGGAGAGGAGGATAACTTTCTAAAGAGGATGTCTTTATAAACACCAAAGGAGGGAAGATCTCGGGCTGCACAGAAGACAGTGAAAGCAGGGAAGATTGTACTGGAAAGGGTGCAGGTTGCATGCCAGGGACAGTGCAGAGAGGTGAGAAGAATGCAGGAAAAATTACTGAGGAAAATCAGCTGCACAGTGGGAAACTCTGGGAAGGCCGTGCAGTGTAGGAAAATCTGCTGTGTGAGACATTTTCCTACCTTGCTAGTAGTGAGCATGCTCAGTTGGTGTGAGCATGCTCACTAGCAGCAGCTATGCCAACTGCCCTCCTTTATTTTGCCCTCTTTTCCATGTGGATTTGCTTCTCTGACTTAAAATATGAGTAGGAGGGCTCTATTTTAGGCAAGGAAGGGCAGAGATTGTGCAGAAGGGCTTGGTACAACTAGGTCGGGCTAAAACATAGATGGGAAAGAGAGCGAATGCATGTTTCATTGAGAGAAATCCGCTGTACAACGGGGCCTCCCCAACTCCTGTTTCAGGGCATAACGCCACCCCCTCCTTTCCTTCCAACCTGTAGCCCCCAAAGTAGCTTATCACTATGCCATGCCACCATTTTCCACTGCCCCCACTCCCAAACCTCCCACCTTTCCCAGAATAAACACAGAAAACATTGTTATTTTAGTATAAACTTTAACTTCCCAGCACCTCTACTCCTGCTGGGCCTGTAACACGCTGGATCGGAAATAGCCCCCTTCTTGAATATCGGAACGATCCAAGATTGAGTCCAACTCTCAGGGACTCTACAATCATGACCTAAGATAGAAAACAATTTGGCCAAAATAGGTGCCCACCAAAGCGGACTTGGAGCATTTCCGCATTGATGATATCCGGACAGACTGCTTTATTGGGTTTCAGCGAGGCGATCAAGTCCACAATTTGGCCTACCAGGCATGGAAAACCTGCCAGATCCTGGGATATGCTCAAAACTGCTTCTTCTACGCCAAACCCCTGATGACTCGGGAAATGTTCCTCCACTGGCTTCGGGCCCTCAAATAAGGCCCCCTCCCCCCCTAAAAAAAACCTCCCGGGAACAAATAGATATGCCCTGGCTACCAGTTACACGCCGGGGCTTCAGAATAGTATTGAGGATCTGCCAGAAGCGATTAGAATAGCCTACACTCTGGGCAACAGCCATTTCAGCCCAAATACGATTGTAATAACCTCTCCTCTTTACATCCAGCAGTGCTCTATAAGAGCTTTTAAACTGCTGGTACTGAGCCCATTGAATTGGAGACTGGTTCCCCACCCACTGTCTTTGGAGGGCTCTAAGTCGGTGCTTTGTCTTTCTACAGTCCCCATCAAACCACTGGTGCCCCCGTTTAAGGCGCGGGACAGCCATAGGGACAAGAAAGGCCTCCTGGAACGCTCCAATGATATCCTCATAACACTGAAGAATCAATGACCTATCGTGGGTGGCTAGTAGCGTTGCTCTCAAATTTTTGAGTGACGCAGAGAGACAGAGGTCATTGACCTGGGCTATCAAATCAACAGATTGCCAAATCCCTCCTCCATTTGGAGAAGTGAGTGACCTCACTTAAGAGGCATTAATTCCCCAAGAGCAGTTGGGATTCTCTAGAGGTAAATCTACTGTCGATTGTTGCTACCTGCTCGAGCATATTATTCACAAGTACCATAAGATCAGAGGTGGTAGGCTGTACTTGGCCTTCATGGATCTTACAAAGGCCTTCGATTCAATCCCAAGGGCCTGCTTGTGGGGGACTTCACACTGACAACCGAGCAGGTATCAAAATTGGACCGGGGTATCCTCGGTGTTTTGGTATTTCTATTGAGAAAGGGGTTCGCCAAGGGTACCTCTTCTTTTCAACATTTATTTGTCAGATCTCATGGTCACCCTAAGATCAGAGGATGTGCATGCACCCAAGGTGGGGGAGTATGATCTCTGCGTTATCCAATTCGCAGATGATCTTGTGCTCCTCTCGCAGACCGAAATTGGCCTGCAAAGATTAATAGGTAAATTCGACAGCTATTGCAGCCAGAAGGGATTGGATCCAAATCCCTTAAAATCTAAGGTCATGCTTATTGGTAAACGAAAGCCATTGTTAAGATGGGCGATTAAAAAAGCACCGCTTGAGTTTGTTTCTTCCTTTTTTTATCTGGGCATTACGTTTTCGAGTTTGGGCACATGGAACAGGCATTTAAGGGTGAGGAGGGACAAGGCCATAAAAGCAGCCTGTGCGTTAGCTAGAGCTGCTAGATTGTCACGCGGAGTACTGCCATCTAAGGTCCTGCAAGCTTATAAAGCTAAGGTCCCGTCAACAGCGTTGTTTGGCTGTGAAATTATTCCATAGATAAATATGCCTATTTTGGAAAAGTGCAAAGTTACTTTTTCAGGCAATTCTTGCAGGTAGGGAATGATGTTCCAGTGGCCGTTCTAAGGGCCGAGACCAGGGTGGTTTCATTTATGGCATTGTCCAAAATGTCTGTGGTTAGGTACTGGGTGAGGCTGCTCTCCCAGCAGGAGTCCATACTTTTCCAGCAGACCCTAAGATTGGAATTGGCCCATCAGGGGCCGAGGGTTTACCCATGGTTAGGTTACCTTCAAACTATATTTGAAAGTCCAGGTTAATAGAACTGCCATTGCCATAAGGATTATTCCTTTGCCAAATGGATATCTACCAAACTGGCATAGCATAGATATGATTCATGCACATTTGTGGAATATCCTTCATTGGAATTTACCTAAATGGCAAATTAGATATTTTCAATCTTTAGCTAGGGACCCCTCTGGCCATCACATAGTAGTGCATTTCAGATCAGCACAATGGATACAGAGATTGCTACAGGATAGGGGTTTGCTCTCTACATGGGGGGTCACAGCTAGTGAAGTTTATATCACTATGGATGCCCAGCCCCTAGGTGGTGAATCACAGGGCCTGGCACAGGTCAGATCTAGTATTGTTCTAGGAGAACTTGACAAACAGCGAATGTACAAGCAACAAACAGTACTAGAAGGCCCCAGGGGAAAGCCCCGGGGGCCCAAACCTTTGGAGGATCCACCTTGCAAAGGTCCTACTCCACCTTGCGGGGCGGGACTATTGGGGTGGATACATCCACCAGGGTAGGTAGATCCACAAATGGGAGGACCTTTTGCTCTTCAAGAGCAGGTATGGCTAAGGTAGTGGGGTCCCTGAAGGATAGTTTGGGTCCATCTGGAGCAGGGATGGTGGCAGAATTAAGGCCCCAGGGTAGCTCTGGGGTGACTATACCAGCTAGCCTAAGCAATGGGTGTTTGGCCCAGGAAGGTTGCAAAAGAATGCTTGGAAAGGTGACGATTGATACCCAGAAAAGGGTATCTGAAATAGAGGATCAGGATCCTTCCAAGCAAGACACTCAGCAGCTAGTACCCCTGGGGTCCCTAGAAGGGGAAGAAAGAGCAACAGATGGATTGCTAGTTCCCCTAATGGAATTTTTTGGGGAGGTAGGGATGCATTCTCAACTTATTGAGCGTCCTATATGTGTGATCTGACAAGAGGCTGACCCCTCCCCCCCTCTTTATAATAACAGCATATGTTCTTGGAACATTGCTGGGTGGCGGTCTAAGCATAGGGATGTAGAACTGAGAGATTTCTTGCATCGCTTCCAGATTATTGTATTGCTGGAAACATGGGCTAGGGATTCGATAGAGATGGATGACTATCAGGCCTTTGAAATTCCAGCAATTAATGCAGGAAAAGGGAGAGCCAAAGGGGGTATAGCTTGTTTGATATCACTTAAGGCCCAACTTAGGGTGGGTAAGATTAAATTCCTCCCTCCGATAGCCCTATGCATAGAAATCGGCTACCGGGACACTAAATTTATTTTGGTTGCAGTTTATATCCCACCTGCTAATGTTGGCTCATTTCAGGGCCATTATTGGACTAGATTAGAAACTTTTCTACAGGACTTAAGGACAAAGGCACCATCTGTTGCTCTGATTATTGCGGGAGATTTTAATGCCAGGATTGGTAAGGACAATGACGCACTTTTCCAGTATTCAGCCCTGGCAGGTAGGCCAAACCCCCCTCCCCTATTAGAAAGACAATCTAAAGATATAAAAATAAACAGTTCAGGCTTGGCATTGGTAAACTTGTTAATAAATTTGGACTTGTTTATATTAAATGACTCCTCTGAAAGAGATAGGGAAGGGGAATATATGTTTCTCTCACACACAGGAGTAAGTGTCGTAGACTACGTCATTGTGACCCGCAACCTTCTGCATTTAGCAGATGGTTTCCAGGTGGGGGGCTGCCTCTTGAGTGATCACCTACCTTTGGTGATTCACTCTGTTGATAGAGAAATGATGATTAACCCTAATAGCGGGCCTGGTAATATCAATTCGGCCCCCAAACTCTGCCTTCGCAAGAGTATCTGGAATGAGGAAATAGCAAATGAGGTAAGGGCCTTCTGTCAGTCAAGTTCTTGGCTGTGGTTGGTTCAAAGGGGGGGTCGGGAAGAACTTCTTAGGCCCTTTTGAGGAAGTGATAGATGGATGTGCTGATCTCCTTACCAAGAAATGTATCTCTGGGGATAATCCTAACAAACCATCTAGTTGTAGATGGTTTGATAAGGAGTGCAAATTAGCCAAAATGGAGTTAAGGAAGATGTACCTTAGGTATAGAGACGGGAGAATAACCAACTTTTTGGAGATCTACCCTACCCAGAAAAAGGATTATAAAGAAATGATTAGAGAAAAGAGACTATGAAGAAGAGCAGGACTGGGCTTTGTACCAAGCCGCTTTGAAGGATGATTCTCGGGGCTTTTGGAAAATCTTGAATGGATCAATGGGAGGTAGCAAGGTAACTAATAGAGCTGCAATCCCAAAAGAAACATGGGAGTCTTTTTATATGTTAAAGTTTGCCTACCATCAGGAGCAAGAAATCCCATTTAGTATCCATGACACTCCTAGCTGGCCGGCAGTAGATCCAGGTGAAGTAAGGGAAATGATAGGAAATCTGTCGCTGGGCAAAGCACCGGGGCCTGATTATATTTCTACCAATCTCTTGAAAACCGAGAAAGATTGGTGAGCCCCCTTTCTGGCAGTTCTATTTACAAAGATTAATGAGGAGGGTGTTATACCCAGCAAGTGGCGGTCTGCTATACTAGTACCAATATATAAAAAAGGTGGTAAAACTGAGGTGGCAAACTATAGGCCAATAAGCCTATTATCAGTTATAGGGAAACTATATGCTAAATATTTGGCCAAACGATTTGATGCCTGGCTGCAAAAAGAGAGGATATTGGCCATCGAACAGGCAGGGTTTCTAGGGGGGCGTTCAACGGTTGACCAGGTTCTGGTTTTGACACATCTGGTGGAGAAGTACGTGAGGCGAAACGGTAAACTGTTTGCAGCATTTATAGATATAAAGGCTGCCTTTGATTCGGTTAACCATAATTGCCTCTGGGGGAAAATGGAAGCATCCACGTTGGATAGAAGATTGTACTTCCTGATTAGGGCTCTGCATACAAATAACATATTAAAAGTTAAATTTGATCCCTCAACTAGGGAATTGACATCTGAGATACCTGTGCGAGTTGGGGTAAGGCAGGGATGTACGCTTGCCCCTAGCCTATTTAACTACTATCTAAATGATCTGGTTCCTATGGTCTCCTCTGATGATTTTGTTCCCCCGCGTCTGGCAACTAGGGCAATTGGAGCCTTGTTGTATGCCGATGACGTGGTTCTTCTATCTCAGACGAGAATAGGACTGGTGAAACAGCTTACAGCTGCTGAAAACTTTTGCTCCAAAAGTGACCTCCAGATTAACTATACTAAAACCAAAATAATGGTTTTTGGGAAGAGCAGGAAACAGTATAAGTGGATAATAGGTCAGGGAAAAAATAGAGCAAGTAAACAACTTCCAATATTTGGGCATTATGCTGGATAAGGGCAGTAATTGGGCTTTGCAGGCCAAACTGGCATTAAATAAGGCTAGGGGTACAGGACAGGCAATATTGAATTACTTTCAACGGAAAGGGGCAGGGAGAGAGAGAATGGCCCTGAGAGTCCTAGAAGCAAAAGTTACCTCCCAACTACTTTATGGTGCAGCAATTTGAGCTACGATTCAATCTGTCAATCTTAACAGGCTACAGTCCACACTTTTGCGCAAACTTTTTCATTTGCCCGCTGGGTCTCCCTCGGTGGCTATTAGGCGGGAGTCTGGAACAACAAGTTGGGAAACAAAAACATCTAAATTTGCCCTTTCCCTGTTGACCCGAGTTGAATTGGCTCCCCAGATAGAACTGTTCCTCTGGCTTGCAAAGGACAGCTTTCAATCCACCTGGAGAGGCAAGATGAAGGAGAGAATTGCCTATTTGGGCTTTTCAACAGATTACTTTGCCTCCAAAGGCGGTGGGGCGGCCAAAACCGAACTCATCGTAACAACGAATGATGTAGCCCGGCAAGAAGATATTGCCCAGATTAGGAAACTACATTCTTTGGGTAATTACCTGTAGCTATTGCCCGCCGAGGGGGGTATGGCCCACTACCTGAAGCTAGACTTTTCCTCTGCTCTTGGACGGAGCCTATTTAAGGCTCGTCTAAATGTCTTTCCATCTAAGGTTTTTGAGGAACGTATGGAGAAAATACCTATGGAAGAATGTCTTTGCCCGTTCGATTATGAGCAGATTGAGACTTTGGCTCATATTATGTTTGAATGTAACCTGTATGCAAACCCAGCAATTGCTGCAACCTTATTTAGATAAATTCCCAGGACGAGCTAATTCGGAGTTGCTCCAGATTTCAATGTTAACTAAGGATCGGGGTTTTCTGGAGAAGATAGCTCAATTTCTGTGCAAAGCTGTTGTGACCCGTGCTGCTTTCCTGGACTTTCAGGGCATCATTACTTGCTGAATATAGATAATATGGCTATATTTATACATGTAGTTCCTGGGAATTGGTTTGGAATAGACCTGTATTGAGAGGTTATGTTAACCCATGTTATTATATTTTAGTTACCTAATTTTATTATGACTTAATTCCTTTTCTTTAATTCCTGTTAAGCATAAACTGCTAAGGAAAATGTTAGAGATGGGATTTTGTTAGTTTACATTTTGAACTGAGGCAATGGCTTATGTCATGCCTGGTCTGTGTAATCTTAATTTTGACCAATCAAATCAAATATTTGATAACCTGGGTTTTTCCTTCCATTATTTTGCGGGTAGGTCTTTCTCTGCAATTAAGAGTGAGGTTTGGAGGCGAATATTGGATATCCATTACCAGGAGGATATTGCCATAGTGGCAAATTGGAAAGTTGCCCCTTTGTTAGGCCAAAATTGACCAATAGAAACTTGTGCAGGGCATATACCCTTTTAAGGTTCCAGCTGGTCCAAACGGCAGTGACGGAGGGCAGGTTTGCATCTGTGACCTATAACCTCCGCCACTGTGTGTACGAATTGCAGGAGATCGAAACGACACAACATCTCCTTCTGAGATGTAGCTTTTTCAATAGTCTCAGAGCAGTTTGGATTACTCCCTTAATCTCAGAATTTTTGGGGCACCATCAAGATTTTATTTATCAGTTTTTACTTTCATTTCCAGATGCCATCATGGCAGTGGCCTCTTTTGTATGGCTCGCTGCTAAAAAGCTCAGGCTATTGCTTGCAGAGGAGCTCTATTAGCAGGGAAGGGATGGTTTGGATACGCGGTGGTATTCACTTCCTAGGGCGTTGCATTTGGTCTTGAGTGTTTTAGCTGGCCAATGGTCAGATGCCCAAGGTTGGCAAGCATTGGTATTTTATGGGGTTCTATGATGCATGCATGACGTGATTTGACTGTATAACTATTTAAGCTTATTGTGTATGTATGTTTCTTGTATATTGTGTTTGTGTGTTTATAATGGTGTTGGGCTATAGCGGAAGCTAGTCCTTAATAAACTAAACTACTCCTGCTGGGGCACATAGGGCTTGATGCTCAATTCCTGGAGGTGGAAGGGGGACAGCGCTTGATCCTCGGCCCCAGCAGGACTCCTCAGTGCCCCTACTCCTGCCGCAGCTGGGGCACAAGGGGCTTGATCCTCGACTTCCTGCCTTGGTTGGGGGAGGCAGTTGCACCTGAGGAAAAAGCTGGGGAGAGGCAAACTGAGTCTCTGGTAGAAGCGGAGGCATCGCCTGTCTTCCTCCCTGTTCCTCACCCCCTCTTTTCTCTGGGAAAAGCAGACTCGGCGGCTCAGGATGCATCACCCACCTTCTGCCACCTGCAGCACCTTCATCTCCCTCTACCACCAGCCGGCTATAGTTCCTTTCTCTCCCTTCCTCCCCCTGCTGGGTCCCAGGGAATATCCTGTTGCTCCCCATGCCACCTTGTAAACACAGTAAAGAAAAAAATAAGTTAGATAGCAATGCACATGGCAATAATGCAGCTCCTCTTCTCTCTTCCCCGCCCTAGTGCATTAACATACCATTAACTGTGGCAGTCACTCCAGGGAAGGCAACTGCTCGGGAAGAGCTAGCTTTTGAAATGTGCTGCAAACCCAGACAAGCTGGGACAATTTATTTTATTCTAAGATTTTAACTGGCAGATATAATAAAATTATATGTCCTTGCAACATGGAAGTAGTTGAAAATTTACCTTATTACCTTTTAAGATGCCCACTATACTCTGATCTTAGGAACATTTGGATTTATTGTTGTTGTTGTTGTTAGCAAGCATTTGTATAGTGCCAGTAATGTACCTGGTACTTTACAAAGTAATTGAATAGACACGGTCCCTGCAGGGCTTACAATCTGAGAGACCGGGGGGGGGAGGGGGAGGGGAAGAGGAGACAAAGGAAGGAGAACAGAGAGAGACGAGTGTAACATTCATGAAGATGCGAGGTCCCAGGTGCACGCGCTTGGCTTGGTTACATCAAGAATGATGGCTGGCTGGTCCATGTGAGGTTATGAGTGCACAGACCTCAGGTAACAGATTGTACTGTATGGAGGGTATCAGCAGGAGTTAGGTGAGGGGAGCGAGAAGTCAGGGAGGGCAGAGCAGAAGAGGTGGGTCTTGAGGGATTTGAAGGTACGAACGGAGGGGGCGAGGCAGATGTGGGCAGGGAGGGAGTTCCAGGTGTGAGGAGCAGCTAGGGAGAAGGGACGAAGGGGGTTAGGGGAGATGGGGAGGCGTGGGAGGGCGAGAGAGGGGACAGAGGAGGAGCGGAGTTCACAGACTGGTGTCCGGAGGGAAATTAGCGCAGAGAGCTAGGGGGGAGCAAGGTTGTGAAGAGCTTTATAGGTGAAGACTAGGAGTTTGTGCAGGATTCGTTCAGGAAGGGGGAGCCAGTGAAGAGAGGAGGGGCTGCATGTGGTCGAAGCGACAGGGAAGGTGGATGACCCTGGCAGCAGAGTTCTGGACACAGATAAGGGGAGAGCGGGGGGGAGGCCAGTGAGAAGGAGGTTACAGTAATCTAGGTGAGCGATGACCAGACCATGAACAAGGGTTTTGGCAGAGGAGATGGAGAGAAAAGGGCGAATCTTAGCAATGTTATGCAGGGAGAAGCGATAGGATTTGGCAACAGTTGATGTAGGGTTTAAAAGAAAGGGGTGAGTCGAAGATTAAACCTAAGCTACGGACTTGGGGGACGGGAAGAATGGTGACCCCATCGATGAGGAGTGACAGGGAATAGGGAGAGGAAGGATGAGGGGGGAAGATAAGGAGTTCAGTTTTAGCTATGTTGAATTTGAGTTGACGAGAGATCCAGGTAGAGATGTCAGACAGCTGGTGAGGCGAGCTTGAACAGATGGGGGGAGGGAGGAAGTAGAGAGAGAGAATTGAGTGTCATCAGCGTAGAGGTGATATTGGAAGCCATGGGAGGCAATGAGTTTGCCTAGGGACAGGGTATAGATAGAGAAAAGGAGAGGGCCAAGGTCAGAGGCTTGGGGAACACTAACCGAGAGGGGAAGGGAGGAGGAGGTGGAGTTGGCAAGAGACACATTGAAGGAGTGGTCAGAGAGGTAGGAGGAGAACCAGTCAGGGATGGAGCCACGGAAGCCAAAGGAGTGAAGTGAGTCCAGCAAGAGTGAGTGGTCAACAGTATCGAAGGCAGCAGAGAGGTCAAGGAGAACAAGAATTGAGTAGAGGCGATTAGATTTAGCCACAAGATCGTTGGTGATCTTAGCGAGAGCAGTTTCAGTAGAGTGAAGGGGGCGAAAGCCAGATTGGAGGGGGTCAAAGGAGAAGTTGACGGAAAGGAAGTCAAGACAACGGGAGTAGACAAACACGTTCAAGAAGCTTGGAAGCAAAAGGAAGGAGAGAGACAGGACGGTAGCTAGAAAGGTCAGAAGGGTCATGAGTGGACTTTTTGAGGATAGGGGAGACAGTGGTGTGCTTGAAGGCGGAGGGGAAGGAGCCAGTAGAGAGCGAGAGGTTGATGATGTGCAGGAGGGAAGGGGCAACAGTGGGAACATGGAGGTCAGGAGGCGGGAGGGGATGGGGTCAAGGGGGCAAGTGGAAGGGTTGGAGGAGGAGAGCAGAGAGGAAGAGAGATTTCCTCAAGGGAGGTGGGAGGGAAGGGGAGGACAGGAAAGGAGGAGGGAGTAGGAAGAGGAGAGGAGTAGGAAGCAATGTCAAGGCAGATCTTGTCTAGCTTGGAAGTGAAGAAGGAAGCAAGATCCTGAGAGAAAGGGAGGAGGAGGACGGGGGGACTTGAGAAGGGAGTCAAAGGTGGAGAGCAGGCGGCAAGGGTCCCGAGAACAGGACTCAATGCGGGAGGTGTAGTAATGCTGTCTAGCAAGGGAGAAGGGATGAGAGGATTTATGCCAGAGGCGTTCAGCAGCACGGGTGCAGGAGCGAAGGTGGCGGATACTGGGGGTGAGACAAGGACGGGGGTTGTGGGAGCTGGCAGGGCAGGAGGAGATGGGAGCATGGGAGTCAAGGGCGGAAGAGGCATTGAAAGCAGAAATGGCAGAGTCAGGGGAGGAGGAGAAGACTGCGGGGAGAGAGAGGAGGCAAAGTCCAGGGGGTTAATGGACTGCAGGTCACGGAAGGGGCGTGGAGACGGGGAAGAGGAGGGGGGACAGCAGGAGACATTGAAAGAGGCAAGGGAGTGATCAGAGATGGGATGAGGATCGAAGGAGGAAGGAGAAATCCGAGACACAGCAGTTCCTAGAGAAGACGAGGTCAAGCGAAAGGCCGTTAGCGTGGGTGGGGAGTTGGTCCAAAGGTGGACTTTTAAGGAGGAGGCTAGTGAGAGGAAACACATCTCATTTATTTTCAACTTCAGTACCCTTCTACCAGTTTCTCCTAGAACTAGTTGGTTTCTTCTTTGCTTTGCCCCTTTTTTCTCTTTTTTTCCCCCTCCATTTTCATCACACAAGGGTTCCCAACCCATTTCAGTCGGATTCTTGTTCGCTTTTCCTCTCCTTGTCTCCTTAGTGGGGTATTATTGCTGTAACCGAATCTCTGCTTTCATCTTCTCCCTCGTCGGCAACCTCCAGCTGCAACAAAGTTCTGATCTGTATTTTGCCACCTCTTCTAGAAATGTTCCTTGTCCTTTTCTTAACATTGGGGAAGATAGAGAATGTAGCATTTTTTGCTGGTCGTCTGCCATTGACAGCCTTTTTTGGGGTTATTATTATTATTATTATTATTTATTTTATTATAAACATATAGCGCCAGCCATGTGCCTGGCGCTGTACAGAACATAGAAATAGACGCGGTCCCTGCCTGTGGCTTACAATCTAAAAGACAAGGAGGGGGAGACAGGGAGATGCCACATTCTCCATTTTTACTAACTTGCTTTTCTGCAAAAGTAGGCATAGCTGTATCTTATTGAACAGCCCGTATTTATGATTCAAGTTTTCTTTATCTAAATAACATTTTTAGAAAACAATAAACCCCTCACGTGCTCTACTTGGTCTTTTTCTTTACATGTTGGCATGAGAATGCCAATGCACCTGGATTGCCTTAAAAATACACTATCCAGCCTCTTTAGTATTTCATACTGAATATTTGGTGGTAGTTATTGACTATCTTCAAAAATGCTGTGCGTTAAACATGATTTTATTATAAAACTTGGATAATAGCCTTTGAGCTTTGATAGGTTTTTAAAGGATGTAGAATGTTTAGTAGGGTAGGATCTAGTATGCAGTAGAAATGCTGCAGAGGTTTGATTTGATTATTGGGTTAGATGCAATTAATATTGGTTGTTGGTGTGCAGGGTGGGCAAGCCGTTAACCCATTTCAGTAACTTTAGGTAGAATTTAAATATTATAAGAATGAGGATCACCACAGACTTTCAGGGACAGGCACTACAAGTTATGAATGGCCTAAAACTCAGTGAGATATTTAATATAACAAACCTGGGGGAGGGGATGAATGTTTGACTTAAGAACAAAATCAAAATAACTTAAAACATTTTCAACAACCACGTGCTAGAAGTCTTCTGTTTGAAAGCCAAAATGTCCATGTAGCCACAGGACTTGGGATTAAATTGTGATAATTAGTAATACTGTGCAGTAGCTTATAAATCACAGAAATGTTGAGAGAGAGAGAGAGCATAAATATATGCTGCAGGGACCAAATTTCAGATTCTGTTCTCAAAAGTACTTCCACAGCCCCAGTTACACATGCAGCTCCCATTGACTTTATGTGAAGACAGGAATTGGTTTTACTTAAAGGAGATGATGATCTAACTCCCATCACAAGAACCTTGAAAAACTGGTTTCTTTTGTGCCTCTTTTTTAACAGAAAAATGATGAAAATGGCAACTGTTCTGGAGAAGGTATTGAGTTTCCTACAACCAATCTTTATGAACTGGAGAGCAGAGTCTTGACGGATCATTGGTCCATCCCATACAAGCGAGAAGAGTCGCTGGGCAAGTGCCTAATTGCATCTACCTACTTAGCAAGACTTGGTAAGTTTTCTCCTAACTTTAAAATAAAAAAAGGGTGTGCATGTGCTGATATTATACAGAGACTCTCTCGGAAACCCTCAAGATTCACATTACATCTGCTCTTTTCTTTTTGCAATACAGAAATACTGTTTCTCTACTACCTCCTCTCTTGGAGGTTTGCCAAAACCTGAGCGTTTTACTCCCTCCTTTTCAATTTCCTATATGAGATTGTAATCTTGCTTTCTAAATGTTCCCACATTCTCTCTCCTGCTTTAAAAGTTACCTCCCCTTGCTGTGGCCACTACTTAGTATCCCATAATGCTCCTGGCTCTGCAGTGCAGACAGCAGAATTAAACCCTTCCCATGATATGAAAAATACATGTGGTAGAGTTGGCACGATTGTTAAACCTAGGTTTTTGGGTTACCTTTTTTTGGACGACTCAAGTATTGCACCCATTGAATCTTGTGACCTAACCCTTTTGCAAGGTTGTTTGTTGTTTTAAAGTGTGTGGGGAGATCTTTCCTGTCTTAACGTCTTGTGTGAATTTTATTGTTTCAACCATAGGTTATAACAAAATATATACAATAAAATGATAAACATCACTAAAAATCAACACTAAGTTAAATAAAAGAAAAACGTTCACAATAATAAACATTTCCAAACTAAAAGGGTCTAAGGAGTCTCCAGCAAGATCCAAACATCATAACTTTTTAAAAATCAAATTGATTCCCTTTTTGACTAATAAAATCAAGCAGAAGGATTACAAGTCCTATTATTTACTTAAAATAAGTACAGTTCTGGAAGGAGTTAACCTTTTTTCCAGCTGTTTAGTATGCCTATGCATCTAAGACCACAAAAAGGGACATCATGCTTCACTAATCTATTGGAATATTTGAGGGTGTAGATAAGCTTGTGGATAAGGGTGAGGTGATAGATTATGTCAATCTGGATTTTCACAAAGCATTTGAGAAGGTCCCTTACAAGAGATTCTTGAGGAAATATGGGATAGGAGAAAGTGTCCTATAGTGAATCAGTAAAGGATAGGGAGCAAAGAAGTGAACTAAATAGTCCATTTTCTCAATGGAGAGAATTAACTAGTGGAATGCCCCAGGGATCTGTACTGAGACGGGTGGTGTTTAATATATTCATTAATTAGCTGGAAAAGGGAATAAAGAGTGAGGTGATCAGACTTGCAGATGACACAAAGTTATTCAAAGTAGTTTAAACCCAAGTGAACTGTGAAGAATTGCAGGGGGACCCTGCGAGACTAGGTGACTGGGCATCTAAATGGCAGATGAAATGTAATGTGGAAAGCAAAGTGATGCACATAGGGAAACGTAATCCAAACTATATGAACGCTAATGGAGACAATTCTGAATTTTCTCCAGACTTGCAGGTTCATTATTCTCGGTCTCAACAATATTAAGCAAAAGGACATGTTGCATCAATATTATGGAAGGAGATATTAGTAGATTAAAAAGTCACTTGTACACTTGAGCTGTATTTGGATTTGTTTGGGGACATAAGGAAGGGGAAATGACTTCAGTTTGTGCAAACATGAAAACATAAACATAATTGTTTACAACCTACAGTAATAAATGAGGTTTCGTTAATTATATGGGAAGGCTAAGGTTACTTGGAGTTATACAAGATAACGTTTGAAAACTTGAAATGCCCTACTTGTGTAAAAAGCTATTGCTGCTTGTTTCTTGGCAGTCTAGTCTCCCTTGGGTTTAAATAAAACGTGTCCCACGTATTCTGGAGGAAATACTTAACCAAGGTAGCTTGTGTGTGTTAAACCATTTATTTGGCCTGCTCTTTCACCTCTGCAGTGAAGCCCTGAGTTGTATAATAATAATTAATAAAAGTTGTAACAAACCATGCAAAGGAATCTTTAATATATGCCGCCTTTCTCTTCTGAAAAGGTATTTCCGATTCTGATGAGAACTGCAGAAGATTTATGGACAGATGTATGCCTGAAGCATTCAAAAAGGTAGGAGGGAAAAGGACGCATGTTGTGTTGGGAGAGTCTAGTTCATGAAACGTGTATTTTGTACTGTTTGGATACATGTCTGTCTCTGTTAACTGGGGCCTCGTACATAAGAACTGATCCAGTTCTGCAGTTGACTGTTCAAGAAGATTTGTTTCCTAGAAAAATATATTGAATTAGATACTGCTATCTGTTGAGGAAAACATTTATTCATTTATTTTAATACAAAGACTTGTTATCCAGCCTCCCTCTGCCAAAAGGCAGCTTGGGGCTACTTAAATATCCTAAAAATGCAAAATAACCTAAAACTCAATATAAAATTTAATTTATAAAAACACAATACTGTGTGGGACAGAATTGACTCCACCAACTGCCCATCTTCCCCACCAAAAACCTGGGGGAACAGCCAGGCCTTGCATTGATGTCGGAAGGAGGGGAGGTTCAGGACTAGACAGACTGCCACAGGAGAGAGTGCCACAGCCTCGGGGCAGCCACTGAGAACGCCCTCCCTAGGATCGCCACCCGAGAGATCCTCTGACTTTGATTGGCCTGGGCCGTGATTTCAGTGCTTTCAAGCCATGGGCTACACACCCACTGCCCAGTTAGCTTCCATCATGGATGGTAATTGAGCGGGCGGAGGGTGGTTTGAAAGATTTTACATTACAGAAGTTAGCTTGAAGCCTGCTTTTCCTCTAAAATACTCAAAAGCCACTTATTAAGCCTTACTGTACTATAGTTTCTTAAAGAAAATCTTACGAAAGTAAATCATCTTCATGTTCTTTGAGACTGTAAAGCTTAGTACTGCTCCACATTCAGACGCAGCTGGTAATGTTGTTTGTTTAATTGCCATTTGTAGGCTTTAGCTCTTCCACAATTTTAGCCTAATAGAGTTGCTTAATGCTTCCTTCCAAACCCATTAAAATTGCCTCCTTTAAAATCCACCTCTTCAGCAGAACACACGTCTCTTGTATTCAAACCATTACTGCAATCAATAATGTAGCTTTGTGAGTAGTTGCTTATAAAGAAAATTTGAAATAAAAAAGGAATAGCAACCTCAAACATAGTAACAAGGAGTTAGTCAAGCACTTGGAGGAAGAAGAAGAAAAATACAGGGCAAACAGTTCTTTCTTGCATTAATAGTGAAATGGAAGGAACAAGTTCAGAACACACTTCTATAGCTGCTTTCTGTGTGCTTTAAGCCATTCCTAATGAGAGTGTTGAGATGGCAAAACTCAAAGTATCACTATTGCTACTCTATTGAATAGTCTTTTAAACTTTTATGTTAGTCAACTGCTACCACATACATCCTGAAAATAACAAGCCATGCTGGAGGCCAAGGCATTTCCCCCTTCTTTTTATGTAACATGTTCAAGTCTGAATATTAACTGGCTTGTGTTTCCTTGTAGCTGCTGACATCAAGTGCTGTTCATAAATGGGGAACCGAAATCCACGAGGGAATCTACAACATGTTGATGCTGCTAGTCGATCTGGTTGCAGAGAGAGTAAAACAAGACCCGATTCCTGTTGGCCTCCTGGGCGTGCTCACGATGGTATAGTAATTCTGATGCAATATCTTGAGCTGATAACCTCTAATGGAGCTGTCTGACTTGCATGGGAAAAAGAAAGTGTAGGAGGAGCTAATATGTATTCATTTCGAAGCAAAGTATCCTTAAAATGTGGTGGTCTTCTAAACCAGGGGTGGAAAACCTTTCCCCTCCCAGGGGCCAGTTTGAAAATGACTAAAAGCTCAGAGGGCCGCATAAAATTTGGTGGTGCTTAAGGAGTGTGCTGAGGGAAGGTCTAGATCATGATTCTGTCCCCTCTCCCTGAGTGCATGCCCTCATCTCTGCTCCCTTCCCATGAGCTCAGTCTTTCAGTGTTTGGGGGTAGGATCCCAGGGGTCCGACCTTGCAACTGGAAAGGGGCTAAGCAGAAATTACCCATGGGCCACGTTTGATCACTGGGCCTGATATTCCCTACCCCTGTTGTAAATTAGCCAGAATATTTGTGTGCAGTCTTTCCAACTTAACAGTCCTGTCGCTACTGATGAGACTTCATGATATTAGTACAGTAAAATACAAAATGCTCCCTCAGCATTGGTACCCCAGGCTGCCGTGGTTTGTGGAGGGCCTGCAGAAGCTGAAGCAGGAAGGGCGGCGGTTGAAGTGCCGGTGGTGCCGGTCTCGTGCCGAAGCTGCTCGATTGCGGCATAGAGCTAGTTTACGGGCCTATGCCGTGGCTGTCAGGGCAGCAAAGAACGAGTTCTTCGCTACCCTGATAGTGTCTGCAAAGTCTCATCCGGCCTGGGGGGAGAGTTGCGCTCTTGCACCTGGGGCCCTACTGGGCGTGCTACGACCTGGAGCCAGAAGTTAACAGTTGGGCAGGATTGGGGTCTGGTGAGGAGTGGGCGCAGGGCAGCAGCGGGAAACTGCTGACAACGAGTCCGTACTGCCCAGGCGAAATCCTCTCTCTTCTGCCTCGGCTTCAGAACATCAAAGGCATGTTTTAGGCTCACGCTGGCTGCTGTTGGGGGAGGAGGGGACCTGGGTGCAGCGGAAGCATCGGTTGGAGGTAGCACCTGGCTGAGAGGAGACTGGTTGGAGTGAGGGGGCTGGTTGAAAGAGAAATGCGCATTGTCAGGGAAGAGAAAGTGAAAGTTGCACCCCACCCCCATCAGCTCCGCTTGTGCCAAGGCTTGGCTAGTCCAAGGCAGTGGATGAGGAGAGGCATTGGGGCAGAGCGGGGATGGGGAACCTTTCCCCTCCCCATGGGCGGCTAGGAGTTGGGGATAGGGTTGCTCAAAGGGCATACTTAGGATGGGGAAAAGTAGGGGAGGATCGTGGCCCTATGCCATAAATCCATCCCCCTATCTTTGAGTGTATGCCCCCACACCTGCTCCCTTCCCCATAGCTCATGGCTAGTGCTTGAATGTAGGGTTTTATTTAGAATCCTAGTGTCTTAGTATTGGAAGTGACCTCTGAGGCCATCTCGTCCAACCTCCTGCTCAATGCAGGAAATTCATACCGTAGAATCTTAGAGTTGGAAGGAGCCAGATTCCTGGGCCAGATCAAAGAATTGGAAAGTGGCCAAATTACAAGCAGCCATGGGCCAGATTTTACTTAATGAACTGGAGTTTCCCTACCGCCACCCTAAAAGGTAGCTGGGTGTCAGTAAAATGCTGCACTGGTTCTCATGTCGTATCTCACGGGTGGGGAACCTCGGGCCCAGGATTCAAATGCTGCCCATGGCTAGTTTTTATCTGGCCCTTGGATCCAGTTCCTACCGCCCAGTCACTGAAAGACTTAGCTCAGGGTGAGGGGAGCAGAGAGGAGGTCATGCACACAAGGACAGGGGACAGATTATTGAAACAGACCCATGAACTGGATCCTCTTCTTCCTGAGTGCTCTCCTTAAGCACCCTTGCCCCCAACTTCTATGTAGTCCTCAGAGTTTCTACTAATTTTCAAAGTGGCCTTGGGAAGGAAAAGGTTGTATATGTTGAACCTTCTCTGACTGTGAAAACTTGGACATCTGCATTTGTATATTAAAGAGTAAAGGCAGCTGAAATTCCTTCCTCATATGCACTAGATAGAGAATTCGCCCTTGTGCTCTTGGCAAATTGTGACTGTAGTCTCGCTTAGTTGCTATAAAGCTTGAGCTCTGCTTGCAAGGGATGATAAAAAGCTGCCTCTTTCGTGGCTTAAGACATTTGCTGCTTTGAATCTCCTGGTTGTACCAGGGCATCATTTGCTATTCTGAGTAATATTTTGCTTGGTTTGCGGAGAGGCTTGCTCAATGCTTGCCCTTTACAGTCTCTGTGGTTTGCTGTTAGAGAGTTAAAAGTTGAAAAGTCAGCCTGGGAGTCCAGGTCAAGTAAGATCCTTCCTCAGCTTGCACCATACCCTGTCTAGTGCGAAAGCATTGTCTGCTTAGGGCATATTTTCATGAACAATGGGAAACCTTAATGTAAGTAACTACTCTGCCTTGATACCATTCTCACTGCAGCTGCAAACAGAAGTAATTTCTTTGCAGTTGCCCCAACCGTCATGACAAACAATGTTACCCTTTTTAATCTGAAGTAAAGTCCTTGCACTACAGTTTAAAGCATGTGTATAAGAACTGAGGGGGGGGGGGGGGTGAAAATCCCAGGTTTTTTTATTTTTATAAAAAGAGTAAGTAGTTTTTTTGTGTTTGTTTTGATAGGAAAATTTGATGGGAAAGGTTTGTTCTATGTAAAGCACTCCCCAGTGCCATGGCAGGGGAGCGCTGTATAAAAATTAAAATTATTATTATTATTTAGCATCCTGTCAAAACATTCTGCTAATGGTGCAGCAAAAAGGAAAAGTTGGCATGAAGTAGAACTGGAGTGTCAGAAACTGCCTAAGATAAACAGCTTTATTAAAAAGTGATGAGAAAATGGTGGCCAGCACCAGTGCCAACAAAAGTGACTGGGATCATGATGCAGGCAGTGATTGTGACCATGTGGCATGTGTAGACACAGAGCCAGACACAATCAAAACGGTTCTCTGTGCTGTGGCTTGCTTGTTTTTTTGTTACTTTACTTCTGCGTCACCCTTAGGGGGGCCATAATTGTAACCTGAGCCCGGGTCCCTGAAAAGCTTGCTACTCCCCTAGTACCATCCCCAAACTATGGATGATACCTGAGCACGGATAGCCAGCAGGGGCAAGGTGCTGGGAGCAGGTCTCAGATTTCTAAATTGATATAACTGCCTGGAAATCTTGGCAACAGTTTAAAGTTACTGCTGATTCTGGCTGTTGGTTCTTTTGTGCCCACCCTGAGATACCTTAAAGGAGCTGCCCCCCCCCCTTTTTTTTTCCCCCCTTCTTTTTCTGGACAGAAAAATCATCAGTTCCTTTTTAGGGGTTTCTAGATGGGTGCTCAAAGTTTACTAATCGCACTCAAATTTTAGTCTGTAATCTTATAAAGAAGCAACTCAGTCTAGTAGTAACATGGACCACAGGTGACACTGGGAGTCTGGAACCCTTCCTTCTCGCTGACACTAATGTGGACAAATCACTTAATCCTGTGTACCTGTGTCCATTGTAAAAGGAAAGAAAACAACTACATGGCGATAATGGCCTGTCTTATAGGCACGTTGAGAATTGTTCTCGGGACATGTAAGACTTAAACAGGAAGTCTTAAGAACCATTAACATAGATTGTCCAAGTTAATCAGCTAGTAAAACTTAAGTCAACTGCAGTCAAAAGTTTGGTTTCACTTTTGTCTCCTGTGGCTTTCTGTCTGAAGGCTTTTAACCCTGACAACGAATACCATTTCAAAAATCGAATGAAGGTGTGCCAAAGGAGCTGGCCAGATGTGTTCGGGGAAGGAAACATGTACGCTGTTTCACCCATCTCTACTTTCCAAAAGGTGAATGCATGTGTGTTTCGGTGTTTTTCTTGTATTAAAGGAGTGTGTTATAAATGTTGTCCAAAATAAACAAGTAAATCTTTACTTGAGAGATGGGAATGGGTGGATTTCAGTTACCAAAACCTGTTTGTCTATTTTTACAGTTGCATTCCTTTGTCATGACTAGGAAAGATTCTGTCAACACTCAGACCATGATCTGCAAACCACTTTCTCCAGAGGAGTCCCATTGAGACCTGGAGGGCTTCAATAAGACTACTCCAGAGTAAAAGATCTGCAGATTACAGCCCCATGTCTCTTTGGAGGGAGCCAAATCACAGACTTGGTACCCTTTGCTAGTTGATAATAACTAAAAGTACCATCTAGTATCACTTTCCTAACTTATACTATATACAGTGACTTGGTGCCTCCAGTCCAGATCATAGCGTAATAGAGATCCCATTACAGAACCACCATCCGGTGCAGCTGTGTCTGTTGTTGGTGATCTTAGTGAAAAGTTTAGGATTGAATGGGCATGGAGATTGATCTTTCTCACTTGTGGTAGTCTTCTATTTAGGTCAATATAGAGGCACATTGATAGGGAGACTGTGATGAACCCAGAGAGGTGTGGAACCAGTTTGGTTAGTCTGCCCCCGGAGACTAATAGAACCAGAAAGGTTCCGGAATGCTCTGGAGGAATTACCTTCTGATCTCCACGGCCGATTGCTCAATGATTGCTTTTGGAACACTTTGCTGATGGAGGCCATCAGTCGTACGGCTCCCAGGCGTCCGCTCCCGGCACATCAGCACCACAAGTTCCCTTGGTTTGCTGAGAATCTGTGGCAGCTGAAGCAAGAAGGGCGGTGGTTGGAGTGACAGTGGCGCCACTCTTGTGCTGAAGCCGACCGATTACGACATAGAGCCAGTTTGCGTGCCTATGCTGTGGCTGTGCGGGCAGCAAAGGAGGAGTCTCATCCAGAAAGCTTTTCCGGATGGTGAGGGGGCTGGTCATTCTGGCCTCCCTCTGCCTGGGACTGGAATATTCCAGTGCCCACTGTGACATATTCGTTGATCACCACGATTTCACCGCCACACTTATTACGATAGGAGAACCAGAAGCAGTGGAAGCCCCGCCTTGTCTAGTTTCATGGGATCAGTTTCAGTGGGTATCACCCTCTTGATGCGGCGGATGTTCTTGGGGCTGTCCAAGCCACCTCTTGTGAACTAGATCCATGCCCGTGCTGACTGGTCAAGGCCAGCTGGGAGACATTGGGGCCGCTGCTGGTGGGGGTGGTCAACGCTTCCCTGCTGGAGGGCAGAGTGCTGAGCCGCCTCGAGACAGCGGTGCAGCCTCTGCTCAAAAAGCCATTGCTTGATGTTGACTCTCTCACCAGTTATTGGCCGGTCTCTAACCTTCTCTTTTTAGGGAATGTTATTGAATGGGTAGTGGCTCGGCAGCTTTGGGGGCATCTTGACCGCACCGGATTTCTGGACCCCTCGTAGCTTTCGCTCGGACTATGGCATTGAGAAAAGCTTGTGGCTTTGGTCGATGACCACTGCCGTGAATTGGACCAGGGTCATTCGACCCTGTTGATATTGTTAGATCTGTTGGCTACTTTTGGCTTTGTTGACCACAAGATGTTGGTGACTTGCCTGCAGGACAGTGCCGCGGTGGGTGGGACTGTTCGTGAATGGTTCCACGCTTTCCTGGCTGGAAGAACTCCGTGAGTGGTGCTTGGCATTTATTTTTCGGCACCTCTCGTGTGGAGTCCCACGAGGTTCCATTGTGTCCCCTCTCTTGTTCAACGTGTACATGCAGCCTTTGAAGCAGTTCGTGAGAAGGTTTGATCAGTGTCATCAATATGCTGATGACACCCAACTCCTACCTCTCATTTTCATCCAACCCAGGCCCGGCAGTCTCGGTGCTTATCCAGCGTCTGGCAGCTGTGTGGGACTGGATGAGGGCAAGCCAACTGAGGTTGAATCCGACAAGATTTATTTTATTTTATTTATTTTTAAAATTTTACTACCCTGCCACAGGCAGCTCGGGGTGGCTCATAATTCTTACAACATTAAAAGAACAATTAAAAACTGAAAGGAGGAAGAAAAATAGCCCCCCACCCATAAACCCTCCACCCCTTCCCCCATCTCCTCCGCCAAATGCCTGGCAGAACAGCCAGGTCTTACAGCTTCTTCAAAAAGAGAGGAGATCCGGGGCCAACCAGGCCTCCACCGGAAGGGACTTACACAGCCGTGGTACAGCCACCAAGAATGCCCTCCCCTGCATGGTCCCTCGGAAGACTCGGGGGACCTCAAGCAGGGGTCAATCCAACACTTGTGGAGTGAGGCCGTCCCGCAGATAGGTAGGGCCTAGGAAAACCTTGAATCGGGCCCGGAAAACCATCGGCAGCCAGTGCAGAGAGCAGAGCACTGGTGTAATATGCTCCCGGCGGCTCAGTCGTACCAGAAGACGGGCCGCCTCATTCTGCACCAGCTGCAGTTTCCGAGCCGTCACCATGGGTAGCCCCACGTAGAGCACGTTACAATAGTCCAATCTAGAGGTGATGAAAGCATGGATGATGGTGGCCTGGTCAGAGTCTGAAACAAACAGCTGAAGCCATTGCACCAGATGAAATTGGCGAAAAGGCACTCTTCCCCACAGTCTCCACCAGGACATCCAGGCGGAGCTGCGCATCAAGGGGCACCCCCAGACTCTGTACCTAGGATACCAATGGAAGGCAGACCCCCGCCGATAACAGGGGCTACCATCTCCGTCACCTTACTCACCAACATCATCTCCATCTTGTTGGGATTCAGCCTCAGTCGGTTAACCCTCACCCATTTCCCCACCACCGTCAGACACCGAGTAAAGCACCGAGACTGCAGGACCTGGGTCTGTTGAAAAAGAGAGACAGCTGGGTGTCATCAGCATATTGATGACACCGCACGCCAAACCTCCTGATCACATCACCTAGTAGCTGCATGTATACGTTGAACAGGAGAGGGGACAAAACAGAGCCCTGCAGGACTCCACACGAGAGGTCTCGGTATGATGAAAAGAGCTCACCAAGGACCACTCGCTGGGTCCTACCAGTCAGGAAAGAATGGAACCATTCAAGAACAGTCTCGCCCACCCCTGCACAGTCCCGCAGTCATGTCACCAACATCTCGTGATCAACAGTATCAAACGCAGCCGAAAGATCTAATAGAACCAACAGGGTCGAATGACCCCGGTCCATTTCCCGGCGCAAAGCCACAAACGCAGTCTTGGTGCCATATCCCGGACGAAATCCTGACTGAGAGGGATCCAGAAAACTGATGTGGTCAAGATGCCCCTGCAGCTGCTGAGCCACT
>QEPC01013865.1:14532654-14562572 GCA_003113815.1 Sphenodon punctatus | reverse complement strand
TTACTGTCTGCCCTCCTCTGCAGACTGCTGCAACCAACCTGATTGTAACCAAGCCAAGCACACACACCTGAGACTTCACATCCGCTTGATTGTTTGTTTGTCTTCTCCCCTGTCTCTCCCACTGTCCCCTCTCCCTGTCTCCCCCTCCTTGTCTTTTAGATTGTAAGCCACAGGCAGGGACTGCGTCTATTCCTATGTTCTGTACAGTCCAGGTACATGACCGGCGCTATATAAATGTTTATAATAATAATAATAACCATCCTGGTCTCCTAAGTTCAGCACCTTTATCAGCCAGACTATACTGGTTGCATACATACTTAATCTCTTTGCACCATGTTGGAAATACCCCCTGTTGCTAGTACAGTGCAAGATGGCACTGTAAAATGGCTAGTAGAAGAACATTAATCAGTTCCTTTGAAACAGTTTCATATTTTGCTGATGTAACCTTTTTTCTCTTGTAGAGCTGGGAGACCGAGAGTGATAGAGTGCGACAGAAACTGCTGAGCTTTATAGGACGTATTGGTCGGGAAGCACGTGTTGAATCGACCACTGGCAAGGCACGAGAATCAAAATCCATTGTTATAAAGAAAAAAAACGTAGATGTAATTCTTTTGTACTGACTGATCCTGTCTGTCCTTGTAGGTTTTGGAGGTTCTCTGGGAGCTGGCCCACCTTCCAACATTAGCCTGTAGTCTAATTCAGCAGGCCTTGGAGGAACATCTGACAATCCTTAGTGATGCATATGCAGTGAAGGAGGCAATCAAAAGGAGCTACATCATCAAATGCATAGAAGATATTAAGAGGGTTGGTTTGTCTTTAGGATTATTTTATTTTTTTTATGTTTCCCAAAATGGCATGTTCTCCAGTGTCGTAGTATGGCCCCAGGTACTGCTCTTTTTCCAAATGGCACAGAATTTGACCCTTGTCCCATCTGTAAGTTCTTACCTTGGGGAGTCCATGAGAGGGGTAAAGTGTGTGTGCGCCACTTTGTTTGCCGTGAGACTCATAGTAAGTCTCTTGCCTTTGTTTTAAACAAATTTTCAGCCGAAGGAGTGATCAGTTTTGGGGAAAACTACAAGGATGGACTCAAGGTTAGAATTTGCAGATGGAACCACCATTAAGGTATGTCCGTATTTTACCTGTGTCCCTTTAAACGAAATAAAATAGTCTAGATTTTGTTACAAAGAGTAAAATGGGTTTTGGGGGTGAGGGTTTACCCCCTGCAAACCTCCCAAATGTAAACTGATTTCCAGCTTTAAGCTTTCCTCCTGTTCTTTAAAGAGACAGACCTTCCAAATATTTCCTGATGCATCCTGCAGAGAACCTTTTATTTGCAGCTGAACTTGCAACGTTGTTGGGCAGGAGCATGCAGTTGAGGGGGAAGGTCTTGAAATTGCTTGGGAAATACAACACACAGAATTTCCTGTCCCTCTTGCAGCACTGCCCAGTAGCGCATGATTGTCCGTGAGACCTGTGACCATATATATTTTTCCGAAGATGATGTGCCATTATAAAGGGACTAGTTAACTTCAGATCAGTAGTTTTGTGCTACGCTTAAACTTGGAATACCCCTTTTGTTTTTCTGAATGCAGTAGGATCCGCTTCAGATTTGTATAACTCAAAATTCTGACACAGTCAAAGAAATGTTTTCTCTGGCCCCAAATCTAACATATGTTGTGTTTTGTGTTGAATAAGTCAAATTCTGTACCCTGGTAATTCAATTTCAAGTACGTAGAGTATACCCACCTAGCTAGAAAGATGAGTGCCTTTGTGTGAATTAATGATTCCTTGGCAGTGTGTGGTTAGAAGACTGTTGTATAGTGCCTCCAAGTTTGCAGTGCAATGTAACAGTGATCTCTTGCAGGATCAAACCCCAAAATGCTAAAAAATCTAAACTTTGTTTTTAATAACCTAGCTTCCTCTGGTTTAAAACTTACTTTTTATTGTTGAATGACTTCCTCTTCCTTTCCTATTTCATGGTAACCCTTTTCATCCTGAACACCATAACCTAGTAGTCCTTCATGGCATAGCTACAGTTGGCCAATCTCTTCTAAATCCATGGTCCCAAACCTAGCTCTCATGTTCTAGCTGTTTCTTGTCTCCTGTTATAATGTATGACTCAGACATCTACTGTAACTGGGTTCATTCTTTGTCTATTCTGCATTAAAGATGAGCAAATTTGGCCTTGACTGAGAAAGGAGCTAAACACAGAGTTGGAACGAAAAAATAAATAAATGGGGAGCTAACGGTATAGCCCTCATACACTTACTCACGCATTCATTATCTCTTGACTGGATTGCTATAATGCTTCAAATGCAGGACTCCCTCGGAGACTGGTTCAATGCTGCAGCTGGTGCAGAATGCAGCAGTTCATTTGCTGTACGGTATTTCACACTGTGAACATACACCCGTTTCCTAGGAGTTGCACTGGCTGCCTGTTGGCTGTCCAGTCCAGTTCATAGTCTTATATAAAAACCCAGAATGGTCAGGAACCCAGATATTTGAGCAGCTGCCTTCTTATTGCTATTCCCCTGGACACCTTATGATCAAATAAAAGCAAACTTAATGCACAACCTAGCATCGCTGGTAAGTTTCCCTGACTAGAACCTTACCCAGTCCTTGTCTTTGCTAGGAAGCAGTGGTCCAACATGCTGCTTTTTCCAGAGAAGCAGGCGCCAAGCTTGTCATGCTGAGTGTGTCCTTTAGAGTAGGATCGGGAACATCTTTCTGTGCTGGCTCTGGCATTCCTTTAAAAGCCTATGGTTGCATGGCGCAACCTCATGTTAGCTGTCCCAGGGGTTACCTACTTTGTTGATGGCATTGCACAATCCTGCTTGCGTGCCCCCCCCAATGTGACAGAGCTATCCATTCAGTGTGCATAGCTAGTTCTTAAGTCTTTTTGACTGGTGGCTGTTAGCTTGGCCCACCTTCCCAGACATTTCATTCTCCCGGGAGATCCTCCTGGACGTCCAGTCAGTACAGGAGGGTAGATCCCCGCCACAACCAGTAGGAGGCAGACATTCAGATTTTGGGGAGCATGCTCTGTGGGATCTATCCATAGCTCTCCAGTGTTTTGCCTGCCTTCACACCGGCAGGAAGCAGGCTGGCTGCCTCCATTGAGAGAGGGCAGTCTTCAATTACAAAAGAAAGTAGAAATTTCCCCTAGGTGCCGGGGGGGGAGGAATTCTCCCTGTTCACCCCCCTCTGGAGAGGGGTGGGAAGGATTTCCCGGGTGTCCCCTTCCCCCATCTGGTGCGGGGACCCCGAGGAGCGGGTCCAGCAGCCCCCTGAGGGGAGCTCGCTATAGGTCTCCATAGACCCTAACCCCGCTGGATTAGATTGCTAATCCCTGTTCACCCCCCTCTGGAGAGGGGGTGGGGAGGTTTTGCAGGGTGTCCCTTTTACCATCTGGTGCGGGGACCCCAAGGAGCGGGTCCAGCAGCCTCCTGAGGGGAGCTCGCTATAGGTCTCCATAGACCCTTACCCCGCTGGATTAGATTGCTAATCCCTGTTCACCCCCCTCTGGAGAGGGGGTGGGAAGGACTTGCAGGGTGTCCCCTTCCCCATCTGGTGTAGGGACCCCGAGGAGTGGGTCCAGCAGCCCCGAGGGGAGCTCACTATAGGTCTCCTTAGACCCTAACCCCGCTGGAGCTGGGAGCGTGCCACGTTGGTCGTGGCCAGAGCCCGACAGCGATGCTTCCACCAGCTCAGGAGCGAGCGCTATCAGGGACTGGGAACCACCACGACAGCCGCCGCCCAGCCTTCAGCCGCCGCGGCGTTCTCGTCCCCCAACGCTCCCTTAGCTCCAGGGCCAAGGCCCTTCCCGGGCCCCGCGGCTCGTAGCCCGGCGAGCAGCGGCAGGATAACTCCCAGATCTCCCCGCCCCCCCACAGCTGCGTTCCAGAGAAGTAGCGAAGGCGGGAAAGCTCCCCTTAAGGGCTGCGTCCCAAAATAGCAGTGAAGGCGGGAAAATGAAAGAGCGACAGCAGGACACTCACCCCTCCCCCTATAGGCCTCGCGACAGCAAGGGGCAGCATCGGCAGAAGAGCGAGAGCCAAAATGGCCGCCACAAGGAGCATGGTGGCGGCAGCAGCGGACGCAGAGACAAAAGCAGACGCTGCAACAGTAAGCCCTCTGATTCTCCCTCCCCTGGCCCTGGCCACCCATATGGAGGTTCTCAGGGAGATTCTCTCCCAACTAAAAAGGAAGAGATCTCAGAAGAAGAAATTCCGTCCCTACAAAGACCACTCTAGGAATGCGAGGAAAGGCAAACGCCCCAGGGCCAAGAGATCCCGTGGGACTCAGAGGCCCCTAGACTCTCCCCTTCCTCCTCCTCCCCCACCCCCCGGTTGGGTTCCGCCTCTGAAGAGGTGATGTTGATCCAATCCTCTGAAGAGGAGCAAAGCCAGGGGCCTGGAGGAAAGGGGAACAAGGGGGTCTTGATCTCCTAAGCAGAGATTAACGAGGAGGAGGGGGGAAGCTTCAGACAGCTTTGCCACTGGCAAACAGAGGACTCTGACTTAGAGTGAGCGCTCCTCCCCAGAGGAGGGAGAGCTGGAGGAGACAGGACTCGAGGCTTCAGCAGACCCTGACAGACAGTTTCCCAATAAATACGGGAACCAATTTACCTCTTGATCATAAAGACCTCCAACTGCGGCAAACAAAGACAAGCAGGCCTCCTCAGACTCCTCGGATGAGGAACAGGAGGAAGGAAGGAGTATATCCCTCGACCTAGGGACAGAGACAGAGGGATGGTGCTGGACAGGGCGTAGGAAGAGATCATCAAGAGGGAACAGCAATGCCCTAATAAAGCGGGCAGGATGAATAAAACTCAGACTGCCCTCTATTCTCTTGAGAAAAAACCAAAGAGGATCCTTGTCATCCCTAAGGTGGATGCAGCAGCAGCACCCCTCGCCAGGACTTTGGTTTTCCCAACCAAAGGGGAGGATTTTCCATGGGATCCCACTCACAAGGGGATAGAGTGCAACTTAAGTAGGAATTTTGAGGAAGTAGCCTCCATTGTTAAAATGGCCACACTCACCTCATTTCTTTCTAGGGCAAGTGATTACATGGGGTGAGTGGCTGACCTTCCTCGACCTGAAGGAAGCTTATCTGCATGTCCCCATTCTCCCCGCTCACAGATAGCGGCTCAGGTTCAAGTATGCCCGGCAGCATGGACAATACACGGCCCTTCCATTCGGCCTCACCACCTCTCCCAGGACATTGAGGGAGGTCAACAGGACCACTGATGACGTGGATCAAGCAGGCCAGGTACCCTAGGGTCACTATGAAAATGACTAGGACCCTATCCACCAGGATACAATTAGCCTAGACCGTCAAAGCGGATTCGCCAATGAATATCCTCTGCCAGGCATCCTGAACAGCAGTTTCCAATGTGGAAGCCTGCCGCTGCCTATGGCTCAGATCCTGGAAGGGAGATAACACATCCAAAATCAATCTGGTTGGTGGTTCTTTCCAAGGGGCCAGACTTTCGTCGTCTGCCTAGATAAGGTCCTCGCAGATCCCGTGGACAAATCAAAAAGCAAACATTGCATTACAAAAAAGACTTGTCGTCCCTTAAATGCTTCATACCAAACATCAGGGGGCTCCAAACGCCCCTTTTTTCCCACGGAGAGGGAACCGACAAATACAGGCCCAGACAGAACAAGCAGAAGGGCAACAGTGGCAGATCCATGCATATGCAGAACACGGGGTCCCTAGGTGGACACATAATTGAACACGCACACACACACCCCTTACGAAACAAGCCTAGGGGGCAGGCTGCAAATATTGGTGGAAGTTCAAAACGGAGACCCTACAGTCCATTCGCATGCTTACAGGAGCACTGTTTCCTAGTCAATTTCAAGAAGAGCCACCTCGTTTCCCCCCCCTCAGACCCTAGAACATCTGGGAATTATGATCGACACCATCAAGTACAAGCTCTCTCTGATTCAACAGAGGCAACAAAAGCCATACCTCTTAATACATCAGATCTCGAAAGCCCGCAAGTCCAAACTCCAGACACTAGCAAGCTTACGGGGCACCATGACCTCCTGCCTGGGAATTCTCCAATGGGTCAGATTCCATTTCCGGTCGCTTCAGAGGTTACTACGCCCATGGCAGGACCTCCTGACTCAGGGAGGAAACCCATGGATCACAGTCCCAACAACGCTCAAGAAGTTCTTCAACTGGCAGCCTGTTGGGTTGGGGGATGCACTCACAGGGCAGAATGGCGCAAGGCACGTGGCTTCTGGGGGGGGAGGGAAACTCCATCACATCAACTGGCTGGAATTCCGGCCAACTTACCTGGTTCTAAGAGACCTGGCACCGATCTTACAAGGAAAAGACGTACTGGTATACACAGACAACACGGTGGCAAAAGCCTACATAAATCACCAAGGCGGACCTCGATCCGAATCCCTACACCAACAGGCGACCACACTAATCAAAGGGGCGAAAAGCAACTTGAGATCTGTCAAGGCGATCCACATCAAGGGGCAAACGAACACTCAAGCCGATTGGCTTAGCCGAGTGGCAATCGACCCGGGAGAGTGGTATCTTTGCCCAGCAGCATTCAAGACCATAGTCGATTACTTCGGGCGTCCGGAAGTCAACCTGTTTGAGGCCCCAGGCAACGCGAAGACCAACATCTTTGTCTCTCAGTTCCCAAACAACCGAGCAATAGCTTTCGACGCACTAAATCCGGACCTGGACTCCGGGACTACTGTATGCTTTTCCTCCCTTCCCCCTCATTCACAGCACCATGACAAAGATCAAGCAAGAACGGGCATCTATCAGCTTAGTGATCCCCTTCTGGCCACGACACCCGTGGTTTGCGGACGTCCAGGACCGAAGTTCGACGCCTCCCCTCAGGATCCCGAGCAGGCCAGACCTACTATCTCAGGGGCCAGTGCGGCTCAACAATCCAGATACACTGAAACTGACTGCATGGAAATTAAGAGGACCGCTTTGTGAAAGCGGGGATACTCCCATCAAGTCCTAGACACGTTTCTTCAATCGAGATGTCCAGCAGCAAAGCGAGAGTAGGGAAGTTTCTTGGTATTACCTCTCCTATAGATGGCCTTCCTCATAAGCGTCATCTCTGTGAGGAGGGTGTCCGAGCTCAGTGCTCTTTCAATGGATTCAGCCCTATGCTCCTTGGAGGTGTCGGCGGTGGTCCTGAGATTAGACCCATCCTTGGGTCCTAAAGTGGACACTCGCTTTCATAGGAAACAGGATCTAATTCTGCCTTCCTTTTGTTCAAAGCCAGTGCACCCACAGGAGTGCATCAGGCATACCCTGGATGCTGCCAGAGTCCCTAGGATTTACATTGCTAGGACAGCCCCCTTTAGGAAATCACCATCCCTTTTCATGGCCTACAGCCCCCAGAGAAAGGGGAGGAGGGTGTCCAAGGCAGTCCTCGCTCGTGGGATGACTCTCTGTATTACAGAAGCCTACAGGGCAGAGGACAAACCTCCCCCCTTAGGAGTCTTGGCCCACGTCCTTAGGGGAGCAGCAAACTCACAGACCTTTAGAAAGGCTGCCTCCTACGGGTAAATATGTCGTGCAGCGGCTTGATTTTCAGTGCACTCCTTTGCAAGGCACTGCAGGATCCTGCTGCACAAATCAGCCAAAGCGAATTTGGGAGGCGGGTCATTCAGGCGGTTCTCTGGGGGAGCCGTTTTCCTTCCTTCCGCCTTATAACCCTCTTTTTTTCTACCTCCCTCCTTATTTCCCTCCCACAGAGTTAGGTCTGGGACACAGCTTTGGTATGTCCCTGCTGTACTGACTGGATATCCAGGAGGATCTCCCGGGAGAAAGGAAAATTGGGCTCTTACCTCTGAATTTTCCTTCTACGTGAGATCCTCCTGGACTACCAGTCCCCACCTGGAGTGAGGTATAACTCTGAGGTGGACAGTCCACAGACTGGTAACTTGGTCCTGGTCTTTTACAGGTTTTCCGATAGGTTCCAGGTTCTCCTCCCCATTGGGAGGGTTTTTCGGGGAGTGTTGTTTTTCATCGGAGTTATTTCTCCAGTCGTAGAGTTTAGTTAAAGTAGTTACCAAGTTTCCCTACAGGGTGAGCAAGGTGCAGAATGGCTGGGAACTACTGGAGAGCTATGGATAGATGCCACAGAACATGCTTCACAAAATCTGAATGTCTGCCTCCTACTGGTTGTGGTGGGGATCTACCCTACTGTACTGACTGGCCGTCCAGGAGAATCTCCCGTAGAAGGAAAATTCAGAGGTAAGAGCCCAATTTTCCTGTCTTTTGTCACTAGCTTCATTCCTAAACATCCAGTCAGTAATCAGCTTGTTCAATTATAATCCTATACATACTCTATACCATATATCAAATGGAAGTAAATAATACAGTCGGCAGCCATTTTATACAATCCTTAATCAGTACGTTCTATATCAAATGGATTCAAATCACATTCTGCTAATGCCCGTATGTTTTCCACCTTTTTTGCGTTGCGCCCCATGGACCCTCAAGTTAAGCTTGTTACGGCCGATAGGCGAGACCCCAGAACAGAGAAGGCCATCCCATGGAACTTGATCTTTCCCAATATCTGCCAGAGTTGTGCTTTACGCCCCTTCAAAGGGATGTGCAAAATTTGTGTTTAATTGGGTGTCTGGGCTTCGACATTAGATAGCTTTTTCTTTTCACCATTGTTGCAGTTTTAATGCTATTGTCTGCCATTAGACCTCAGAGCATTTGACAAAGGGCACTATAGAAATCAATAAATGAAAATGGAGCCAGAGAGTGGCGATGGGACAAAGTTGTTTTTTTTTTTAAAAGACGATACCTGAAGTTGGGAGGTTGATGGGACGGAATAAAAAGACTTCTCAGAGTTTTCCACAAAAAAAATCCGTTCAATGTGTAACTATTTTAACTTTTCTTATTACTAGACATCCCAACATAATAATCCCCAGTTTGTGTGGGTGGTCCCAGCTTTACGCCAGCTCCATGAAATCACTCGTTCCTTTATTAAACAAACGTACCAAAAGCAAGACAAGGTAAGAGGTAGAGGTAAAAATATTTTTGAAGGCACAATTGTGTCTTTCAAATTTGTGGTGCTATAAAAGCATGTTAATGGTGTTGAGCTGTTAAAACACTCTACTAAATTGAACAGAGAGGCATTTAATACAGTGGTGTTAGCTTATTACTTCATTTAAATTAGTAATTCCTCAATATTTTGTGCTGTCAACTTATGTATAAAAAGAGTCTTCTCTTTCAGTATCGGGCTAAATTGGTTCACGTTGCCCAAGACTTGTATGCGGTTATCAATTATAACAAGTAAACTTGATTGAAGAGATTGGAATGTGTAACATAATTGGCTCAGAGATTGACTTTTAAAATTTTTAATTGAGGGAACAAAGTCAAATTAGCATCTTGCTATAAGATTTGTGGGAGTTTTGTGTGGAGATGGTAGGCTTTGTAGGTCCTGCTACGCAGTGGTTGTGTAGCCAGATGGTGGAAGTCTGTGGCCTTTTTTGCACACACCCCTCCCCCTCCCTCCGGTGTGCGTGGCGGGTGCATCCACGTGAACAGTGGGTGGGGAGATGGGTGTCCGCCCGTGGAAACACCATGGGCAGTGGGTCAACGTGGGTGGGTGCTCTCAGCACCCACCCATCAGCCACCTACCGAGCCATCTGAAAAAATGGAGGAGGCGCTGTGGGTAGTGATGGGTGTGCGCCTGCGGGAAAGGGCGCACACCCGTCCCCACCCACTGCTGTCCGTGGGGGGGGGAAAGGCCTATGTTCTGTGGGACAGATTGGAAGAGGGGAAGAAATGAAGGTGAAAACTTCCAAGGAGGCAAGAAAATCTTGTCATTCTTAGTTGGATGTTTGTAGAGGAGGGGCGATATGCCAAAAACCTAAGAATTTTTATATAAATGGTAGACACTTCTAACTCTGCATGTTGTGATGCTGCATTTCTTAATACCTCTTTTTCAATTTTCTGCCAAGAGCATTATTCAAGACTTGAAGAAAAATTTTGAAATAGTGAAACTGGTGACAGGAAGCCTAATAGCATGCCACCGATTAGCCGCTTCAGTTGCAAGCCCTGGAGGACTGGCTGGCTCAACGTTAGTGGATGGTCGATTTACTTACCGAGAGGTATTGAACGTTGTACTAACTGTTCAGACCCTTTTTTCCAGACAGTTTATCCAGAAATCACTCACAGAAGCCATAATCCAACTGTTCACAATCTTTTGCCTGCATGACCCCATTTTGAAGCTAAATTCCATCCCCCCCCCCCCAAGAAAGCAGCTGACACGTATAAAATATCAATTGAGTTTACAGCTCCTTCTGCAGATAGCGTGGCCCACGGTTGTAATTGATTAGCAGAACAATGTTTTAGTTCTCATTTCAAGTTATTTTGTTGACAAGATGAGATTGAACCCAATTGTGGTGGTCTCTTTTCAGTACCTAGAAGCACATCTGAAATTTCTTGCATTTTTCCTGCAAGAAGCCACGTTGTATTTGGGCTGGAATCGTGCCAGGGAAATCTGGGAATGTCTTGTGACTGGTCAGGATGTGTGCGAGTTAGACCGAGAGGTAAGAAATCTGACAGACCAATGTCTAGTGGCGGAAAGTGAAGTTAATGGTTGAAAGGATTTACAAACCAACCAGAAAGTACTTTACTATTATTAAAGGAGAACCGACTAACTATTTACATAGGCTAGGTTTAGATTCACTTAAGAGTTTTTCCCTCTTTGGGTGGTAACTGGTCAAAAGATAAACCCAGTCTTAGTTTGTGTCATGGCAAGCTATTCAGTTAGCTAATTCAAGATGTCGGTGGAACCAGCCACTGTGTCCCCTTGAAGCTTTCAAGCTAAGTTGGCTCCATGACTCTCCTGAGATCATTTCATCGAATCTTCGAGTTGGAAGTGACCTCAGAGGTCATCTGGTCAACCCCTGTTCCTTTTCTTGTTTATCTGTCCTCAAGCCACGGTCCATGCTGCTCTGCAGCGCCCAGCCTGTTCTGCTGTCCGAGTGCACCAGCCCTTAAGTTAGACCCTAAATCAGCTTTAGGCGTCTGTTTCCCTTAGCTACTCCGAAAGCATAGTTAAACCTTCCGCTGACCGTCTTCCCTTCTGCTTCAGAGCCAATGCCTTTTAAATGCTTCCAGGATTCTGTTGCAGGTGCCGAACCTGCAGCATGAGAGGGCTTCTTATTGGCCAGCCCCAATCCCCAAGTTCCAGTCATAAAAAAAAAAGTAAACTCTGCTCTCTGAGACAGTGTTTAGAATGGCCTGGCCATTCTAAACACCACAAGTGGCTTTTGGCAAGTCAGTGTCTCTGACCCTAAGTTCCCCATCTGTAAAATGGGAATAACAATGGCCTCTCTTGGTTGTGCTGTTAGGATGTACTTCATAAAGGTGGTGAAACACTTTGAATGCTGAAAATGCTACCTAAATGAGTAATAAAACAATAAATGAGTCAATAGATAATGACTTATCTGCTGTCTTTGAGAAGAAATGTGTGCTAAATTCAAACCTAGACAGCCAGCAGAATAATGCAGATGGAATCTCTTAAGGCTTTGCACAATGAATGACATTAATAAACACTGACACCCTAAGGCTAACTTGCAACATTTTTACTGAATACAAGTCAGAGGCCTGGTCTGGGATTTTACCTTGTGCTTCAGAGCTGGCTGAATTACTTTGGCACCTGGTAATGTTGTGTGCAAGAGTAATGAATGGAAGGTATTTTTTGCACTGATGTATATTTTGGACTTACACTTGCATACTCTATGAAAGCTGTTACCAACCATGGTATTGGAAGTATTGTAGAACAGCACTGTCAAGTGATGTAGTACAAAAATATGCAATGGCCACTTGCATAACTGCGCTTCATTTGCAGATGTGTTTTGAGTGGTTCACGAAAGGACAGCATGATCTTGAGAGCGATGTGCAGCAGCAACTCTTTAAAGAGAAAATTCTCAAGCTGGAGTCCTATGAAATCACTATGAACGGTATGGTATGCAAGTGTCTTTCATTTGTCTGATTCGGGGCTGGGGGGATCCTTAATGGACCAGATTACTTGAAGACATGCTTCGTAATATATCTTGACGTTTAAAAACTTTTGAAAATCAGCTTAGCAAGCCAAGCCCATTTCCCATTATTCTAAGCATTTGATATAAAAAGAACATTCTGTTTTAATTAAATGAAAATATCAATTTCTATATAAATTTTTCATAATTTTTAAATACAGGCTTTGGTTTATTTAAGACATTTTTTGAGAATGTGAATCTGTGCGACCATCGACTAAAACGTCAAGGAACTCAGTTGGTAAGTGCATTCCTTTTTTGTTACTGTTCAAATGGGAAGGAGGAGGCGTCCCAATAGCCCATGTTATACAGTCCGTTTGTACCCTAACGGCAAATGTCCTTTATAAGCCATTTACTTTTCTGAAGATTTTACTTTGAAAATAGAGAAGTTTCCAAGTTGAATGATCAGACTGTTGTTGGAAACGAATAGATTTCCTTTATGTTGCTGAAACATGAAGGAAAATATTCAAGGTGTCTTTGTATTACTGAGCAAAATGTGTGCACTTTTTTTTGTTTTGCCTCTAAAACTAAAAGCTATTGCATACATAGCTATTGAGTTTTTTCCCCTTGAGTTTTTGTGTGAGGAGAGCTATGTTTAAGTAACAATTAATTTTATATCCTCCTTAACACTTTACTTTATAATAATAGTGACCAGCAGTTTTATGACACTTGCTAAGTTGCCGGTCAATGGTGGCAAAAGAAAGAGCCTTGTTTATGCTCAGTTGTAGAGTATGAGCAGCACATCCCGTATCTTCAAAATTGGATTTCTCAACCCCCAGAACATTTCTTGCACTATCTGTGCATATCGCTACAACTCTCTCACTGATCTCCCACTCCAATTTAGTCGCGGGGGGCGGGGGACTAATCGAGTGATCACCCATTAATCGATTAATTGAGCTGATTGATTAAAGGTTGCAGCCCTAATATATACCTCTGGCTGAACGTTTTGGTATCTAATTAGTATTTGTATCAAATTTCATCTTTAGGGTGGTTTAAACTCTGACTTCCTTATGCTTCTGAGAATTTCAGCCACGAGAAGTCAGTAGTTTAGAAAGAGAAAGTGGGCTAGAGTTTGGATTAGTTATAAAATATTAAATCTGCCTAATTGGAGATCTTATATTATAATTGTATAAACACTTTCTGTAGACTGAAAAGTACAGGCTCAAAGGCATTAAACTTGAGCATTTGTGAGAAACTTTTGGTTAATGTGCTTTATTTATTTTTTTTGTGCATTTTTAGGAAATCTAGTAATCGTTTGTTTTGTTTTTTTTCTCAACAGCACGTAGAAAAGTTAGAATTGATAGGAATGGATTTTATTTGGAAAATTGCAATGGAGTCGCCTGATGAAGAAATAGCTAATGAAGCCATTCAGCTAATCATAAACTATAGCTATATTAATCTAAACCCTAGGCTGAAAAAGGTAATGTTCTTCAGAATATCACTCTTTGAGTCTCATGCAGAAGAATTTAGTACCACATTACGCTTTATTACTGTACTTTGTTCTTGATTTTACTTGTCTCCGTCTAATTCACTGAGGCTGTTTCTTCTCTTCTATGCCTCCAGGATTCAGTCTCACTGCACAAGAAATTCATTGCCGATTGCTACACAAGATTAGAAGTGAGTGGCAGAGGCACCTTCACCCCACGCCCTCTTTAAATTACTTCATTGTTGTAAATTAAGCTGCAAGGTGGATGCAAATGCTTTTTAAAGTATTATTATTATTAAGCGTTTATATAATGCCAGCAATGTGCCTGGTGCTTTACCATTGTAAAAAGGAGACACGGTCCCTGTGCCAGCAAGCTTACAATCTTGAGAGACAAAGGGTGGGGGAAACAGGAAGAGACAAGGATACATACGTGAACTCCTGAGGTCTCAGGTGTACGTGCTTGGCTTAGTTACAAAGGTGTAGTTACTCATTTAATGTTACGTATTCTTCATGTATTGTGAAGAATACGGGCACTTGTGAACTAAAAAAAAAATGTAAATCTTTCCCAAAATGTTTCTTACCTCAGACCAAACGTTTGTGGAGGAATAATTCGTTCTGTCTTAGATCAAAGACTTTGGGGAAAGTTTTTTATCTTAGTGTGCTCTTTGCTCGAGGATAGAAGTGAGAACTTGAAAATCAACTTCATTGAGAGGGTTTCGTCTTTTATCACTGGCTAAACAGGAAGGTCTTCAGTAGCTTTCGTCCTATTTTATCATTTTAAAATGTGATACAGTGTAAGGGCTGCTTTACGTTGGTCTCGCTTTCCTTTTAGGCAGCCAGTTCAGCCCTTGGCGGCCCAACCCTGACGCATGCTGTTACCAGAGCTACCAAAATGCTTACAGCAACTGCCATGCCCACTGTAGCGACATCCGTACAGTCTCCCTACAGGTAAGTTAGTCTTTAAGAGGGGAAACAAATCGTAAATGTTTCAGGTTCCCTCCCCCAGGTAAATTTGAGTGGAGAAGCAGCTTCATACTATTTTGGGGATAGCAAACCTCTCTCCCAAACATAGCCTGACATTTTCCATTGCCCTACTTTGCTCTATGAAAGATGAGGAATGCAAAGTAATTGTGGGCCAGTAACACAGTCTAGCAGCCATGACTGTGTGTGCGTGTGGTGTGACATGCTAGACTCCTGTAAATCCAAAACCAGTTGGTCTGCTGTATTGCATTCTTGATAAACAGTTGGTCCACATGTCTCCGACAAGTGCAGTGCAGTAAGATTGCTCTTCAAAACCTCTTTCCATGTTCTTGGACTGGATAGTTGACTAAGTTCAGCATTTTCATTTGTAAGTGAGCACAGCTTTTGTGCACATGGAATTGGGAGCTAAGACTATTTGAGGGCAGCAGTAGAAGGTGCATAGAAAGGCAAGATGCTTAAACAGAACCCAGCCATGCAAATGTAAGCTTTTGAGACACATGGGCACTATATCTCAAAGGATCGATACAGCTGGCTGTTGAATCTGCTGGCTGTTAAGCTATTGAGTATCCTACCAACCTACCTGGACAGGAGTTGCTATTGGGCACCGTCACTCCTTTCTAACGTTCTTTTAGATGTTTAGACAGTTGGCTAAAAACTCTGCTTATGTGTAGCTTAGTTTGAAAAATGAACCCTTGCTGCAAAGTGCGGTTGCCATTTTTGAAAAAGAAAATGACTATTTGTAGCAGTAGCATGAGCAAGTTAATGTCATGAGAGCGGTCCTCTGAAAACAGTAGTAACCTCGCTTTGTTTCCTTCTTTCAGTGGACCATTTCTGTCCTTTGCAATATTGCATATAGATGCATGTCGAACAGTAGCTTGATGCTAAAATGCAGTGGCTTTCAGAAGAGATTTTACAATTAGCTCTGCTATAAGAAACTGAGATGCTAAAGAACATAAGTAGTGTCATACTGGTCAGACCAATGGTCTATCTAGCTCAGCATCCTGTCTGACAGTGGCCAACTTCAATTGCTTCGAAGACATGATTGGACTGATGATAAATGGAGAGGGCTGTTTCACGTTACCCACTCCCAGCACCCAGAGATCACATTCCCCTGATCAACTTGACTAATACCTATTTACGGCCCTATCCTCTAAGCATTTATCCAACCCCTTCTTGAACTCACTTGTACTATTGGTCTTTTCAACATACTACAGCAATGAGTTCCACCAACTAACTGCATTGTGGGGTGTGTTTTTGTTTCTGGTTGTTTTTTTTAAAAGCTGTGGGGAAACCGGGCGTGATAAGTTTAGGTAAATAAGTTCTTCCTTTTTATTTTAAATCTGCTCCTAGTTAACTTCATTTGGCTTCCCCTGATTCTAGTATTTTGAGATGTACCAAAGTCCATTAAATTGCCTACATTAGTACTGGTTAAGAATCATCCAGTCTACGTAGTATATGGTTGTGTGTATTTCATTCTTGACAGAATTAAAGTGTGTGCGATAGTAGTATCTGGACTAAGCCTTCAATAGATGCACAGATTTTTTCCCTACAACCTCACTAACACAGCAAAGGGCAGGCTTTTTAACCTAATATGCCTTGGCCTGTTTGCAATCCTTCTGCGAGTCAGATGGATGGACAGACGGAACACTCATCTGACAAGTCTCAATCCTAAGTTTGCTGGGTCGTGATGGTAGCTTTTCTGTTGATTAGGGCTGAAACTTGGCCCTCAGTTTTCCTTGGATTTTACCAAGTATCCCAGCATTTGAACTCATTTTGTAGAGTTCTTCTGAGGAATTGGCCCCGGCACTCAGCAAAATAGTTGATTGAGGGCGGCAGGGAAGGGGTGGGGGGCGGGCAGTAAAGGCATCTGAAAGCTACAGAAGCCATCACACTGCTGTAGAGTGGGGCTGCTGTTCGAATGTGGTCTCTGTGAGCATGCACTCTAGTGCTCTGTGAGGGCAGGCTGGGGAATGTAGTCCAACATGCTCCCAGAAAGCGTAAGAACAGCGACCATCGCTGGCTCTGAGAGCAGACTGGACTTTATTTCCCAGCATACTCTTAGAGCATGCTCACCAAGACTGCATTCAAATAGCTGCTCCATTCTCCCGGGAGATCCGCCTGGACGGCCAGCATAACAGTAGGGTAGATCCCCGCCAATACCAGTAGGAGGCAGACATCTTCATTTTCTGGAGCATGCTCAGAGGGATCTCACCCCCACTTTCCAGTTGTTCATCTGCCTCCACACCGATAGGAAGCAGATTGGCTGCCATGCCAACGAACTCAAGAGCAGGCAGCCTGCACAAGCAACCTAAATGAAATCCTCCAGGTGCCGGTGGGGGAGAGGAACTCTCTCCCCTGTTCACCCCCCTCCATCCGGAGGGGCCGGGAGGTCTCAGTCTGGGTGCTCCCCTCTCCCACGGGCGTTGGGGCCCCGTAGAGCGTGGCGTAGCATCCCCCAAGGGGTGCTGTCTACCGGTCCCTTGGGACACCCCACCCCATCCACCCCCCGCTAGAGCCAAGGTCTCACAGTCAGCCGCAGCTTGCAACCTGTCGGCACCGGCTCTCCAGCCCCTGAAGGAGCCTATCAGGCTCGGCCCGGCAGCCCCTCCCCCAGTAAGGGATCAGGCTCTCCAGCGGTACATCATAATTCCGAGCATGGGAGAAGACCGCACCAGCGCACTCAGCCCACACCCCCAGGCTCACAACCTACGGGGCTGCTGAGTTCCCGGCTGCAGCAAAGAGCAGCGCGCCGAAGGCTAGAGGGGGAGCCCGACTGCGCTCAGTCCCGCAGTTCCTAGCAACTCCAGGCGGCTGCAGCAGGAATCTGCCTCGCTTTCAACCTCCCCTCCTTTAGCCCGCAAACAAACGGCGGCGGGGGAAGCGAGACAGAGCGATGGCCACCACGAGGAGAATGGTGGCGACGGACACAGATGTGGCACCTGAGTCAATAGTAAGCCCCCCTGCGTGCTCCCCCCCACCCCAGGACCCACATATGGAGGTCCTCAAGGAGATTCTCTGGGAACTCAAAAGAAAGAAATCTCCCCCTAGAGCCAGAAAAGCTGTCTCCTATAAGGGCCATTCTAAAGGGGTGGAAAAAGGCAAACTCCCCTTGCCAAAGAAGCCTCGCAGAGAGCCAAGGCCCCTCGACTCCCCAGTCTCCTCAGGGGTGGCATCGGAGGAGGTTATGTCCATCCCCTCCTCTGAAGACGAGCAACCCCATAGGGGGAAAAGAAAGCAAAGGCAGGTAAGGAGTCCCCGAATAGCAGCTAGTGAAGGGGAAGAGGAAGGGACAGAGACTCATGCCTCTGAAGACCTCCACGCCTCAGAGGAGGAGAGCGGGGGATCCCCTTTGCAGGAGGGAGAGGTAGATGAGCCAGAGATCGAGGTCTCATCAGACCCAGACAGACAATTCCCGTCCAAATACAGAGACCAGATCTATGAACTGGTCATAAAGGCTCTGCACCTTCAGCAAAAGGACAAACGCGTCTTCTCGAAGTCCTCAGAAGAGGAGGAGGAGGAGGAAAGGGAATATATCCCATGGTCTAAAACCAGGGACAGAGGGATGGTTTTGGATAAAGCTTACGAGAAGATCATAAAAAAGGAATGGCAGCAGCCCAATAAGGTGTGCGCAAAATGAACAAAACCCAGGTATCCCTCTATTCCCTCACAAAAAACAGAGATCCTGCTCGCCACCCCCAAAATAGATGCCGCAGCAGCTTCTCTGGCCAGAAATTCTGTTTTCCTGACAGGAGCGCATGGGACCCTACGGATAAGGGAATCAAATGTAATTCTAAGGTGAAATTTTGAGGAGGTGGCTTCAATCATAAAGATGCCCACCATCACCTCTTACTTCTCCAGAGCCCTCATGACCTGGATTAAGCGGGCCAGAGACCCCCTGGGTTTTTGCGAAAATGACCAGGAGTCTGTCCACCAGAATACAGCTGGCATATGCCTTTATAGCAGACTCATCCGCGGATATGCTCCACTGGGCATCAAGGGCGTTGTCATCTCTGGCTCAGATCCTGGAAGGGGCACAACATGGCCAAGAATACCCTAGTGGGGGGACCCTTCCAGGGGGCAAAACTCTTGGGCGTCTGCCTGGATAAGGTCCTAGCAGACACGGCAGACAAATCAAAGAAGTAGATCCTACAAAACAGAGGGATCCCGAAAAAACCTTTTCATCCCTTCAGCTGTTACCAGCCAATGCCGGGGGGGGGGGAGAGAGTTTCCATACGACCATTCTACCCACACAGGGGTAGCCAGCAGAAGTACAGACCCAGATGGCATAAGGGACTTCCCTGCAAAAGGGAGTTGGAAACAGACGCAACCAGTCACAGGCCTCTGGATGTTCCAAGGCGGACGCATGACTATGGAACCACCCTGATGCAGGTCCAGGCCCCTCTGGGAGGCAGGCTCCAGCGGTTTGCAGAGAGATGGGTAGCTTCCACCACAGACACATGGGTCCTACGCACAGTCCAGAGGGGTTATGCAATCGAATTCAACCCCTGACACTATTTTTGTTCCTCGCTGGTCTCCAGTAACCCAAGTAAACATCACGCCATGCAGACAGAAATAGACAGACTTCAAGCCATCAGAGCCATAGAACAGGTTCCAACACACGAAAGGGGTTCCGGTCTCTACTCTATTCTGTTTCTGATACCAAAAAAGTCAGAGGAATGGCGGGCGGGCCTCGATCTCTAGAGTCTAAATCGATCAGCGAGAGTTCAAAAATTCAAGATGGAGACCCTCCAATCCATACGGGTGGCAGTAATGCAAGGCGAGTGGTTGACCTCCCTCGACCTCAAGGAAGCACACCTGCACGTACCCATCCTGCCCTCTCACAGACAGTGGCTCAAGTTCTTGTACACCCCTCAACACTGGCAATACGCCACCCTTGCCTTCGGCCTTGGCACCTCACCCAGGACATTCATGAAGGTTCTGATACCGCTAGTCGCGAACTTGAGGGAAGAGGGAATCAAGATCCACCCTTACCTCAACAACATCCTCATTCGGTCTCTGACTTATGAACAGGAAGAGGTGTATGTCCACAGGGCCATCCGATACCTGCAAGATCACGGCTTCTTAATCAACTTCCAGAAGAGCCATATCACTCCCTCTCAGTCTCTAGAACACCTGGGGGTGATCCTGGACACTCTCAACTACGGATTCTTTCTAACACAACAGAGACTCCTGCTGTTGATCCATCAAATTTCAAACGCCCGCAAAGCCAGACTCAAAGTTCTTGCCAGCCTACTGGGCAACACGATTTCCTGTCTGGGAATCCTGCAATGGGCCAGATTCCATGCCAGACCACTGCAATGATTTCTCCACCCATGACAGGACCTCCTGACTCAGGGGAGGAACCCCTGGGTCACGGTATCGGCACCTGTCAAGAAATTCCTCCACTGGTGGACTCAGAAGGACCAATTCAGCCCCGGGGTTCCCCTTTCAGACCTCGACAGGGTACCGGTGACAACCGACGCAAGCCTCTCAGGATGGGCAGCACACTGACGGCAGAACCACGCAGGGCAAGTGGCTCAGGTAGGAAAAAAGACATCACATCAACTGGCTGGAACTGCGAGTGGTGTACCTGGCCCTACGAAACCTAGCACTATTCCTGCAGGGGAAGCATGTCCTGGTATACACGGAAAACACAGTGGCGAAGGCATACATGAACCATCAAGGGGGCTCACGATCCGAAGCCCTTCATCAGCAGGCATCCACACTTATCAGGTGGGCAGAGAGCAACCTAAAATCCATCAGAGTGGTCCATATCGTGGGGGGAAAAGAACATCCAGGCCGATTGGCTAAGCCGAGAAAGGATCAGTCAGGGGGAGTGGTCCCTTCACCCAGAGGTATTCGAGACCATAGCCACCACCTTCGGACGTTCGGAACTCGACCTGTTTGCCGCTCCAGCCAACGTAAAAACACAGATCTTCATCGCACGCTTCCCAGATCACCGATCGGCGGCTTTTTACACTCTGAACCTGACCTGGCCGACTGGGCTCTTGTACGCCTTTCCCCCGTTCCCTCTCATCCGCAGAACGGTAGCAAAGATAAAATAAAGAGCGAGCACGCATCATCCTAGTGACACCCTATTGGCCACGACGTCCATGGTTCGCAGATGTCCTAGAGATGAACACAGAACCTCCTCTCAGTCTGCCGGTCAGGCCCGATCTGCTGTGTCAGGGCCCGATCGCTCACAGCAGTCCGCGAGCTCTGAAACTAACAGCGTGGAAATTTCAATTTCTCAGGAGGGCCCTGAGAAAGTAGGGGTATTCACAAGAGCTTATGGGCACCATGCTCCAGTCGAGGCGCCCAGCTACTAAGCGCATATATCCAAGTACATGGGCCGACTTCACTAGGTGGTGCGAGAACAAGGAAGTCAGACCAGCTAGAGCTCCCATTAGGGTTATTTTAGACTTCCTCCAGGAGGGATTAGACAAGGGGTTAAAACCCAACACTTTACAGAAACAAGTGGCAGCGTTAAATAGCGTGCTGTGCACGGTCAAAGGTCACAAACTAGCTAGAGGCCCTCACGTTATCAGGTTCCTTCAGACCTCTAGAGTTCTCTCTCCTCCAGTTCCCCTCGCGGAACTTGAATTTTACTACTCAGGGCTCTGACAAAAACTCCTTTTGAACCGATGAGAGAGGCCTCCCTATATTACTTGTCGCTCAAAATGGCTTTCCTGATAGGGATCACGTTGACTCGTAGAGTTTCAGAGCTTAACGCCATGTCCACGGACTCTGCTCCTTCAGAGAGTCCTCCACGGTCCTAAGATTAGATCCAGCCTTTTGTCCTAAGGTTGATTCTCGCTTCCATAGTGAGCAGGAGGTCATCCTTCCCTCTTTTTGTCCTAATCCGAGTCACCCACATGAGCGAGTCTGGCATATCCTCGATGTCACTAGAGGGTTACGAATTTACCTAGAACGGACTGCCTCTTTTAGAAAGTCATTTTTGTTTCCTACAGTCTGCGTAGGAAGGGCCTGAGAGCATCCAAGGCAGTCATCGCTCGCTGGTCCTCTCTTTTGTATCATAGAGGCCTATAAGGGGGAGGGCAAAATCCCTCCCCAAGGGGTATTCGCTCATTCCCTTAGAGGAGCAGCTACGTCCCAGACTTTTAGAAATTCGGCATCTTACAGAGAAATTTGTCGTGCAGCAGCCTGGTCCTCGGTGCACTCTTTCACAAGACACTACAGGATCCCACTGCACATAGCAGCAGAGCAGCGTTTGGGAGGAGGGTGTTACAGGTGGTCTTATAGGGGGTAGTTCTATTCCCTCTCCGCCTGTTACCTCTTCTTTTCATCCTCCCTCCGTTTTCCCTCCCTCAGTGATAGGATTGGGACACCACTCTGGAACGTCCCTACTGTTATGCTGGCTGTCCAGGATGATCTCCCTGGAGAAAGGAAAATTGGGCTCTTACCTTCTGAATTTTCCTTCTGTGGGAGATCCTCCTGGATGGCCAGGCCCACCCGGAGTAAGGAGTAACTCTGAGGTGCCTGAAACTGGGAATAGGTTTTTAACCCAGGGTTAGACCCTAAACTCATGTCCTGTTGGCATTTTGAGTTAGGAAGTTTGGTTCCCTTTTTTCACGCAACGGTAGGTTTGGTTTGGATTACATCATTTTTTTCCCCAGTTCAGTATAGGTTAAGCATTGTGGAGGGGAACTTAGAACTACTGGAGAGTGGGGGTGAGATCCCTCTGAGCATGCTCCAGAAAATGAAGATGTCTTGTCTCCTACTGGTATTGGCGGGGATCTACCCTACTGTTACGCTGGCTGTCCAGGAGGATCTCCCATAGAAGGAAAATTCAAAAGGTAAGAACCCAATTTTCCTTTCTACAGTGGCACACTGGCTCCCACAGCTTTCAAGTGAATTTGCTGTTCCCCCGCCCTGCCCCCTACTGTCCTCTGCCCACTGTGCCCAAGTACCTACCCTCGCTTCTCTCAGGGGGCAGCAAATCTCCTGCCCGCACCCTGCCTGCCACACCAGAGTTCTGAGTATTTATCAGCCGAACACTCAGGCCCAATCCTCAGAAACTTGGAAATACTCAAAGTTTTTGCTATCTGATACGGCCCTATTATTGACACATGTTCTCTTGGACTGGACTGGACAGACCTCCAACTCACTTCATATTTTATTTTGATTGCAACTTCTAGGTCAACTAAACTTGTAATTATTGAGAGATTACTACTGCTGGCAGAACGCTATGTCATCACAATAGAGGTGAGAAAGATCCTTGTTACAATTAACAAAACTGCCTTTTATAACAAAGCTGAGAACCTTCTGTTTTTTCAATATCAGCATGGTTTAAGCTATTTTCCAGTAAAATTCTTCAGTGGTTTTGTACTTCAGGAACTCATTTTACTGATCTGTTTTTCTTTTTGTAGGATTTTTACTCTGTTCCTCGTACTATTCTACCTCATGGTGCCTCCTTCCATGGACATCTTTTAACACTTAATGTTACATATGAGTCTACCAAAGACACCTTCACTATAGAGGTATGCATCCACAAAGTGTGCCATTTTGGAAATACAAGCAACACCCACCTACGGTCAATAACTGAAAAATGCTAGTGGAAAGGAGAGATTCTCTTTATTTGGAGTGCTGATATCACACTTAGTCCGTTTATCCATTTCTAGAAGAGTTGGGTTTCTTTTGCAGTAATGACCCTCCTAAACATCAAGAAGACAGCAATAAAGCTCTTATTTTGAGCACTCTAATTCAGGTGTGGGAAACCTCGGGCCCAGTAATGTGGCCCGCAGCTAGTTTTTATGTGGCCCCTTTCCTGGAACTGACCTCTGGATACAGGATCTACCTTCAAGCAGTGAAAGACCGCTCAGGGCAAGGAAGCAGAGATGAGGGCATGCACACAAGGATAGGGAACACATCCATAATCTGGGCCCTTCTCTTCTTGAGCACACTCCTTAAGCATCTCCAGCCCCAACTTGTTTGCTGCCTTCAAACGTTTGTACTTATTTTCATAGTGGGTCCTGGGAACAAAAAGGTTCCTCACCCCTGCTTTTAAAAAGAAATGGAGGCCTCTTCTAGTTTTACGTATTTATTTTTAAAACAGAACATTGGCTGAGTCATACATTATGCTTGAGAGAAACCAGTAATTTGAATAAGGATCTCGATCCCCAGGCAAAAGGTCCTCTGAATCATCTGACACTCAAACTTTTTGTCTGTTGCTTTCAATAGTTCCTGTAAGCCATGTGGATCAACCTGCAGCGATTATTCCAACAAACTAACTTCCCTTTGTTTTATAGGCTCATAGCAATGAAACTGTAGGAAGCATCAGGTGGAAGATAGCAAAGCTGTTGAATTCGACTGTGGATAACATACAGATATTTGCAAATGACAGTCTGGTATGTTAATTACAAATAATCCAGTTTCCCAAGCTTGGCGTTTTCCACCCATACTAAAGTAGTTAAATGTTTTGTTAACAGCTAACCGTTAATAAAGATCAGAAGCTGCTCCACCAGCTGGGTTTCTCTGATGAACAAGCTCTTACCGTAAAAACATCAGGAAGTGGAACGCCGTCCGGGAGCTCAGGAGATTCCTCAGCCAGTTCCAGCAACAGTAGCGGTGTCTTCAGTTCATCCTATGCAATGGAACAGGTACTGTACAACAAGCTGGAACCTGTTTTACAGTGGTATTCTAGGATTAAATCTGATTTGACGCTAAGTGGTAAAGGGCAATTAGCAGTGCTGGACGCTCCCAATTCCAGACACCTGGAGTCAAGTCCTTCCACAGAAAGTCTCCACTTTGGCAGATTACAAAATCAATGCACAGTATCCAAGTCCTCTTGGAAGGCTTAGGACTGGAGTAGCAGGGCTGGTACTTGCCAGGGCTGTGATCTTTGTTAGAGCCTGGGGCTCTGAGAAACAGAATTGTTTTTTCAGTCGTAATTGAGGTCCATTGGCAGAGCTTGGAGCGGGAGAAAACTGGAGGAGCTTGTGTTGCCTGCACATTGAGTACGTCATGCTTTGCTCAAACCAGGCCTCGACCCGCTTCAGCATTAAATTCACCCATTTAAATGAGAGAAAAGCACCCCCAAAGGCTACCTCTTTATCACCTCTCTTAATCAGTAACTTTGCTTTCAAGCTGAAATATAGAGACGCCTAAATAGCAGTGCTTGCCTTTATTTTTAAACTATTAATGAAAGGAGCTCCTTTCAGTCATGGGCACAATGCATGTAGATTTCCTAATGTTTATTTTATGTCCATTATCTGTGCAAACTCATCTGGTAACTTTATCAGTTATTTATGTGGAAAAAAGTAAGACTTCCTGTAACTCCTTTTAAAAAGAGTTACAGTTTTTTAAAATTAAAAAAATAAATAAAAAGGGCATGGGTTAAGCTACTCTCTGCTTCCTCAGTTCAGTGACAATTAGCAGAATTGGATGTTACGCTCCACAGTGGTGGGTGTGTGCAGAAGGGGGAGAGTTAAATGCTGAAATTGCTATCTTGAGCTGGAAAGCAGCTGACGTCTCTGGGCCAGGTTTTGTATTTAGGCCAGTTGCTTAAAATGGAGAACCTTACAAAACAGCTTTAAAAAGAGGGGGTGGGCAGGGGTGTGTGACTTTTTTTTAATTGTGTTTCTGCTTTAATCCTCAGGAGAAATCCCTCCCTGGAGTAGTAATGGCTCTCGTGTGTAATGTATTTGACATGCTTTACCAGCTCGCCAACCTAGAAGAGCCAAGTTAAACAACCTAGTTATTAAGCATTGGAGAAATGCTGTGACTGCAAAGCCCTAAAGAGCATTTCCAAATAGATATAGACTCTTCAGTAGTAAATCCTGTCTTGTCGTCCTTCACTTTCCAGAATAACTTTGCGAGTGAGGAGGCTTTTGCTGTTGATTCCTACAGACCCTGCCATTCAGGAAGCACTTGATCAACTAGACTCTCTAGGACGAAAGGTATGGATTTGGTCAAATAGCATATTTGCACTGCTATTGTGTAGCTACCACAACTCTTCTCTCTTAAGCACACAAGATTGTACAGCCTTGGATGTGACTTGCCTTTGGGGGTGAAGTGGCAGTAAGAACACACGAAACAGGATATAGACATTAAAGACCTCCTAGATAGGCCTGTTTATGAGAAATTACAAACCTTTTAAATATAGCTTATTATTAAGGTTTATGTAGCACCTGCAATGTACTTGGTACTTTAATCAATACTAGACACATCCCTGCCCCAGCGGGCTTACAATCTATTCCCCACCTCTTTGTCACCCCTTGCTTTCAGAGGGAGAGACCAGAATACATCCACAAGGTTGGGAAGTTGCATGTGCACGTGCTTAGCTTAGTTACAGGGAACAAGGGGACTCTAAGAAAATCCTAATGGGAGATTAAGGGGATGAGCCTGGCGGAAGAGGTAGATTTTTCAGGAAGGATTTGAAGCTTTGGAGGGAGCAGAATAAACCTATTGTGCTGCTCTTCATTTGCTGCTATCCACGAGGTCCTAATTTTTCCCCATAACAAGCCAGTCTTTTAAAATATGTATTTAAGCTAAAACTTATTGCAAATACAACATTCAGTGACTCAACCATTAGAAAATGATGCAGTGGCTGTAGCAACCATTTTGGGTAAAAGCACCACAATTCTTAGTCAATTTTACATGCCCTTAAAATCTCCTGGGAAGCACCATCTGGTTAGGCTGGGGGGAAAGTACTTGCATTCATTGGCTGCCTTGCCTTCCAGGGTTTTTCATGCACTGTGTCTAACATGCTTAAAAACATCAGCAAGGCAAGAAAATAGGGTAGCAATTTAGCTCACAGCAATAGAGCAGCTTGAATGTCCCAAATACCAGGATATTTAGCAGTAAATGAGCTGCAGCATCCATTACTTTTGATGTGGCTATATGAGGAAGTGTGGCTGCCGTGCTGCTCTCAAGATGAAGACGAAGAAGTTTGAACGATAGCATTTATTGGACCAACTGTTGTCGTCGGAAATGTGCAAGTTTTCAGACCTCACAGCGTCCTTGCTCAGGCAAGTAGGAGTCAGAACTGAAGATTTGAGCGAAGCAGTGTCGATCTATAGTGTGAGAGGAGAGGGATAGGGAAGGGGTGTGGTACAAGCGGGAGACAGTGAGGCAAAGCAAAGAGGGTGATCAATGAAACCATAGTAACAGGAAGGTGAGAACGGGGGAAATATGTAATAAAAGGGGAAGAGTGTGAAGGGAGGGTGGAGTGCACTAGAAGATACAGGAAGGTAGTGAGCCAGAACTGAAGGTAAAGTGGGGGAGAAAAGGGACTATAGTAACGCAAGTCCTTTTATTTTAACTACGCTGAGCATGTGCACCTGCAACTTCTTCTAGGATGTATTCCTGTCTCTCCCTCTGTTCCCCTCCCTTGTCTCTCTTGGATTGTAAGCTCACAGAGGCAGGCCCCTGTCTAGAATTGTTGATTGTAAAGTGCTAGGTACTTTGCAGGCCTTATAGAAGTATTTAATAATTTGCTGTCTATAAACAGAATGCAGGTTATTAAAGAAAAATGGCTTTCAGTACTCTTAAACTGTAATGTTCAATCTTCCCTTTTTAAGTCTGGACTGGAACCGTTAGTGAGATGATGGTACTTTAAGAATTTATTGGGTGTTCAGTTTGTGATGGTAAAGTTATCTGCCAAAAGAATTCCAGTCTTGAGGATTTAGTGACCTTTTTTTCCCTATGTGGTTGGGGGAATTTTATGGGGATAAGAGGCTGTTCCAAAATGTCTTCCTACATCAGTATTCTCTTTTTTAAAAGTTTGTATTTGTCCCTCAGAAAACACTGCTGTCGGAGTCAAGTTCTCAGTCTTCAAAATCCCCATCTTTGTCTTCAAAGCATCAACATCACCTCAGTGCTAGTTCAATACTTGAAAGCCTCTTCAGATCGTTTGCTCCAGGCATGTCCACTTTTAGAGTGCTCTACAATTTAGAGGTAAGGGAGCCCTTCCTCCACTGCAGTGAATTGTGTGCCCCTTAGTTTTCTGACATGACTGAGAGCAGTGACAACGGTTTTTGAAACTCCCTCCAAAGCCTCAAAGAAGCCATCAGGAACTCGGGGCGAAAACCAGGTGCTGTTAAACAAAGCCTTGAGACTGTTTGGGTAGGGAAAGATGCACAATTGCCAGGTGCCCAAAATGAAGCTTTGATTTTTCCCAAGGTTGTGTTACAAATCCTACACTCTACCACTGCTGATGTAAGAGGATTTTTAAATGCATTAGTTAAACATCGGAAGAATCTTTGCATTTTAATATAGAAGTGCTCAGAGATTCCTTCACGACAGAGTAATCTGTTTTTAACCTCTGAAGGGAGGTTGGAGTGAATAGCAGGGAGTAGATCACTCCATTATTACCTGTTGCAAATGTCTCTGAAACATGTCTCTGTGGGATGCTATGGTTGGAGACAGGATGCTGGGCTGCATGGACCGTTGGTCTGACCCCATCTGGCCCTTTTTATGTTGTTAATCTTTTGACATGGTTTTCATCAGTTTTGAACAGCTGCAGCTGTTTTCTATCACAGACCCTGGCCAGTTCTCAATTTGTGTCATTCTCCTACTTCACCAGCAGGAGGCAGGAACTTATTTTTTCTGCTCATGTGCAGGAGAATGATCCTCTCACCCCAGTTTCGTTTCTGCCTCGAGCTGGCAGGAGCAGATCTTGGAAGCTCCCCATAGAGGAGCCTTTAAAAGCAAAAACAGTCCCCGGGGGGTTGGGGGAGGGATACAGTGGCCAGAGCAGCCCGAGAATAGGGCAGGCCACCTCTGAGAGCAGGTTCAAGCCCACAGAACAGCTCGCCCGGCAACCCCATCTCCGGCCCGCTCCCTGAGCCCCCCGGCCGAGCTCGGCCCTGCGCTACGGCCCCGGTCCCGCAGCTCCTCCATTAGGCCAGCCTACCTCACCCCACATAGCAGACCAAGTCCCGAGGAACCAGGATGGCACTGGGTAAACCCCGATCCGTTCCCGATCAGACCAGGGAACATCCAAGGGAAGAATCCAGGGAACCGCCTGGGGAGAAAACCCAGCCCCGAGAACAGCGGGCGGAAGGGGTGGTGGACACAGAGCAGGCCACAGCTCCAGCCCCCTCCATCCAGGGACTAGAAGAGCTGCTGGGTCCCTTGACTGGCTCTGCGAGGAAGGCAGGTAGCTTCCAAGAGCAAAGAGACGACATTGCTGCCTCAGACTCGACTCGGGCAAAAAAACAGCAAGAAAGAAGGTGGGAAAGGGTTAAAAAACCTGCTAAATCCAGACTCGCTCAACTACTTGACTCCCCAGAGGATCTCCCCCACTCCAAGGATGGACCCTCAGATAAGTCAGGGGAGGAAGGGGCAAGGGGAGGGTGTGCTACCTCAAAAGTCCACAGAGAACCCTTGCACAAAGCCAAAAAGTCACCCCTGATCGGGGCCAACCAGGGCTGGCCCAAACACTCCTTGGGCCCGGGTCAATCAAAACAGAACTGACTGTTGGCCCAAGTCAGACTTCCTGGGCAGGTTACAAAGCTTCTCTCAGGCGTGGGCAGATTCAGCCTCAGACGCCTGGGTATTGGAGGTCACTACACAGGGGTGCCCAATAGAACTGCGAAACCAACCCCCAAACTCCTTTCTCCCCTCTCCTGTCTCCTCCAAGCAGGCCAAACACCAGGCAGTGCTGGCAGAAATCAACAGGCTCCACTCCATTGGAGCGATAGAGCCGGTTCCTCCTGGCGAGCAGGAACAGGAGCCTGTTCAGTCCTGTTCCTTGTCCCAAAGAAGTCAGACGAGTGGAGAGCAGTGCTGGACCTGAAGCGCCTGAACAAGAGAGTGAGGACGGCAAATTTGGAGAACTCCTGAGGAGGGAGTCAAAGTTGGAGAACAGGCGGCGAGGGTCCCGAGAACAGGACCCATCAGACAAGGACACAGGAAATGGCTCAAGTTTGCCTACAACAAATGGCATTGGCAATACTGAGCGCTCCTGTTTGGCCTTGCATCTTCCCTCTGCACCTTCACAAAAGTCCTGATCCCCCTAAGTAGCAAACCTCCAAATCGAAGGCATTCACGTCCGTATCTGGACGACCTGCTGATAGTCTCCCTCCAGGGAAAAGGTGGAAAAAGACTTGCTGAGAACAGTAGGGTACCTGGAGTGACATCGGTTCATGATAAACCACAAGAAGAGTCAGCTGATACTGGTGCAGAGGCTGGAACATCTCAGGGTCATCATCGATACCCTCTGAGACAGTCTTCATCCCGCCAAGCAGACAGGACAAGATTCAGACCATGGTAAGGAGTCGGACCCTGCAAGCGTCCAAGTGTCTCCAGCTGAAATCCCTAGCCAGCCTACTGGGCCTGCTTGTCTTCTGCACACAACACCTGCAATGGCCCCGCTTCCATTTGCATCCACTACAACTGCTCCTCCGACCACTGCAGTTGGAAATGTCCAAGGGCCTGAACCCGTGAGTCGTAATCACCCAAGGGGTAAAGAAAGCCGCCATCTGGTGGCG
>QEPC01013865.1:14494558-14527920 GCA_003113815.1 Sphenodon punctatus | reverse complement strand
AGTTGTCCTACTGGAGTCCCATCCACTTACTGGATGAGATGCTAGTAGGAGGGTTCTCTCAGTCTCCAAGTGGTAGGGTTTTACTCAGCAGCAAGGAGTTCCCAGTGTAAACTAATGTTCTGCCCATCACATCTTAATGCTGAAAACCCTTTGTTGCTGGATTCTTGGAGGCTCCGCCTACAATGTACAAGCCCCTCCCTCGAGCTCTGCCAGCCATAAGGTTCCGCGTGGTGCTGAGACGAATGCCAGGGATGGGCAGGCCCTCCCCCTCCTTTAAGTCCTGCCCCTCCCTTAAGCCCCTCCCACTTTGGGTTTTCAGAGCACGCTCATGAGGGTCCCATAACTAAGGCTTGAGCCCAGGCCCTTCTCAACCTTGCTACGCCCCTGGGCTGTCTGGTTGTTAGGTTGGACATAGTAAACCTACAAATGTGGGGTGAGTGACTGCATGGACCAGACTTGGACTCCAGCAGGCTAATTTCCCATCGGTTTCCCCCCAGAATTGCTTGTCCTATAGACCAGGGGTGGGAAACCTCAGGCCCGGGGGGCCAAATGCAGCCCACAGCTAGTTTTTTATTTGGCCCTTTCCCAGTGCCTAGATCTGGCCTCTGGATTCAGTTTTTACCTTCCATCACTGAAAAACTGAGCTCAGGGTAAGGAAGCAGAGATGAGGGCATGCTCCCAAGGATAGAGGACAAATTTGTGGCATGCATCCACAATCTGGACCCTCTTCCTAAGCATACCACGTAAGCACCCCTGCCTCCAGCTTCTGTGCTGCCCTTAAGTTTGTGATCATTTTCAAAGTGGCTCCTGGGAGGAGAAAAGGTTCCCCATCCCTGTCCTAGATTGGAGTGACTGTTTACAAGAAAGCATGTACTGGACTTTTCAAGAGGTGGCTAACCTGTCACGGATGTCCAGTTCCATATCGTGTTTCCTGTAGCAATTTTTTGCCTTGATTTCCAAAGGGTTTGGACTTCACGGATGCAGTGCATGTTCCCTTGCCGTGTAACAAAAGTAAGTCTCCTCGTTCCTGTTTGTTTTCAGATGATGGAGGTAAATGACTTCACTTCTACGGTAGCTTGCTTCATGCGGCTTTCCTGGGCTGCTGCCGCAGGACGACTTGACCTAGTGGGGAGCAGCCAACCAATCAAAGAAAGTAGCACGTTGTTTCCTGCTGGGATACGCAACCGACTGAGCAGCTCAGGTACTTCGCTAGAAACTGGCAAGCTCAATATCTTGTCTGATAATGGTTAGAGCGCTGAAGTAATTAGCGTGAACAGCTTTAAAGTCTCTAGCACTTCTACACTCCTGATACACTCAAGTGTTGAAGGTTTTTTTTAAGAGACGTGCCACTTGCAGCTGGAAATGTTTTAAACAAAAACACAGTAATTCTCATGGCATTTGTTTAATCCAATGCAGGGAGCAATTGCAGTTCTGGGAGCGAAGGAGAGCCTACAGCCCTGCACGCTGGAATCTGTGTGAGACAGCAATCCGTATCCACCAAAGACGCTCTGATTGCAGGAGAGGCCTTGTCTTTACTAGTTACCTGCCTACAGCTACGTAGCCAGCAACTGGGTATGGAGTGGACTTGGATTCATTGCTGCTTCTGAGTAGAATGTTGTCGGGAGTGGGGAGTTCAGCTCTGGAGGCAAATTCAGAATGTCTTGTGCTTCCCTGATTTGGTTTTCACCCCAGGTGCAATTTTCAGAGTTAGGGCTCATTCACATGAGAGAGTTTAGCACAGCAAAAAGCATTCGTAGCGGTAAACATGTGCAAGGCTTATGTCGCAGGATGCACTGCGGGTGATGTGGGGGAAAGTAAAAAGTTAAGCCAGAAAAAGAGGGGTTTGACAGTCGGGCTAAACCCATCTTGCGTATTTCCAGTATCCTGTGAAGGGGAATAATCTGCACATCAATGAGTTTTAATGAGCCAGTGTTCTGTCATGGATAAATTGCTGGACTAGGACCTGGGAAGCCAAGGTTCGAATCCTGCCCAAGCTATGAACTCACTGGGTGCCCTTGGGCAGGATACAACCTCTCAGCCTCGGTTCCTCCTCTTCCAGGGAATCCTCCTGAATGGTTAGTTCTTTACGGTGGGGTTAGATCCCTATCACGATCCGTAGGAGGCAGACTTAGCAGATTTTTCTCCTGGAGTATGCTTGGAAGGGTTCTACCCCAAAAGCACCAGTTCTTCATCAGCCTCCACGCTTGTAGGACATAGATTTTAGCCCTCTGTCTACTCAGGTGGAATATTATTTAATATCTGAGAGCAGAGATGTGAGGCGGAAAATTTTCCACCACCAAATTTTTCAGCAGAAAATTTTCCAGGGCTTCCATGAATGTGTGGGGCTACTTTAGAGTAACTGTGGAGAGATCAAGATTCTCCTGGGGCAGCTGTTCTTATGTGAGCAAGTCAGATGAATCTGCTCTACTAGGATCTTTCTTATTTCCCTGAGGGAAGGGAGCACACTTGATTATTTGTCTCTTCCTTCTCTTTCAACCTGTGCTATTCCTTGCTTTTTGACTTTGTCTCAGAGGAGGACCTCCTGGGGATATCCCAAATCCCTGTTTCAATTGGCTCCTTCTGAGTGGCAGTAATAATACAACTTTGCAAAGCTCACTATTTTTTACTTTGCTTTTACTGGGGAAACACAGTAGAAAATCACCAGTTGCACAGCTAAGCACAGTTAATAATCTGCTGTGTACAGAAGCAGTCCTGATAAAAGATTGGTCGTTCATGAATGTGACAGAAGAAAGGTACTGTCTCTTGACCCATAAGTGCTTCTAGCGGTGTTGATGTTTTTGTATCTGCTACTCTTTCCCTTATTTATTTTATTTATTTAATAGATTTCTATACCGCCCCATCCTGCACAGCAGCTCGGGGCGGTTAACAACAATAAAACAATTTAAAACGCTTTTTAAAATACAAATATAAAACATATTAATAAGACAAGGTGGTATAAATAAATATATAGGTGGGGGATTAAAAATCACCCCCCCTCCCCTCCCTCCCAAAGGCCTGGGCAAACAGCCAGGTCTTACAGTTCCGCCGAAATATCAAAAGGCTTGGGGCCAGGCGAGCTTCCTCCGGAAGGGAGTTCCACAGCCGCGGCCCTACCACCGAGAATGCCCGCTCCATTGTGGCCCCCCGCTTGACACGGGGGACCTCCAGTAGGGCACCCCCGGCAGACCGCAGGAGTCGTTCCGGGGCGCGAAGGACGAGGCAGTCCCTAAGGTAAGAGGGAACAATGTTCCCAACTGGAACAATATTACTGTTCTCTTAGTAGGATCATCAGCAGAGATGGGAGATTTCTGTCTGTCTTGCTGTGTAAGGTGCTCACCCCATATCAGGGCTTTGGCAGTATTTTGCTGTGTGTGGAAAATTACTGATGGTGAAAGGGAAACTAAAGCTCTGATAGCAACAGATAGCTGGAAGTGAAACCAAAACTAAGCACACAAAGCAGTGTGTCTCATTTCTTGTATTGAGCTGTGGTGTGGAGATTGGAAAGGAATCAAAGTCTGTTAGAGGTAGATGCCTAATCTGAAAAAGGCTTGTGTATGGCGTCACTATAGTGAATCCCCTGAAGGAAGGAAGATAGTTGGCAAATTTAAATATTGTGGGCAGAAATATGCAAATAATGCAACAAGAATGAAAAGACCTTTTGGCAACATGCCCAAAGTGTCCAGAAAGAATACAGTACTCATACAAGAAAGTGCTGCAGTGAAGTGGTGGAACATCATCTGGGAAAAGACTACCTCAGGAATCATATGTAAGTATCTAATATGGTTTCTACTATATGCCTGTTCTTTAAAGCTATATCTTATTTTGTAATATATTCATGTTTATGAAAGTCTGACCAGATGATAAACCATTCATATAAGTTAACAATTATATTTAAACTATGTAGACTGCTAGTATCTAGCACTCTTCAAATGATAAAATGAATAATGCAACTCTATAGTAGCCGTAGGCTAAAATCCTTCTCTATCTTTTGTGGCAGGAACTTGAGAACTCAAGTGAAACAGCCAATTTGCCAAACATGGAAATTGAAAGGTTAAACTCTCGGGTCTGGGGGATGGCTCTTTTTCCAAGATCAGAGTCGCAAGACACAAAATCTTGAGAGTAGCTGTTCAACTTCAAGATAGTCAATATCGAGCTTTGTGGATAAAATATCAGTAGAAGATCAAGAAAAAGTAGATGAGACATTAACTCAAGCTATATATGCAAGTGGTGCATCTCTTTCCATAACTGAAAATCAATACTGGAAGGAGCATTACAAATTAATCCATCCATCTTATAAGTTACCATCATGTTATCATTTATCACATTCTCTTTTAGATAAGAGAGTACAACAGAGTTCAAAAAATGGTTGTTCAAAAGATTGGTCAAGCAGAATCACTGACACTGATGTCAGATGGATGGACTGATATACAAGGAAGTCCTTTCTTGAACAGCATATTTGCAACACCTGAACCAATATTCCTGAAAGCAATTATACCAAATCTTCTTGTCATACAGGTGACTATATAGCCAATTTATTGAGTGAAGAGACTGAAAGAGCAGGTCCCCTCACTGTGCAAGCCCTTGTGACTGACAACAGGAGTAACGTGAAAGCTGCATGGCAAATATTAAAGGCAAAATATCCTCATTTAGTAACATTTGGCTGTCTTGCTCATGGGTTGAATCTTCTGGCAAAGGACATATTAAGTAAATACAATAAAAACAATACAGGCAGACTGCAAAGCAATTGTGAGGTATTCAACAATCTTGTTGTTAACCTAACATTGAAGAGATTACAGAAAGAGAAGGAAAGTGCACTTTTATTGCCAGCAGAAACTAGAAGGGGCTCTGCTACAAAGTGCTTAGATTTTTTTGCTGCGTACAAAGAACTGTTTGCAGTGTGCTACAATAGAGGACGCAGTATCCCAGATTGTTCCTGTCCACATTCGTAAGCAGATTCTCGACAATGATGTGTTTGGGGTTCAAGTCCAAGGAGCATTCAATTCGCTGCTACCAAGTTCAGTGGCTATCAAGAAACTTGAAGGAGATACACCAAACCTTTTCAATTATTCCAGAGATATTCAGAAGACTGAATTGAAAATCTAATGGAGCTTTTGCCTTTTTCACCTCTATCCAAAAAAGTAGTAGTAAAATAAATATTTACTAAGAGATCTGAATTTTGCTCTCATCCAGTTCACCTTGCAGCAAACGTATTGGATTCTCAACACAGTGGACAACATTTATCAGAAGATGAATTATCTACTGCTCTTATGGAAGTAGCTAAGCCAACACTGATGAAATAAGTGTGATGGCAGGCATTGCTGAGTACCGTGTAAAAGGAAAACTTTGAAGCCAAGACTTCATTTGGCAGGCAGCAGAGAATGTCTCCTCTCGCATGGTGGAAGGATATTTTGGAACCCAACAATTGTCCAAGGTCGCCATCAGGATCCTAAGCATTCCATCCACAGCTGCTGCTTGTGAACGGAACTGAAACACTTTCAGCTCCATCAAGACAAAAAAGAGGAATAGACTAACAAATGAATGCCTGCTAAGCTTGTTTCTATTGCTTAAAATCTCTTCTTGCTGTCCGATCAGTTCCAGGCACAACCGTTGCAAGTAGAATCATCCTTTCAGGGGGAAAAAATTGAGTCAAGCAGTTCTGATTATAAATCAGATTTGCCTCAATCTGAACTAGGTAGTGGAAGCATGTTAAGTGTTTTCTGAAGGCTGTGAAAATGGTTTCTCCCTGGGCCTTCAGTACAGCCATTGCCGTACATGTGGGTAGATCCTGCCTTCGGCCAGCAGGAAGCAGAAATACATAAATTTTGTGTGCGGAGCATGCCCAGAGCAGATCTAGCTCCAGTTCAGCGTCTGCCTCCAGCCAGACAGAAAGTAGACTCCATACCTCCTGATCGAGACATGGCACCTGAAAAAGGAAAGGAAATTGACGGTCAGAGTTACGGTTGTGGGCATAGCCTGCCTACACTAGGAATTCCCCCTTAACCCCATCCCTGCTTGGCATGGCACGGGACTCCAGCCAGCAGTCCCACTTGCATCCTCCCACCCTCAGCATCGGCAGCTGGGCTCACAACCCCTTACAGGCTTGCCCCAGACAATCCCTGGGGACACCAAGAGCTCCTAGCTGCCAGGTGTACTCTAGTAAGCCCTGTTCCAACGTGGCAGGTGGGTAAGTGACCCGGAGTGTTGAAGCCCCTCTCCCCAGAGACTCTGTTGACACGAAGTCTCCCGCCAAGCCAGGAATGGTGCAGTAACCTGCAATAAGGCTTTCAAGCTACCCATCCCCCACTTAGTTTCAGTGCAGCATCCGTGAGGGTGAAAATGGCACCCGCTAGTAGGCGGGAGGAAACCAAAAACTTACTGCACAGGGGAGGAGCAGACCACCTCGGCACATGAGGAACCCTCTGACCCCCACCCCCTCAGTGTTCCCCCAGAAACTTGAGAGGCCACACCTGCAGCTCCCACAAGCCATCCTGGCATCCCTGAATAAATTAAGTAAGAAGCAGAGGAAACCTCTAAGCACCCAAGAGGTCAAAAAACTATTTAAAAAAAAACATTTTAAGGCTAAGTCTAAGCAAAAAGGGAAACAACTGGCCCACAAAAGGCAAAGGAAGCAACCCACCAAGACATACGAGTCTGACTCTGAATTGGGGACCCCCTCAGAGAGGGAGATAAAGGAAGCCCACCTTGAAGGGGCCTGGTGCTCTCCCCTGACCAACTGGCTCCTAATAAACTGAAGGACAGGAAGCATAAGAGGTACTCTTTCTCCCCCCCCCCCATGTCCCAGGGTCTGAACAGGGGTCAGAGCAGGAACTGGAAGAGGGACCATCTCCCAGCCTCCCTGGTTTAGGTGCACAGGATTCAAACGGCTACTTGCCCATGTTACCTCAGGCGGCAAATCTCCCAGCTGGAAATCTTAGGGTGAGCTCTGCCTCGGGGTAAAAGCGTCATCAGCTGGGGCCTGTGGCTTTTTTTCTTATGAATGACAGGGCTAGATTTCAAGCCCTGTCATTTGTAAGAAAAAAAGTCACAGGATCCAGCTGACACTTTTATCCCCTGCACCCATGTGCAGAGCTCTCCGTAAGATTCCCCGCCAGGAGATTCGCCACCCGAGGGAACATGGGCGAGCAGCCAGAGAATTCCCCTTAAAATACACCCCTAATTGGGGTCTAGATATGAACGGCTAACCAGATTCAGTCAGAAAATAGTTTCGTTTGCCACTCTGTTTCAGGTAGTTTATCAAGTTCAGAAATTATTTGGCTTTTTCCTTTGTTGGGATGTACTAGTGAAAATCACGTTTTAACGCTATTACTTTGGTAACACGAGCCAGATCTGCTCTGGACACGCTCCACGTTCTCTAAATTTGTATGTGTCTGCCTCCTGCTGGCCTAAGGCAGGATCTGTCCATAAGTGCTGCAATGGCTGTCCTGGAGGGCCATAGAAGGAAAATTCCCCAGGTAAGTACCCAATTTTCCTTTCTCCTCCTGTGGTCCACCGTTTTCCTGCACGGAATCTTAATTTGGTCTTGAACACACTTACAAAGATCCTCTTTGAACCTCTTAGGAAGATTATTTTATTTGTCCTTGAAAGTTTCTTTCCTGGTAGGTATCAGCTCTGCCAGGACAATCTCTGAATTGAGTGCCCTATCAAGAGAACCCTTCTGCATTTTGGGGAGTCTGTAGTAGTTCTTCAGTTGGATCCGGTTCTCTGCCTCAAGATGAATTCTATATTCCACAGGGAGCAAGACAGTCTTGCCTTCCTTTTTGCCCAAATCCGTGTCACCCTCAAGAACGAGTGTGGCATAAGCTGGCCGTGAAAATGGCTTTGAAGGTGTATATTCATGGGATGGACGCCTTCCGGAAGTTGTCTTTGTTTGTGGCTTACAGTCCCCAGAAGAGAAGGGTCAGAGAGTGTCAAAGTCTGTAATTGCTAGGCAGTGTACTGTGTATTACTGGAACATCTTGATAGGGTTCCTCAGTTTTTGCACGTTCCTTGAGGTGGGCTGTCACTAAAGTTGTGTTTTTTTGTAGTAATGCCTCTTACAGGGAGATAAATCATGCAGCCACCTGGTCATCGATGCATACCTTTACCAGGCATGATGATAATAATCTACATGACTTGGCTGAGGCAGCCTTCAGGAGAAGGGTACTCCAGGCAGCCCTGTGAAGTGTTCCCTATTCTCCTTTTCTGATTGTCAGCTGTTGGTTCTGTAGTTTCCCTCCCTGGGTGTTTGTGGGACACTGCTTTAGAACGTCCGCATCGTAAAGAACTGGCCATCCAGGAGGATCCTCTGGGAGAAAGGAAAATCGGGTCCTTACCTTGGGAATTTGCCTTCTACAATGGATACTCCTGGATGGCCAGTTACCTGATAGTTGTTGTTAGTTTAGGGTTGCTTAGAACTTGTTTTACTGGAAGTTTAGAATGTTAAGATTAGATGGATTTCAGATTTCAGGATTTTGGGACTTTCTGGAGATTTAGGAGTAGATCCCTTCTGAGCATGTTTCAGGAGAAAAATTTGGGAAGTCAGCCTCTTTCTGGCTGTAGTGGGGATCTAGCCCTGTCGTAAAGAACTGGCCATCCAGGAGGATCCCTTGTAGAAGGAAAATTCCCACGGTTAAGGACCCATTTTTCCTATCTAATAAATGGGAATGTGTGCATGTCTGTCTCTCCCTGTGTTCCCCTCACTCTTGTCCATCTTAGATTGTAAACCCACTGGGCAGGGACCTGTTTCTAATAACAATTGTAAAGTGTCAGGTATGCTCTTGGTGCTATATAAATGCTTAATAATAATAAAAGTGCTGTGCACAGGTGTAGAGGTGATTTCTTCCTCCCCCAGATAAATGTTCACTGGTTACCTAGTGGAGACACTTCATTGTTTTATTATAACAATAATAAATAATAAACAACATCCTGGACCACCTGTTATCAGCCAGTGCAGTACCCAGGCTAAATTTTGAAGCAGGGAAGTAACATGGGAATAATTTAAAATGCTCATGGGTCCCTTCCCCCCACAAGGACCTTGGAAGTACCACCACTGCTACCCCAAGCCCTTTCCGTTTCCCAACTAAGACCTTTCCAGAACCCAGTGGTGGAGGTCGACCACCAGTTAAGAACCACTGATGTAACTATAAATTCAGTCTTGCTCAGTTTTATAATTCAGACAGGATTTCTTACACATCCAGAGAAATGACAAACTTCACAGTGAAGAAAAAGAAACTGGCACTTTCTAATCCACATGCAGGGTTTCTGGAAGCTTTCCATGCCCATTTGTCTTCCTGGTACTTGAAAAAGTATTCTTCCTAGTATAAATTAAATCAGTTGTATTATTATTATTATTTTATTATTATTTTAATTATTATTATTATTTTATTTATTTATTTTTTAACAAGCTCAATTTGTGATATACTATTAATTGGCTGGAATGGTTTCATTTTAGGATCTTTCTACAACTTGCCTTGTGTTGCTGACTTCATTATTGACATTCTTCTTGGTTCACCAAGTGCTGAGGTGAGTAGCTTTTAATACTTGAAACTGCTTTGTGGAGGGGGGTTTCCAGTGAAAGATAACCTCTTTGTTGTCGGTCTTAGCAGTCAGTGCTGCATATGACTAGTAGCGCTATAAAATGATTAATAGTAGTACGTTGACCTATCGAGCCTTTAGAGCAAACCAGTGTTTAACATTGTGTCTTGATGCTAATTGGCACTGAATATTACAGTGCAAACTTATTATTTATTATTATTTTTCTCCCGGAGGATCCTCCTGTCCATCCAGTCAGGACACTAGGGTAGATCCCGCAAACTACCACTAGGAGGCAGACAATCAAATTTTCTGGAGCCTACTCCCAGGGATCTAGCCTCATCTCCCCAGTTATTTGTCTGCCTCGACACAGCTAGGAAGCAGGCTGACTGTCTCTTAAATGAGAGAGCTCTTAGGAAGAAAAAAAGGATAAGGAAGGAGCTCCAGGTGCCAGAGGAGGAGGAATTCCTCCCCGTTCACCTCCCTTCTCAGAAGGGATTTTGGAGCAGCTACCGGGCACCCCCTTCCCTGCTGGCGTGGGGCCCCCGAGGAGTGGGAGTAGCAGCCTAGAGGGTGGCGTGCTTCAAGGCTGCTCCCTTACCCTGCTGGGGCGGGGAGGCCCGGGCTCAGGCTAGAGCCGGTGCAGCAGAGTGTGGCCTGGTGGCACAGACTCCAGACGCCCCGGAATAACACTCAGAGTGCAACGACGGGTAAGAACCCGGTCCCACCGGGCCGCCCCGTACAGCCTTCCTCTCGGCTGAAGTCGGCGTGGAGTTCCCTTCCCGCCCCACACAGACAGTTGCCGCAGCAGTAGCCCGGCCTAAATAGATCCGACACGGAGCTGAGGAACCTCCCGCAAGGCCAGCCACCGCTCGCAGCCTACAGCCCAGCGCGCCGCACAAAGAGCCCGTGCGGAATTCAGGAGTCCCTGCCCAGCTCAGTCACCGCCCGCGGCCCTCAACCCAACGCGCAGCCCCTCGGCAGGCTGGGCCTGTCTCCACCCCTCCCGCGTACTAGGTCCTCCATCTGAAACAAAAGGAGGACAAGGAAGCCTCGTCAGACTCCTCGGAAGAGGAAGATGAGGAAGGGAAGGGAGTACCTCCCCCGAGCTAGGGATAGAGACAAGGGGATGATCTTGGACAAGGCTTACGAGAGGATCATCAAGAGAGAATGGCAGCGACCCAATAAGGCCTACAGAATATCTAAAGCTCAACTATCGCTTTATTCTCTCTCTAAGAGCAAGAATTCCCTGCTCACCATACCTAAGGTGGATGCAGCAGCAGCCTCGCTGGCCAGAAACTCCGTTTTCCCCACCGAGGGGGAGTGTTATCCCTGAGACCCAACAGACAAGGGAATTGAGTGCAACCTGAGAAGGAACTTCGAAGAAGTATCCTCCATTATAAAGATGGCCACTCTAACCTCTTATTTTTCAAGGGCTTTGATGACTTGGATCAAGCGAGCCGAGGATCGACGAGTTTCCACTAGGATGACCAGGGTTCTTTCAACCAGAATCCAACTGGCCTACACCTTTGTAGCCAATTCATCCACAGACCTGCTCCGCGGCCGTGTCTAATGTAGCAGCGCGACGGCGGCTATGGCTGAGGTCATGGAAAGGAGACAACACATCCAAGAACACTCTGGTTGGTGGCCCACTCCAGGTCTGCAAGCTCTTCGGAGTCTGCCTGGATAAGGTGCTAGCGGATGCCACCGATAAAACCAAGAAGCAGACCCTTTAGAGCGTGGGGGTCCAAAAGTAGTCCTTTCATCCCTACAATGCATCTTATTCAGCGCCTGGGGGTTCCAGACGTCCCTTCTTTCCCCATAGGGGAAACCAACAGAGATACAGGCCCCGGTGGCAGAAACAAAAGGGACATGACATCCGAAACAAGCAGCATTAGAACACAGGCCACCCCAAAATGGATGCATGACTGGGCTCCAGCCAGTCAGTCCAGACAGGAGAGACTGGGGGTTAGGCTTCAGCTATTTGTGGATCAATGGATAGATTCCACCACAGACACCTGGGTCATTCGTACCATACAACAGGGATACACAATAGAGTTCTCCTCCCCCCGACAGTTCTTCTGTGCCTCGCCAATATCCAGCAACCACAACAAATAAACAGCGATGCAGGCAGAAATTACTAGACTCCTATTCATCGGAGCCATCGAAGCCGTCCCCGTCCCCCCCCCCCCCCATGAAAAAGTCCAGGGTCTTTATTCCATTCTGTTCATAGTGCCGAAAAAGTTGGACGAATGGCGAGTGGTTTTGGATCTGAAGATTCTGAACCAGGATGTCAAGATACAAAAATTCAAAATGGAAACCTTGCAGTCCATCCGCATCGCAATCACGAAGGGAGAGTGGCTAACATCATTCGACCTGAAGGAGACTTACCTTCATGTCCCCGTCCTGCCATCTCACAGGCAACAGCTCAGGTTCAGCTATGCCAGGCACCATTGGCAGTACACAGCCCTCCCATTTCGACCTGGCGACTTCGCCGAGGACATTCACCAAAGTCCTGGTAGTGCTTATAGCGAATCTAAGAATGGAGGAGATCAAACTGCAGCCCTACCTCGACGACATTCTAATCTGATCCCCAACCTACGAGCAGGCACAGAGGGACATGCACAGGACTATCACATACTTACAAGATCACGGATTCGTGGTCAACCTCAAGAAGAGCCATCTCACACCCTCTCAAGCACTGGAGCACCTAGGAATGATACTGGACACCAGGGGCTGCAGACTCTTCCTCTCGCAACAGAGACAACAGAAACTCACCATGTTGATTCAACAGATCACGCAGGTTCGCAGGGCCAGGCTCAAAACCCTGGCGAGTCTTCTGGGAGCCATGACCACCTCCTGCTTAGGGATTCTACAATGGGACAAGTTCCATGCCAGACCTCTCCAACATTTCCTACGTTCATGGCAGGATATACTGATTCAGGAAGAACACCCTGGTTCCGGCCGAGCTCAAGAGATCCTTCACCTGGTGGATGCATCCAGAGCAGTTCACACCCGGAATGCCTCTTGCAGATCCGGAGATGACAACAATAACAGACACGAGTCTCCAGGACTGGGGAGCGCATGTACAGAATGTGACAGCACAAGGGAAATTGCTACCTTGGGAAAAGGGCCATCACATCAGTTGGCTGGAGTTGAGGGCAATCTACCTGGCGCTGCGGAACCTGGCTCCGATACTTCGAGAAAAAGATGTCCTCGTGTACACCGACAATATGGTGGCAAAGGCCTATCTAAACCACCAAGGCGGATCAAGGTCCGAAGTGCTCCACCAGATGGCTTCCATTTTCATCAGGTGGACGGAGAGAAACTTGCGGTCCATCCGGGCACTGCATATCAAGGGACAAACGAACACCCAAGCTGACTGGCTCAGCAGGGTGGAACTGGACCAAGGGGAGTGATCTCTGCACCCGATGGCATTCCAGACGATAACCAATCTGTTCGGTCCCCCCACAGTAGACCTGTTTGCATCCCCGGTCAATGCGAAGTGAGGCTCTTCATTTCTCGTCACCTGGACCGCAGGGCAATAGCCTTCAACGCACTGAACATCAGATGGCCCCCGGACCTTCTATATGCCTTCCCTCCGTTTTCATTCATACAGAGAACCATAGCAAAGATAAAGAAGGAAGGAGCAGATGTCGTTCTGGTGGTCCCCTTCTGGCCATGGAGGCCATGGTTCGTGGATCTGATCCCAGCTCAGAACCTCCACTCAGGTTGCCGGACCTCCCGGATCTACTGGCTCCGGGCCCGATCCACTACAGCAACCCAACATCGCTCAGACTGACAGCCTGGAAGTTGAGAGGCGGGCCTTGAGGAGATTAGACTAGTCTCATCAAGTACTAGACACTATGCTTCAGTCCAGGCGCCCTGCAACCAAGCGCATTTACCAGAGCACCTGGGCTACCTTCGCTAGGTGGTGCGAGAGTAGGACAGTTAGGCCAGACAGGGCGTCCATTAGGAGCATTTTAGAGTTCCTTCAGGAGGGATTAGAGAGAGGTTTAAAACCCAACACACTGCAGACAAGTAGCAGTGCTTAATAGCGTGCTATGCACAGTTAAGGGCCGCAGGGTTTCCAGCCACCCCCATGTAAGACATTTCCTCAGGGCAGCTAGAATTATCTCTCCCCTGGTGGTCCACCGTTTACCCTCTTGGACCTTGAACCTGCTTCTCGGAGCCCTCACCAAGGTCCCCTTTGAACCGCTGAGCGAGGTATCCCTCTACCACCTGTCCCTTAAGGTAGCGTTCCTAGTGCTTATTAACTCAGCGAGGAGGCCTCTGAGTTAGGAGCCCTATCTATGGACCCATCTCTCTGCTCCTTCAAGGAGTCTTCGGTGGTCCTTAGATTGGACCCGGCTTTTAGCCCCAAAGTGGATTTCCGCTTCCATAGGGAGCAGGAAGTGAGTCTCCCGTCTTTCTGTCCTAACCAAGTTCACCCGTTAGAACGGGCTTGGCACACCCTGGACATTAGGAGAGCTCTGAAAATATATCTAGACAGAACGAAAACATTCAGGAAAACCCCGGCCCTTTTCGTCTCCTATAACCCTCAGAGACTGGGCATGAGAGCATCAAAAGCATTAATCGCCAAATGGATAACTCTCTGCATCACAGAGACCTACAAGGCAGAGGGGAAATCCCCCTCTCACACACACTCTCCCCCCGGGGGGGGTGGTATTCGCACATTCCCTTAAGGGACCTGCAACTTCTCAAGCATTTAGAAACGCAGCTTCCCACGGGGAGATCTGTCAAGCTGCAGCCTGGTCATCAGTGCATTCCTTTACTAAACACTAAAGAATTCCGCTGCAGGACTCGGCGGATGCAGCCTTTGGGAGAAGAGTCCGTCAGGCAGTCCTCTGAGCAGAGGCACTGCCTTGGGGATTTCACAGTTGATCTGGTTGTTTTCTCCCTTGTTTACCCTCCCGTAATGTAGGACTGGGGTACTGCTTTGGTACGTCCCTACTGTCCTGACTGGACAGCCAGGAGGATCCCCTGGAAGAAAGGAAAATTGGGCACTTACCTCTGAATTTTCCTTCTGCGGGGGATCCTCCCACCCGGAGTGAGTTTAACTCTGTGGTGTATGTTCGGGAACTGGTTGTAATGACCCCTAGAACTTGACCCCTAGTACTTTTAATTTTCTCATTGGAAAGGGTAGGGAGAGTTAGGGCAGGTTTATTCAAGAGTTCACTAGTTAGTAGTTACAGAACTTACTTAGCACATGACCTAGGGTTAGCTTAACTGACAAGCAGGTTGGTAAGGCTTGGTATTACTGGGGAGATGAAGATAGATCCCTGGGAGTAGGCTCCAGAAAATTTGATTGTCTGCCTCCTAGTGGTAGTTGACGGGATCTACCCTACTCTCCTGACTGGCTGACCAGGAGGATTCCCTGCAGAAGGAAAATTCAGAGGTAAGTGCCCAATTTTCATATATAACATGGTATTTGGAAGCTATGCCTCATTTCTGCATTATAACCAAAACCTCGTTATTATAAAGATGCCTAAATCTTAAGTGTTTGGATGCGCAGAGCCCTTTGATGTGTAGAGGTAGATAGTGTAGCAGTTTGTTGAGATTTCTCTCCCACCGAAGGTAAAGATTAATTGAGCCTGCATTGTCTAAGGGATAATGACCCATCAGCCACTTTGTTACAGAGGATCCTGAATGGCAGGGATCCAACTTTGTTTTTAATCCCTACCTACCTACAGAGTCACTGTGATGGGCTGTTATCCCTTGGGCAATAAAAAGCCTGATGAGCCTTTCCTCGTTGGAGAAGGGATGGCAGGGAAGAATTGGATCACAAACTGATAACCTGCATAGATCAAACTCTTCAAACATACTGGATGGATGATGATTGTGTTTGCAGTTGTATTGTTTTGTTAAGGGAAAAAGTTGAAAGCCATGTCTTGTACTGTGTTATAACCAAATTCACTATTATTATTATTATTATTATTAGCAAGCATGTATATAGCACCAGCAGTGTACCTGGCACTTTACAAAGTAATGGAAGTAGACACAGTCCCTGCCCTAGGGCTTTCAATCTGAGAGACGGGGGTGGGGAACGAAGGAAGGGGAACAGAGGGAAAGACAAGGGGTGGAAGTTGTGAGGTTCCAGGTGCCCGTTCCTGACTTGGTTACATCGAGAATGATGTTTGGCTGTGGCTGGTCCATGTGGTGAGGATATGAGTACACAGACTTCAGGTAACAGATTGTACTGGATGGAAGGTATCAGCAGAAGTTTGGCGAGGGGAGCGAGGAGTCGGGGAGGGCAGAGCAGAAGAGGTGGGTCTTGAGGAGGGATTTGAAGGTATGGACGGGGTGAGGCGGATGTGGGCAGGGAAGGAGTTCCAGGCCTGGGGGGCCGCTAGGGAGAAGGGATGAACGCAGTTACGGGAGCAGGGGAGGTGTGGGAGGGTGAGAGAGGGGACAGAGGAGAAGCGGAGTTCACTGACTGGAGTACGGAGGGAAATTAGCACAGAGAGGTAGGGGGAGCAAGGTTGTGAAGAGCATTATAGGTGAAGACTAGGAGCTTGTGCAGGATTTGTTCAGGAAGGGGGAGCCAATGAAGAGAGGAGAGGAGGGGCTGCATGTGGTCGAAGCGACAGGTGAGGTGGATGACCCTGGCAGCAGAGTTTTGGACGGAGATGAGGGTTGGACGGAGAGTTTTGGACGGAGAAAGGTGAGAGCTGGGAGGCCAGTGAGAAGGAGGTGACAGTAATTGAGGTGAGAGATGACCAGGGCGTGAACAAGAGTTTCAACAGAGGAAAGTGAGAGGAAAGGGCAAATCTTAGCAATGTTATGGGCAACAGAGTCAATGTAGGGTTTAAAAGAAAGGGATGAGTCAAAGATGAAGCCTAAGCTACGAGCTTGGGGGACAGGAACGATGGTGACCCCGTCGATAAGGATTGACGGGGAAGAGGGAGACGAAGGATGGGGGGGAAAGAGGAGTTCAGTTTTAGCCATGTTGAATTTGAGTTGACGTTGAGACATCCAGGTAGAGATATCCGAGACAGAGCTGGTGAAGCGAGCTTCAACAGATGAAGTAGAGAGAGAGAGTTGAGTGTCGTCAGCGTAGAGGTGATATTGGAAGCCATGGGAGGCAGTGAGTTTGCCTATGGACAGGGTGTAGATAGAGAAGAGGAGAGGGCCACGACAGAACCTTGGAGAACATCAACTGAGAGGGGAAGGGAGGAAAAGGTGGAGTTGGCGAGAGACATTGAGGGAGCAGTCAGAGAGGTAGGGGGAGAACCAGTCGAGGATGGAGCCATGGAAGCCAAGGGAGTGAAGCGAGTCCAGCAAGAGTGAGTGGTCAACAGTATCGAGTGCAGGAGAGAGGTCAAGGAGGACAAGAATGAAGCAGAGGCAATTAGATTTAGCCACAAGAAGATAATTGGTGATCTTAGCAAGAGCAGTTTCAGTAGAGTGAAGGGGAGGCAGCGGGAGTAGACAAACACCTTCAAGAAGCTTGGAAACAAAAGGAAGGAATGAGTTAGGACGGTAGCTAGAGGAGTCAAGAGTGGACTTTTTGAGGATAGACAGTGGTGTACTTGAAGGCGGAGGGGAAGGAGCCAGTAGAGAGGGACAAGATGATGTGCAGGAGGGAAGGGGCAACAGTGGAAGCAATGGAGGTCAGGAGGCGGGAGGAAATGGGGATCAAGGGGGAAAGTTGGAAGGATTGGAGAAGGAGAGCAGGGAGGAAGTTTCCTCAAGGGAGGTGGGAGGGGAGGAGGGGAGAGGGTAGGGAGTGGGAACAGAAGAGGAGCAGGAAGAAATGTCAAGGCGGATCTCGTCTCTCTTGGAAGTGAAGAAGGAAGCAAGATCCTGAGCAGAAACGGAAGAAGGAGGAGGATGGGGGCTTGAGGAAGGAGTCAAAGGTGGAGAATAGGGGGCGAGGGTCCTGGAAAGAGGACTCCATGTGGGAGGTGTAGTAATACTGTCTAGCGAGGGAGACAGCAGAAGTAAGGGAGGAGAGACAGAATTTGAACTGAAGAATGACAGTCGGCATGAGAGTGAGATTTGCGCCAGAGGCGTTCAGCAGCACAGGAGCAGAGGTGGCAGATACTGAGGGTGAGCAAAGGAAGGGTTGTGGGAGCGGGTGGGGTGGGAGGCGAGGGCGGCAAGGGAGTCAAGGGTGGAGGAGAGAGAGGCATTGAAAGCCAAGATGGCAGGGTCAGGAGGAGGAGTAGAAGACTGTTGAAGGGGGGGAGAGAGAGGAGGCAAAATCCAGGGGGTTAATGGTCTGCAGGTCATGGAAGGGGCGTGAAGACTGGGAATAGGAGCAGGGGCAGTGGGAGACATTGAAAGAGGCAAGGAAGTGGTCAGAGATGGGATGAGGATTGAGGAGAGATCAGAGACAGAGCCATTCCTAGAGAAGACAAGGTCAAGAGAATGGCAGTTAGTATGGGTGGGGGAGTTGGTCCAAAGGTGGAGGTTGAAGAAGGAAGCTAGTGAGAGGAAGCAAGAGATGGAGGGCTGGGAAGGGACATCAATGTGAATGTTGAAGTCACTGAGGATGAAAGTGGTGGGGGTATTGTTGGAGAGGAAGAAAGTGAGCCAGGACTCGAATTCAGAGAGAAAGGGAGAGAGAGTCGGGAGCGGTAGATGACAGTGACGCGGAGATGGAGGGGGGAGTAGAGGCGCACTGAGTGAGCCTCAAGGGAAGAGGGGGAGAAAGCGGTTGGAATTGGCACGAATTAGTGAGGAGAAGGCCCACGCCACCCCCCCAACCTTCGGGGCGGGGTTGGTGAGAAAAGCAGAGATCCCCAAAGGAGAGGGTAGCAGGGGTGACAGAGTTGGATGAGGAGATGCAAGTTTCAGTAAGGCCAAGGAGCTGGAGCGAGAGAGAGGAAGAGATCATGGATGTAGGGAGCTTTATTGGCAGAGGAGCAACCGTTCCAAAGGGAGCAGGAGAATGGGAGCTGATCAGGGGGAAGGCAGGGAATGGGGATAAGATTGAGAGAAGGGGGGCAGTGGGGCAGGCGGGAGATGAGGGGGCAGGAGGGGAAGGTAGCCAAGTGGGAGGAGGAAGTGTGAAGAGGCTGGAGAGAAGTGATGAGGGGAGGAAGGAGCAGGGGGAAAAGAAGTAGAAGGGAGGAAGAGGTGGGGGGAAGGAGGGAGAGGGAAGGCAAGAGATTAGGGCTGGCATGTTGATGGGGAGGATAGGAGGGAGGCAACCCAGGAGGTGGATAGTAGAGAGAGAGGGGTGAACGAGGTGGAAAGTGGCTGACCTACCGGCCACAGAGTAGCCACCAGGTGGCCAAAGTGACCTTAGACTTACCCTTAGTTGATGTTGCTGGAGTATCCTGTTGAGGAATGATCTTATGGTACGTGCTGTAAGGCGCACGCCTTCTGGCCCGCTGGAACTCTGACAGCAGAAAGGCCAAGCTCCAAAAGGGTCGTGGCGTCCTGGATGTGATGACCGCCAAGGCAGGTGGGAGAGTATGCAGATGAGCTGCAGCCTCACCAGTCCCTGGCTCAATATAAACACAATATAACCTGTGTTTTAACAAGGCTGATCTGTATTAATTTAGATATAGTTAACAGATTAATATTGACTAATAAAGCTACAAGTTTCTTAAATTGCCTAATTGAATGAACATTAATATTTTATTATTCAGTAGTACCCTCTTGCTTCAGTTACCTGCCAGATGCTAATTGAAAATGGAACATTGCCAGCTGGCTTAGTTAAATATAATTTTTTTCCCTTGCACATCCAAAGGCAATGCCCAAATTCCATGATGAGTGAGTCTATACCAAATCGGGGTTACCTCTTGAATTGCCAACACCACTTCCACAGCACAAGTTTCCTTCCAGCAATGAGCCAACCTCAATGCTGCTTAGTTTGAGATGCGACAGAAGCACCAGATTGGTACAACGAGCTTTGGAACAATGCCCTGATCTGGCAATCGAGTTGGCTCATCTCTGCAGAATGTCTACAGGCTGAGCTGGAGGTCCAGCTCTTTTAACTTGGATACAAAGATTTCAAAGCAAAATAAAGACTTTAGAGACTGTACTTTCTAGGAACGCAAAAGATACAAAGCTTGCTGTTCTGCTCTCTTCCAGATTCGCCGTGTCGCCTGTGACCAGTTATATACCCTCAGTCAGACAGACACATCCACTCACCCAGATGTACAGAAACCAAACCAGTTTCTTTTAAAAGTCGTTCTTACTGCCCAGCTGCCCCTCTGGTCACCCACCAGCATCATGAGAGGAATCAACCAGAGGTATGTTGTATGCATGCAATTCCCAGAGATGGAGGGGCAGGGGGAATTATGAGCTTTTAAAATAGCTTTTGTCTTTTACAGAGATTTCCAAAATCGTGGAGGTGGAGAAATAAGTAAACCTTACGGCAATGGGACTGAATTCTAGAGGTGTAGATCCCTTCCCACCAATATGTCTCAGTAGTCCACTCTACTGTGTCTCAAACTTGGGAAAGCAGCTTATCTCCTAGTAAATACAGAACCCTTGAAGTATCCAGTTCAAGTATCTTTGGCCATTTCGTTACATATCTCTGTAATGAATTGCTGGAGGCTAGATGATACACAGCTATGCGGTGCTTTCTGCTTCCAGTAGCCAGGGTTTAAGAGAACCCTTGCTCTACCATGCTGAAGTTCTCGCACAGTAGTTAGACTGATGGTAATACATCAATTCTATCTCCATCTTGAGAGAGAGAAAAAACTTTGGAGCATTTCAGATGTGCATTTATTGACAACTAGTTTTATGAAGTCTGCAAAAAGTTAAGCGTTATTCTAAAAAAAATACCCAAAGTGGCTGTTCTAAGGAAATCCTTTGCATTATGCATCATGTGTAACATCCGCCTTTACTTTAGGTGGTACAAACACAGCAGGTTTATTCTGTGAATGACCTAGCCACTGTTGGAGACAGGATGCTGGGTTCAGTAAGCCATTGGTCTTGACCTTGTATGTCACTCCTTATGTTTTTATCACCTGTTACGTCTCCACTACCTATCTGCTACGGGCTGGTTCTCATTACGGGCATACAGCATGGAGCAGGCAATTTGTATGTAGTGGTTGATGCATCTCGTAACCCTCTGGGTCTGACTGGGTGAAGTGGGGCTATGGCACAGTGAAGAGACCCCACTTGGCTGCACCTTACTTAGCCAGAGCCTCTGGAACTTCGTCAGGGTGAAGCCAGAGCCCCAGCCCATGCTGAATCTATGGAGGCGTTTATAATCCTGTAACTCATCCCATGGTTTGAGCATAGTCAGTGGAAAGCATCTCATCTGATGGCACCAGTATGCTGTGTGTACGCTGACACGTTCATATTCTTCAATGCCTCTGGGAAGAAAAAACTTGCTGATTATTATTTTAAATTAAAACCTTCTTCCCTGTTCTACTTGCATTTGTTTTAGACTCTTGTCCCAGTGTACAGAATATTTTGACCTGAGATGACAGTTACTGGATGATCTGACGTGTAAGTATGCATTACAGATTGGACTGAAAAGTTTATGCGTTTGTTTTCTTTGTTCTCAGTTCTTTATGCACACACAGAGAGAGTCTCTGCTCCAAAGACCTTACATTCAAAATCTTAAACGGGAAAGAGACATTAAAACTTTATATATACTTGTTTAAAAAAAATTTCACCTCTCCCAATCTGCATTTTCCCCTACCATTGTCCAGTATTCATGGCTCGACCTTTTCAAACATTTATTTGTAATTCGTTTTTTTTCCCTTCAGTTGGTTTTTCCTCCTTTCATTGATTACATTCATTTCCTCCTTCCATTGTTTCCCCTTTTTTCTCCATTATGTTTTCAACTTAATTGCTTACATATAAACTTAACAAGCTTTAGGCACCTGTGTCTTAAAAACGTTGGCCTTGATGCTTTTTCCTAGGCATGGTTGTGTGTTACCTAGTTACACAGATGCATGCGTCTTCTAGCTATTTAGAGGATTAAGACTCCTAGCTAATTTACAGTGAGCACAGAAGTAGGTTGATGGTGAACTGTTTAATAAGCTGCTTAACTAAATGCTCGCTTTTGCATTATGCTTAACATGCCTAATCCAGTGTTAATGATCAAAGCTCTGAAACTGCAGGGTTTGTCTCTTGTCATTTTAAAGATGTCGCATTTTAGCTCCAATTTTCTTTTTCCCCTGTTCCCTTTTATCCCGCAGCTTCGGAAATGGAGCAGCTAAAGATCAGCCCAGCTGTCATGTTAGAAGATGAGATCACTTGGCTGGATAACTTTGAACCCAACCGCACAGCTGAGTGTGAAACCAGTGAAGCTGACAACATCTTATTAGCGGGACATTTGAGTCTCATTAAGACTCTCCTTTCTCTCTGTGGGGCGGAAAAAGAAATGCTTGGTAACTATTGCTTTGACTATCGAAGTCATCCTTCCAACACGCACGCACGCACGTCTGAGTTTGCTTAAATGGAAAATAGAATATTGTGTCTGCAAGTGCATTTTATATTGAAAATCAAATATTAGATGGCAAGGAACTGTTCATCATTGCAGATGGCAGGATTAAAATTAATGGGCTCAAATTACAGAAGGGTAGATTTTTGGGTATGTATCAGGAAAAATTTCCTACCGATAACAGCTGTGCAGCAATGGAACAAGTCATGGGTTCGCCATTGCTGGAGGTTTTCAAGGAAGAGCCTGGACAGCCACCTGCGAGAGGGGTGCTGTAGCTGTAGTCATTCTGCCTGCAAGCAGGGGTTCGACTAGGTGATCCTCAAGGTTATTTTGGATTCTGTGCAAGTACTAAAGGGATAAAAGGGAAGCTTAGGAGCTAGGTGTTGAGAGAGTGTCATTTCATACTTGATTTTCAATGTATTTTTAAACTTTCTTATGAACAGTGTGGAAAGGTTTCAGGGAAACCACTGCAGAAGTGTCACTTCAGCTGTAGTAAAACACAGTCTGAGCATATTTCACTTATTTACTGACCTATTGGCAGTAGAGGGGAAAGAGGGTTTTGCTTCTGGCTTCTGGAACAGGAGCATTGCAGAACTTTAAATCCATGGTCTCGTTGATTTGGACAAATGTTGGCTGACTGCTTTCTGTTGAGATGTAATACTACATAGAGCTGTGCTTTATTACAGGTTCCTCTCTGATCAAGCCACTATTAGATGACTTCCTCTTCCGAGCATCTAGGATTATCCTGAATAGCCATTCTCCAGCTGGCAGTGCGGCCATCACTCAGCAAGACTTCCACCCAAAGTAAAGTATTATGTTCCTGGTTGAGTACTTCACTCTGCTCCCTCCCTCACCTTCAAATTTCTCCTGAAAACCTACTTTTCCTGCCAGGTTTGCCCTAGCTGCTTGTCCCCACAGACTGCTCCCTAAAGCTTCCTCCTCCATCCTTTCACTCAGGGTCCCCTTCTCTCCTGTAACTAAGCCAAGCACATGCCCCTGTGTCTTAACTTAGTAAATGTATCCTATCCCCGTCTGTCTCTCTCTCTCTCTCTCTCTCGTCTCCTATCCCTTCTCTCTCCTACGTTGTAAGTCCCTTGAACAGGAACCAACCGATCTCTCTCTCTCTCTCTCTCTCTCTCTCTCTCTCTCTCTCATATATTACTGGTTGTACAGCATCAGCTACATTGCTAGTGCTACATTAATAATAGATAATAGACATTTTTTGTAAAATTCTTGCCTAAGCAGATGGCAGCCTGGGCCTATCAACCAGAAGCTTGGGCATGGAGGTTACCATTCCAAGGAAAATCTCTATGTGGTTATGAATCAAGGCTGTGCACATAGTAAAGGACGGTGACAAAACTATCTGCTCATTTTTTTGTGCACTTAAAATCATCCCACTAGTATCATGACATAAGCCCTGAGGCTCCAGTTTACCAGTCAGACTTATAGAGAAATGGGTGTGCAGGAAAGAACTGTCATGGAGAGTCGTATCTGAGACGTAGGCTTGGGACCAAATCCAAAGCTTGAGGGAAACTTGCCCCGTTTGGGGAAATGGCTAAAGAAATCACTGTAAAGCTTACTGTCAAAAAACAATTTCGAAATTGTGATTTTGGAGGTTTTTGAACTCGTAGCAACTGTTGCTTATAGAAAATAAGTGAGCCTCATTGCTTCAGCCTGAGCTGTTCATTTTGGAATATATTAAATACAGTGGAATTCACACCAACTGAACTTGGTTTACTTGAAATGGCTTTTTAAGTCCAAACTGCTCTTTGTTTTCCTGCCCAAACCTCTCAGTTGCAGTACACTTTGCAAGAGAGAGCTCTATTTTCTGAACTCTGGTTTATGAACATCTTGAAGCTGGTCAACAAGGAAGTTTTCTTCTCTGCCTTCAAATCCTGAGTCTGGGCTTCCAGGGCAAGCAGAGAGGGTGGCAAGGAAGCAAGATTCCCATGTACCCACCTTCTGGGGTTTACGAGGTTGGGTGCATGGAGAGGATGATTTCTTCCCTTTGGTTCATTCAAGTGGCAGGAAATAAGCACACACACACACACACCTGCATTTAGCTTTCAAGAGGAGCATGAGGGACCCTGCAGAAATTCAACGTCCTCTACATAGGATGTGTTTAGTTTCTTAGAACTTGAGTTAGAGGAGTTTCCCTTTTAAAACTGGACTTCTCAGTAAGGAAACATCTGATGTTCTTTTTCAAGCCATCTTTTTGGCAACTATGCAAGACCTGGCTGTTCCGCCAGACTCTTGGCAAGGGAGATGGGTGAAGGGAGTGGGAGATGAGGGATAGGGTAGTAGAGTTTTTTAATGTATTCCCCCATTTTACTGTCAATATTTGATTTTTATTTTACTTTTTGTACTGAATATTTTTTATATTATTAGCTGTTTCAAGCTGTCTTGGGTGGGAGAGGCAGGATATAAAATTTTATCTAAAATATATAAATAAAATGACTAGCTCTGTAGTACTACTCATATACGGCACTTGTCGTAGCATCAGCACCTCGCACATCCCATTTCTCGACCTCCCCTGAATGGGCTGCTAACATTCTCCTTTCTCACTAAAGGACAACCGGTAAGAGGGCCCATTAGTGCATTCTCCTCCTACCTCCCCCAACAAAATGACTAGCTTTTTATGTGCCCAGGAAATAAAACCCCACGGCCGCCTGTGAATCGAGACTGTTCAGATGTTGCTAAGTTTGGTCTCTAATTTCCTCTGGCAATTATAAATGGGTCACTACTTCTGGTAGGTGATGTTAGTCATAATAAAAATGATTATTGAATGAGACATCCCCAAAGCAGATCCCTTTTGTCACTTCCCGTCTAGGTGCAGCACAGCAAACAGCCGATTAGCAGCATACGAAGTGCTCGTGATGTTGGCCGATAGCTCACCTTCCAATCTTCAGCTTATTACAAAAGAGCTACTTTCTATGCATCATCAGCTCGACCCTTCGCTTACCAAGGAGTTTGATGTAAGTAGGGTTCCTTGGCGCAATTTGAAATAGCTTGGTAGGGCTTGAAATACTGTTCGGCACCTTTTTTTTTTAATCTGCTTCAGCCACAAGCTTTCCATAAATAAATTGGCCTTTAAAATGGTAATAAACAGATCTGCATACATGCATAATTATTTGACCTTTTCCTAGAGCAAATTTCTACTTGGTTTGCTTGTGGTCTTGACAAGACAAAATTGCTTTAAAAATTCACTGGATTGATTTCAGAATTCATAAACGCTACTTTTAAACAGTCCATAACCAATGCAGACTATAAGGTAACTGTGACAAAATACATGCATAGCTCACCACTGACCCCCCAAGACTCAGCAGCCTGTACTAGAATCCAGATTTTCTGAGACAAATGTCAGTTTCCTCCCCCAGTACCTTCCACCTGTGGATAACCGATCCTGTTCAGGATTTGTGGGGCTGAAGAATGGTGGAGCAACTTGTTATATGAATGCAGTCTTCCAGCAGCTTTATATGCAGCCGGGTCTCCCTGAGGTAAGTTTCCAGAGTTAGTGTGTGGTTGCTGTGTTGGCCCGAAGTGACCGAGAGGGGGAGACAGTGGTTCAGAGGATCTCCCTTATTGGACCAGCTGCTATTGGTGAGAATGAGCAAGCTTTCAGGCCACATGTCCCTGAGGTAAGTTTGTTTTTAACTAGCAGATGTTTTTGGCCAAGTTGTATTTTGCCTTTTACTATAAAATTGGAGGAGGACAAAGAAGCTGGGGGGTGAAACATTTACCTCCAGGAGTAGAGAACCTCCGGCCCAGCAGCCAAATGCAGTCCACAAATTTAGTTTTTTTATTTGATCCCTTTCAGTTCGTAGATCTGGCCCAGGGACCCATTTCTCCTTCTGCCTCCCTCGGACGGCCGCCGGGAGGCAGAAGAAGAAAAAACGCTTTTCCAGTGCGCATGCGTGCCGAGCTAGCCCCCCAACTCCTCCGTTCATCTTCGACCTTCGGGCCGTCAGGTTCTCCTGGACCTAAAGGAAAAGAAGAGAAGAGAGTAAGAGTTTTAAAAAAAAATTAAAAAAATTTAAGAGTTCGCAAGGAAAGCAGCGAGCAGGATGGGGCTACAAAGGGCATCCTCTCGGGGGACCGCAAAAAAGCTCAGCCACTTCCCTTGTAAAGTGCCTGGGAACGGAGGAGTAGGAGACAGCCTGGAAAACTGTCTTCCCAAACTAACACGGCAAGGACGCCGACAGGACTCCCCCGCCGAGAAATCAGTACCGCCCTGCGGGAGCCGAATCCAGCCATGGCGCACCCCCCTTGCAGCAGCGAGGAACCGCGCAGGCAGAAATGGAGGGGACACAGCCCAGTGGAGCGCAACAGGCGGCTGTAGACCAGGAGAGCAGGCAAGTAGATATGCCCTTCCTGGTTGCAACAATGGGAAAAATCCTGCAGTCGCTGGATCGACTGTGTGAACTGCAGGATAAAGGGAGCCATAAAACCCCTCCCCCACTCCTAAGACACCCAGAGAAAGAGTGGGGAAAGCCCCTCGCTCGGCGAGAGCAAAGCACAAAAGAGCCAGGTCACCACAAGTGGGTGCCATGGCGAGGCTCTTGGAATCTCCTCACTCCTCAGAGGAGAGTGCCTCAGAGTCCCTACCCAGAAAGCTCAGGGGACAAACCCACACAGGGATAATCTCCGACTCAGATCAGGAGTCAGGACAGGAGTGGTGTGAGGTAGAGGGCACAAGTTTCCAGCATCCCCTCCCAGATCCTAGGGAAAAAGATAGACAATTCCCACTTGCCTACAGGGATGAGTTCCTAGGGCAGGTGGCTAAGACCCTCAAATTAAAAGAAAAACCAGTAAAGGAGGACTCCTCTGATTCCCAGGAGGAGAGGAAATACATTCCATCCCTCCGTGGGAAAGAGTCAGGGCTACCGTTGGACAAGGTTTTTGAGAAGCTGGTCCTAGCGGAGTGGAAACTGCCAGACAAGGCCCATAGAATGAACAGGACCTAGGCTTCCTTGTACTACTCCTTGAGAAAGAAGGAACCAATGTTTAAAAATCCGAAAGTAGACACGGCAGCAGTATCTCTGGCCAGGCAAACTCTTTTCCCCACAGAGGGGGACTGTTACCCCAAAGACCCTACAGACAGGGCGATTGATGCAGTCCTTCGCAGGGGTTTGGATTTCGCAGCCTCCTTGCTAAAGGTTAACATAATATCCTCATATGTAGCTCGGGCCCTACTATCATGGATGCAGGAGGCTCAGGAACCAGAAATCTTAGAACGAAGGGCACAGATTGTCTCATCCTGCATTTTGCTAGCAACAGGAACACCCTTAGCGGAACTAAGTCAAGAGGTGATCACAATGGACGCCAGTCTATCGGGATGGGGAGCGCACTCAGGACCCAGTTCAGTCCAAGGGATTTGGAGTGAAAAGGACCGAGTTCACAGCATAAATTTCTTAGAACTAAAGGCGATCAGACTGGCCCTACAACAACTCTCACAAAATTTCACCAAACGGCACATCCTGATTTATACAGACAACATGACAGCCAAAGCATATGTAAACCACCAGGGAGGCTTCAGAGCACCAGACCTACACAGGGAAGCGATGAGACTGTTCTCCTGGGCTCAAGTGAACATTCAATCCCTGAAGGCCTTACACATCAAAGGGACGGACAACATACAAGCAGACTGGCTCAGTCGCAAAACGATAGACCCACATGAATGGGCCTTGCACAAAGAAGTATTCAAGAATCTGGTAACGAGATTTGGCCTTCCGGTGATGGATCTATTCACCAATTTAGGAAAACACACAGCTATAGAGCTTCATGTCAAAATGTCCGTGCAGGACAGCAGTCGCAGTAGACTCTCTGAACCAGCCATGGCCAAGAGATCTACTCTGCGCATTCCCACCCATTCCTCTGATAGCAAGGACATTGGCAAAACTCATGAAAGAACAAGCTCAGATAATTATAATAAGCCCATGGTGTCCGAGGAGACCATGGTTTTCAGACTTGATAGAACTCAGCCATGCTTCTCCCGAAGTACTCCCGTTGAGACCGGGCCTACTCAGTCAGGGCCCTCTACTCTGTGAGAACCTACACATCCTAAGACTGACAGCATGGCTCTAAACTCCAGAGGCAGTTCTGTAAGCACTACAGCAATCTAAACGCCCAGCCACCAGAAGAGCATATGGAGCAACATGGAAATTTTTCGCTCTATGGGCAGCACAGAAGGGATATGATCTACCTGTAGGGCAGAGATTGTGATAATTCTTCAATTTTTGCAAGAGGACTTAGACAAGGGGTTAAAACCTAACACCTTAGCGAGACAAGCAGCAGCGATTGATTCAGTACTGAGGGTGGTAGCAAATAAACAGGTGTCGTCCCATAGGCATGCGAGACAATTTCTAAGGGCAGCTGGGTCTATCTCCCCTCCAGTGGTACATAGATGCCCCTTATGGAGTTTGAGCCTCGTTTTAGATGCTCTAACCAGAACCCCGTTTGAACCATTAAGGCACGTTTCATTATATACGTTATTGCTTAAAGTGGTGTTTCTAGTGGCAGTTACATCAGCCAGAAGGCTATCCGAGTTAGGGGCTCTATCTATGGAGGAGAATTTTTGTACATTCCAGGATCAATCAGTAACACTCAGGGTGGACCAGGCCTTTATCCCTAAGGTGAATTCACTTTTCCATAGGAGCCAGGAGATTCTTGCCTTCCTTTTGCCCTAAACCATCCCACCCAAAGGAGAAGATCTGGCATACATTAGATGTGAGAAGGGCATTAAAAATTTACCGTACTAGAACTCAGGGATCTAAATCCACTACAACCCTGTTTGTTAATATCAGACCGGGCCGTGAAGGCTCAAAGGCATCAAAAACCCTCTTATCTAAGTGGGTAAAGCAATGCATCGTAGAGGCGTACAAAGCAAAGAATAGGGTCCCACCCATTCAGATATGGGCGCACTCGGTAAGGAGTGCAGCTAGGTCTTACGCCTTTAAGACAAGGGCTGCTTATGAGGAGATATGCAGGGCGGCCCTGCATACCTTTGTTAAACATTACAAATTGAACGTGTTCAAATCCACAGAAGGGTGTTACAGGCAGTGCTGGGTTCCCCGGCCGCTGTTTGTTCCCACCCATAGGGACTATTATTGGCTCGGGTATATCCCGTGTGGAGGATTAGCCCGGAGACAGAGGGAGAAAGGAGAATTGGTCACCTACCTCAGTGAATTTCTGTCTCCGGATAATCCTCCGACCCTCCCTGTCAAACAGCACCAGATGGCAGGGCAGGTCATCCAAAAGTGTTAGAACACTTACACAGCTCAGGAAAAATTATTTCTTGTTGTTAGTGATTTACAAAAAGAAAACAGTTTAAACACTTTATTTCTAACAAGTTTAAAGTTTTTTAGAAAAGATTAAGGCCGGCCCTCGGCTTAGATATGAACTGAGGAGTCGGGGGGCTAGCTCGGCACGCATGCGCACTGGAAAAGCATTTTTTCTTCTTCTGCCTCCTGGCGGCCGTCCACAGAGCTACCCGTGCGGAGGATTATTCGGAGACAGAGGAGAAAGAAATTCACCGAGGTAGGTGACCAATTCTCCTTTCCTACCTCCTTCCCTCCCAGCACTGAAAGACTGTGCTCACAGTAAGGCAGACAAAAGGCTATGTACACAAGGACAGGAACAAATCCATGGCACAGGTCCACGATCTGGACCCTCCCTTAAGCATTCCCAGTGCAGCCCTCGCAGCTTGTACTAATTTTCAAAGTGGCCCCTGGAAGGGAAAATAAACGCTGCAGAATTATTCATTTACACTAAAGGTTCATGTCTCATATTTGTAGTGTTTTTATATTTGTATTTTAATACGTTTTTAGATTGTAAGCCACCCTGAGCTGCTGTGTAGGAGGGGTGAACTATAACATTTTTAAAATAAATAAATATCAACAGTTGGACTACATGGAGCATAAGACGTTTCAGGCATGTGAATTTTGCTGTAGGGTAGATAAGTTGTGCTGTCAATCTAGGTTTTGGGTTTTGTGGGGTTTTTTTAAAAGGGACTCTTATAGTGGTATGTCCTCACTAGAACGGAAACTAGTACCTGCAAAAAACAGACATAACTGATGAATTTCCAGTACCCAAATCAACCTGACAACATCCGTTACTGATCCATACCCAACTGCAACACGATTTGGGTACCCCACGTCCCGGAAGACCGACCTTCTAGGACATCGGAAATCTGAATCATGTCACAATTGGGTACTCATCGGTACTTTTTTATCGACTTCCAACACCCATTTATGAGGTTTTTTTCCATCACAGAAAATTGACTTCTGGTCTTGATGATTATTTTTCATCCCGATTTTTTGGTTTTCTGATCCAATATACCAATCTGTAATCAGAAAATTTAACAATTGATTTAGTAACTGGAAGTTGCTGCCTTTTCAAGTTTCTGTGTTCCAGAGTATTCTGTCGGTACCCAAGAATGCAGTTTTTACCCATGGGTACTAAATGAAGTTCCCGTTTCAGCTGTAGACTCCTCATGACTAGCAGCCATTATCTGCTATGAAAGTCTTTGTCAATTCAGTGTGGTGTGTTTAAAATGCTAGCATGTCCAGCTCAAACACACACAGTTCCATCTAGAGTACAGCTGTTTGGTTTTACTGCAAAGGCATCTATTACAGACTTGTTGCTTCTTTTCCAAGGCATTGCTGTCAATTGATGACGATATGGACAATCCAGATGACAGTGTATTCTATCAGGTTCAGTCTCTCTTTGGTCACCTGATGGAAAGCAAGTTGCAGTATTACGTCCCTGAAAACTTCTGGAAGGTAGTACTCCCTGTTTTTCATCATAAGCATTTTCCCAGTTGTTAAACATGGGGCTAGACATTTTGAAATGTGGCAGAACTCAAAATGATTTCTCTCTTCAAATGAAATACTTTGATCCTAACCTACACCGATGTGTATTAAAGCCTCTAGAGTTTGTATAATCTTAATTTTCCTTTTCTAAAGCAATCTTAGGCAAATGATGTTTTGATTTTTTTGTAGATCTTCAAGATGTGGAATAAAGAGCTTTATGTTCGAGAGCAGCAAGACGCTTATGAGTTCTTTACTAGTCTTATTGATCAGATGGATGAATATCTCAAGGTATTTTCTTGTCCCTACCTTTTCAGGAAAGTAACTTTGAAGGCTGCTTTAGTAAAGCACAATAGTGTCTTACGAATGCTTGATTCGACAATGTAATTCAGTTCATTTTAAAGTTTCCATTATGGACTATGGAAAAGGAGGAGTAACTTATTGTTCAGCAATGTAAAGGCAATTGACTGTTAGTTTGTAAGTGTGAACTATCGGAAGTACAGACAGTCAACCACCGGAACCAGTTCTCTCTCTGGCTGGTCCAGTCCTGCAAAGAGGAGAATCCTTTTGCTACCCCCAACTCCCAGAAAGCTTCCCGTTTACAATCGCTCTCTCGCTCTCTCGCTGTTCTGTTAGACCACAGACGCTTCTTAATAAAGAATGTTTATTAATAACAGAAGCTAGAACAGTTGACAGAGTGGCTAAAGAAATGAAAAGTAACATAACACATTCCTATTCTATACTGGGTGAATCTCTATATAAAGCTTACCCTATAGAAAGCACATTCTCAGTCAGTGATGTAGAATGACTGGGCACTGACCTCTTAGTTGGTAGAAAGCAAAGTCTTTCCTCTCAGTCCATAGTTCCAGCAGTTTTCTTGCTGGCAAGCAAGATGTAGATGAGTTCTCTCCAAGAGGTAGAAGAAAATGGCTTAATCGCCTCTCTTTGTCTTGGCTCCTGGCTTTAAATAGCCTTTCTAAAGTCTTTGTTTTCCCTTTTCCCGCCTTGGGGAAACGTGGTGTTTGTCCTGTCCGCAGAGAGGTAAACAGGAAGGTCCATTTGCATCTAAATTAGTTTCTGTCTAGCTCTCCAGAGTGGGAATCTACATCCTTTATCTCTCTGCCTTCCTGGAGGGATTTCCCAGCTCTTAGTTTACACTACATGATTACATGAACTGAGCTGTCAGTTCTCAACATTACATCCATGTTTGACCTCCAGCTTTACATATGTTAGACCTATCGTCCTGTATCTCTCCTGTGACCTCATGTTCTTTTGTGACAATGTGTCACTTGAAAATAGGGTTGCCCTCCTGCTCCGTCAACGGTAAGGGAGCAACATTGAGACAATCTTAACTCTGTTCCTTCATTACTTTCCCCATATGTTCCTAAACTAGCTTTTTTGAATGTGGAATATTTAACCTGTTAACTTTGAGTTTATAAATGTTTATGATTTTTTAAGCAATACAAGGTTGGGCCACACACACCACCTTCCTCCTCCCCATCCCATATAACTTGCTTTCCTCTCTCTCTCAACACACTTCTTCCCCTTCCACTCACCTCCCCCCACTTCTTTACCTCAGTATGGGTTTGTGTGTTCAGCTGGCCCCGGTATGGCTAGCAGTGTCTTCACGAAAGGCAAGCAAAACAGGCTTCTTGGGGGGGGGAGTAGTCTCTAGGTAAAACAAATAGACCACCTCTTATCTCCAACAATGTGCTAGGCCTCCTTAGACTAGAGCTGAAACTAAATTCTCATTTGGGTCTCTTATTTCTTGACAAGATTGGTGGGAATCTCCAAAAACTACCTTTAGAAATTGACAGTCCATGTAAATTTCAAATGCTGGAGTCCTCCCCACCTGTCAGCTGATAAGCAGGGAAAGGGGGCCTAGGAATTCCCTAGCACAAGAATGCTATAGTTCTATCTCCTGTGTCCACATCACAGTGTGAGGGCACACGAATGAACAGACACCACATAGCACTTATCCCCAGCTCTTATAGATCCCCAATGTGCAAACCTTGCTTTTTTTGCTTATCAATTGATAGGCAAAATCAGGTCTCCGAAATAGCTAGGAAGCCATGTGCAATGGTCAGCTCAGTCACAGTGCAAAGGCTAAAACTTATTTTTCCTAAAGTAAAGCAGGCTAAAGGTTAATAGTGCAGATAAAGCCATCTTTGTGCTGAGGTCTCACCAGCCCCAATGTATTTTTAAGCTATGGTGAGGGAAAGCAAAAATGCAATATGTATATGAAATCTGATTTGCATGCAACTTTGCATCTGAAAATAGATGTGCAGACACTTTATTATGATGCCCGTTTGAGCTTGAAAAATAACTAAATAACATTTCTCGTTAGTTTGTTTTTCTTCCAGTTCTGTTTGCAAGATTTTTCTTCAATTTCATTTGCATGCCTGATTTCCTTAACTCAGTCACATGCAAATGAAGTTGAAGGGTGACACTGCAAACAGAAGAACTGGCAAGAAAAACAACCAAATGAAACTTCTCATTACTGTGGTTTTTGAAACTCAAATCAGTATCAGAATAAATGTTTGCACATTGTTTTCAACTGCAAAGTTTGCATGCAAATCATGTTTCAGATACATGCAGGGGTTTTGCCTTTGGTTTCCCTTACCATAGCTTGAAAATTTATT
>QEPC01013865.1:14422467-14490034 GCA_003113815.1 Sphenodon punctatus | reverse complement strand
CCTCCCAACGGGGCCTCTCAGGGTGACGCAGCTGGATGATGTCATCTGGCTGCGCTGCTCTGGGAGGCCCTGTTGGGAGGGGCCAGGAAGAGGCCAGGAGCCGGATGGGGACGAGCGCGCTGAAGCAGCTGCTGCCGGCTCAGTTAATTAATTTTCTAAACGGGGGAGGCAAGTCCTGGAAGCTGGGGAGGGGAAGCCCTGAGAGTTTGTTCATTCCCTTCCCCCCATGGAATCTCCTGCCCCGCATATCCCCAGCGCAGGCTACAAATTCTGCGCTGGGGTAAGCAGGGCAGGAGATTCTGCGGGGGGAGGGGAAATCTGCGAATCGCAGACCCGCATTTCCCTCGGGGCCCTGTGTATAGTATTGGTCTTTGGCTGCTAGGAAAGGGAAGCTTCAGCTGGGAATAAGTGCTATGGATTCCTGTCTATTTATGTGTCCCTAGATTGTGATGGAGTGCAAAAGCCCTACAACATTCTTTTCCTTTCCTATCTATCAATTGATTGGAAATTCCCCTTGGATTTTCTATGCTTATCAGTTGATGGGTGGAGACAGGGGACTTGAGCCTTTGAAATGTACAAAGATGGTCCTTGTAAACTTCAAGAGCCTTTTATTTCTTTTGTCACGAGAGTCTCAATCAGGGGTCAAGCTTCCCACAAGATTTTGCCTCCTTGGTGAGATTCTCACAAGATTTTTATATGTCTCGTTTCAGCCCTATCTGAGGTCAGCCATACATGACTGGAAATCCAATCTGTGTTACTTGCTGGATTCATGCAGGAAAACACTTTTAAACCAGACGTACTCGGACTCTCAACCCCACAAAGACCACTTTTTCATGAGACAAAACACATACCATTTGCCTCCAGGGAAAAACTCAGGCAGGCAAATGCTTCATGGCTTTGGCTTTGTTTTCCCACGTGACACAAGCTGCACAGCATTTGCATCCTGGAGGTTTTCCCGGAGGCAAATGGTGTGCAGCTTTTGTCTCGAGAAAGCGCCCAAAGTTAGGAAGCTTTTCATGGGATAACAGTCTTGATTGTTTTATCTCCCAAATGCCTGGCCTGAGCAGCATCAATTTTTCTTTTTTAAAAAAAGAAATCTAAACTACACATCTTGCATTCATGGTCGATTGGTTTGATTTGGCAAAGGAAGACACTGAAAGCTAGTGTTTTACTCTGTATTATTATTATTATTATAAACATTTATATAGCGCCAGTCGTGTGACCTGCTGCTGTACAGAACATTGGATTAGACGTGGTCCCTGCCGGTATGTGATATGAACATACCTGCCGGTACTCTGTATGTGATATGAACATAATTGCTAACTTTTACGTTTGCTCTTGCAGTCCTAACATTGCATTAGTTGTTTGTTTTTTTTAATTTAACACTTGATATTTGGACTAACCTTAAGGCCCTGTTTTTTGTTTACAAATTTCTCATTCATGTTTTAACTTTTAATCTCTCTCAGAAAATAGGACGAGATCAGATATTTAAGAACACTTTTCAAGGCATCTTCTCTGATCAAAAGATCTGCAAGGATTGTCCTCATAGGTAAGTGAGGAACAGAGTTTGTCGTTAACAAGCCTCTGGCACTAGAACAGTTAAATTAACAAATGGAAGGGCAGCGATTACTCCATAGCCGGTATTTTGGAATTGGCACCAAATTCAGAACCATTTATCCTTTAACACCTTTCCTAATTTTTGTTCCTGTAAAAAATTCAAGGAAAACAGTGTTTGATTTTTGTTGCTAGCTTGCCTACTACCATGCGATATTTAAAAAGTTGCTTCTTTGTAAACAATTCATTAAAATGCATTTCCTCTACAACTCGTTTATTCAGCATATTAGCTATTGCTAGTTTTATTTTTTTTTTAATTACTAGCTCTGCATCAGAAGCTTCAAATTAGAAATAAAAATTCCCACCCCTACTTACAGGGTCAAAGTTCCCAAGAACTGCACACCAAACTTTTTTTCTCCTGTCAAGAGCCACCGCATGCATTACATCAATCACTGCTTCCCCCAGTCCCAGGGGGGCAGCATGGCTTCCCCCAGCTCCCCTCTCACATCGGAGCTCTGGCTCCAAGGCAGTCGGGTGGGTTCAGTCAGCAGCAATAGCAGTGTAGGACGTGCTCCCACAGCCCCTATGACGCTCCAGCGGCCAAAATGGCAGCTTAACTTCTTTTGCTGCTGAGGGAACCACATGAACGTGCCAGCCAGCCACTTCCGGTGAGAGCCACGGTATAGGTGCCCAAGAGCCACCATTTGCCCATCTTAGCCCTAGAGTGCCAAGACCAACGGTCAGTCTGGTGCAGCGTCTCCTTTCTGACAGTGGCCAGCATCTAACGCTTTCAAGGCAATGTACAAAAATACAGATTTACTCCTGCTTTCTGCGGTCAGAGGTTGTCTCTTCAACCCATTTTGACTAATAGCCATTGATGGGCCTATTCTTCACAAACGTATCCTTTCTGAAGCCTTTTATAGTAGTAGTCTTCACAGCATCGCATGGCAACAGTTCCACAGGGTAATTATGCATTGTGTAAAGGAAATTCTTTTTTTGAGTTTTAAGTCTCCTTTCTAATTTCCAGCCCCTGCCTCCTGCTTTTTAAAGAAATGATAAATAGCATTTCCCTCTGAACTTCCTTCATACCATTCATGATTTAATAACCATCAGTCCTATTTCCTCCTCTGTCTCCTCTAAACTGAAACGCTCTCATCTTCGTAGACTTTCTTTGTGAGGAAGCCATTCCAGACCAGGCAACTAGTAAGGAGCCTGTGGTCTTTTAAACTGGTTAAATAGCAAGTTAAATAGCAAGTGATCATCCTGAGTTCTGTCAATTCTCTTGTGAACACCACAATCAGTTATTAATATTCACAGCTGAATCTTGCTGCTTAGAAAATGAAAAAACCACTAGCATGAAACTCTCCTAATCACGCTGAGATTTTGTTAAGAGCACTTAGCAATTTGCAGGGATGAACTGACTTACCGTGGCCAGTCAGCGGGTAGAGCTAGGAACACATCCCATGTTCTATTGTTCTAACCACAAAAGTGCCAGGTACACTGCTGGTGCTCTATAAATAATGAAAGATGCCACTTTGAATTTGACCCGTCCTAACCAGAGTCTTGCTTCATGCTCCAGTCCTTTACTTGCATTGTCCTCTTATGGCTCCAGATACGAGCGAGAGGAACCCTTCATGGCTCTCAATTTAGGAGTCACTTCCTGCCAGAGTCTGGAAATCTCATTGGATCAGTTTGTTCGAGGAGAAGTTCTGGAAGGAAGTAACGCGTACTACTGTGAGAAATGCAAAGAAAAGGTATGATACGGTCTGCATGCATAGACTAAAGCGCTCCAGGTTGACCCAAGAGATTTGTTTCCTACACTTCAGGACCCCCTGTGTTCACTGCATTTCGACTCTTTGGCACCAACAGGGGAAATGCAGTTATCGTGGGTCCCTGGTGGCTCACAGGGCGTGTGGGGAGTTGACAAACTAACTGTAGGGCTGAACTTGAAACAGCATATATGTTGTATTCCCTATTGAATTTCTGCATATCGGAAGCACTAAAGTGAGTTACTGCATCCAGCGAGGTGCTTGTTTATCTGCAGATGTCTGTTCTTTGTAGACTAGTCACCTATAAATACATGCTCCTAGGAACAGCTAGCTCCAGTAAGCAGAAGGTACTGCATTCTCAGACACTGCATCTAGAAACGTGTATTTATTTTGTTTGTTCAGATTTAGATAACAGTAACAATAAAAATAACAGTAAAATTTCTTTTAAAAAACTCACCCACCCCCCAAAATGCTTTGCCAAAGAGTGGGGTTTTACACTGCTTCCGGAATCTGCTCAGGCTCTGACGGACGTCCGGGGGAAGAAAGTTCCATAATGCATTAAAGGCCTGTGTCCTTCGTTCATTTCTCTCTCTGCTGTTGTCTTCCTACTTGCGTCCCCCAACAAAGGGAAAGTGCCCCCTTATGAGGCACATTGGTTATGCCACTGAATTGGGGGCCGTGAGCCTGGGGGGGGTGTTCCATAATCCCTGGTGCATCTGCATTCTGTGCTGTCGGGGGGGGGAGAAGTGGGGAGACTGTCTTCAGGACCTGTTCCAAACTAGCTACGTCTTGATTCTGCTGTTAAAATGAATAGCAAGATGGGAAATGGCTCTCTTCTCTCTTTGCAAAGAGAACAACAGTGAAACGAACATGCATCAAAGCTCTCCCCAGCGTCTTGGTGATCCACCTGATGAGATTCGGGTTTGATTGGGAGAGCGGGCGTTCCATTAAATATGATGAACAGATACGGGTAAGTGTGGCTGCTCATTTCTCTGTCTGGGAATCTTCTAGAGTTGGTTTTCCCCTTCATCTCGAGCCCTAGCCCCCTGCTCCACCCTGCCCTGGATAAATTTCCCGAGACCCCAGTACGCTGACCAGCATGCTTTTGAAGTAGCTCTGTGCAGCTTTGCAAGAACTGAACCTGCGGTCTCCCAACAACACTGCCTGCTCCTTGCTGGTCAGGAAAACCAGAACAGTGGTTCTCAACCTGGGGTGGCGTGGCGTGGAAGTTATGAAGAGGTGTTTGCCAGCTCCACGCACTGAGCTAGCGGGAAGCTCCAATATCATTTGGGGGTGAGGGGAGGGGAGAAACAGAGCTCAAGGGGGACAGAGGTGGAAAGGGGAAGAGGAAGCAAGGTGTATGTAGAGGCAGGCAACTCACCTGCCACAGAGAAGTGATAAGGGGGCGCAGTTCAAAAAAGTTGACCTGTAGTCCTAATAGCCTTCCTTATAACGGGTTTACCGGGGAAGTAATTAATAGAGCATCATGCTTTAGTCTCCCCACCAAAACATAATCCTGCAGAAACGTTTCTTCTGTATAATGATGTTTGGCTTGCAACCTAGGGTACAGGTTTTAGTTTAATTCAGAAAATTTTGTCTTTAAACAGTTCCCTTGGATGTTGAACATGGAACCGTATACCGTGTCGGGAATGGCTCGCCAAGATTCTTCTTCAGAAGTTGGTGACAGCGGAAGAAATCTAGATCAAGGAGGTGGAGGATCCCCACGGAAAAAAGTTGCCCCTACAGAAAACTATGAGCTTTTTGGTGTCATTGTGCACAGCGGGCAGGCACACGCAGGGCACTACTATTCCTTTATAAAGGACCGAAGGTGATGAAGCAACAAAGCTCCTTTGTGGGTTAACGGATTAGCACAATGCCATGGGGTCTGAAGAGGAGACTATGTTTAAAGGGATGCCCAGGCTTAATGGTGGGCCTTTAAAGGAGCCAGCTGAGGCCCTGAATTATTAAATGATTCTTGAAAATGCTTAAATGTTAGTGCAAAGCAAAGGGCCAGTTCTACAACCTGACTCACAGTTGGGGCTCTGTGTAGACATGAATCAGCTTGCCTCAGTTTCTACTGTATTTTGAACAAGATATTTGTTTCATACGGTTTGAATTTTCACATGAGATTTTTTTCAATGTATCTGCAAGGACCATAGAATTTATAGTGAATCATTCTTGTTCACCTTCAAAATAGAAGCAAATTCTGAAGCTTGTTTCTAGAGGGTTTTTTTGTTTTGTTTAAATGCTGGGTACTCAAACTTAGTTTGTAACTTCTATCACCTGTCTGTCTTCGACCGCAGGGGATGTGGGAAAGGAAAATGGTACAAATTTAATGACACAGTTGTTGAAGAATTTGAGTTAAATGATGAAACCTTGGAGTAAGAATGCTTTGGTGGAGAGTATAGACCCAAAGTCTATGATCAGTGTAAGTATGAGGGGGGTGTAATGAAACAGTAGGTTTCTGTTTTCACGATAATTCTTTGAAGTTAGCGTTAATGCGCTTGGATTAAATCATTTGTCACAGTAACAACATTTTGACTTAGTACAAGCGACTAGACTGAAAATGCCTTCGGTAGTGCTTTCTGCTTAGCAAATCCTCAACGTTGTGAAAAGCTTTTGTGGAAAGCTGCCCAAGAAATACATTAGCTGGTTGTAGAGAGCGCACGGATGTAGACTGGCTTCTGTGTGGTGGCAGCGCCACGTGCGGACTTGGGAGTAAAATGCTACTTAAATCAAAATGGGAAAGATCTATGCTTGCCCTTCCCTGGCCCATTATTGCATGAATTTTGAGATGAAACTGTTTGCTGCCCATGAGTAATACCCACATTTTCAAGTAGTCAGTCCGGTGACCGATCAGTACCGGAGTAACAAGTCGGGAACCCGTTTTCCCAAAAGTACTGGGTGTTACCATTTCTGAGTTACCGGCTTACCATTTTACATCGATAAAACAGTAAGTTGGTAGCGGAAATCTGAAAACTGGGACAAAAAAGTAAGTTAAATTGGTAACTTGGATAGCCCATTGGACTCTAATTGGGTCGAGTATTACAATCCCGATGAGTATACACGTTTTTGCAGGTAATCCTTTCAGCATTTAAATAATTAAATAAAATTATAAATTAAGTTCCTCAGTATTCTTAATCGAAAACAACCGTTAGTGGTATATACAACCTTTGCAAAATAGAACATTATCTGCAATGTATCTTGTTGTTGTTTATCCATGTGTAAATAACTTGAGGCGTTACCAAGCTCACTTTCCATTAACTTGTATGGAGCACATTCCCGCTGTAGGAAATGAGAGGCCAATCTACAGAGATTGACTCCAAATGTCTTTTCTTTGAAGCTAACCCTTATCCCGACGTACGCCGTCGGTACTGGAATGCTTACATGCTTTTCTACCAGAAAGTCTCTGATCAGAACTCTCCGGTCTTGCCAAAGAAAAGTCGGGTCAGCGTTGTCCGTCAAGAAGCTGAGGATCTTTCACTGTGAGTTGATTTGATTTCTCTTTCTACACATCTGGTACTGCATGAAAACAAGTAAATGTTAAGATCTGTAATAGACAAATCAAGTGCTTTTGTCCTTAAAGTTGAAGCTGAAAAAATGTCAGAATGCAGGTATCGGTCCATGGAGGAAATAACTTTCTGCCTTGCAGCACTGATGTAAAAATGAAGGGATAACCTTTGGACAGTGGAAGATGTATGCTTCTAAGGACCAACTTTTTATATATCCTCAGTAGCAAGAGAGGAGTGCACAGCCTGTTAGAAACGTATCCGCAATCAAAGTGAATCTTGTCTTGCCCTTCATCCACCAGTTGAGGAAAGGACAGTACTTCCAGCCAGCTTAGCATTGGCTATTGCATTGAAAGCAGTTTGTTAGCTGCATGAAATACACCTCACTTAATTTTAGAAGCAAAAAAAAACCCCACGGCCCATAGTCCCTTTTTATAAACACAGTGAACGTAGATGCTGCCTGTAACCATGACTTGTAACTAGAGACTAAGATTTGCTAGGTTTATAAAACATCTCTCACACAATGATGTTTACACATCTAGTACTAAAGTTTAATACTACATGTGTAGCTGAAACGAGTATCTGCAAAAACAGGTATCCCCATCCAATTTCCAGTACCTGAATCAACCCAACAACCCAAACTGCCAACTTCTGGACCTGGAACGAGTACTGATCTTTGTTTGTTTGTTTGTTTATTTATTTATTTATTTATTTTTACTTCGATATATACTGACTCCTGACATCGATTTATCAGGTTTCCCTCAATTTCCAGGCAACTTCTGATCCCAGAAAACTAGTTTAAGTAACTCTTCCCCACCCCATGTTCATGCCGGTTTTTCTGGTTTTCTTACCCAATATACTGACTTGGTATACCACTATACCAATTGGGAATCGGTAAATTTAAAAATCGATACTGGAAGTACCCCATTTTTCAGGTATTAGGTACCTGAAAATGCAGGTATTACCCACAGTTACTAAACTTAGTACCCATTTCAGCGCTAGATAGTTACGGTATGTGAGAGAATTAATAAACAAAGTGAATAGTTATTTATAGTTACAAGCCTTGGTTCTATGCCTTGTATCTGTATTCACAAAATGTAGTTTCAAAGTGTTGGTCTTAACCTATAAAGCCTTACACAGCCTGGGCCCTGCTTATTTGCGAGACCGCCTCACTCCCCGGGTTCTAGATCGGCTCCTGCGGTCGTCCGGGGGCACCTTGCTGGAGGTCCCCCGGGTTTTCCGGGGTGCCACGCAAAAGAGGGCATTCTCGGTGGCCTTGCCGCACCTCTGGAATTCCCTCCCAGTGGGGGCACATCAGGCCCCCGGCCTTCCAGAAGAACTGCAAAACCTCGCTGTTCTGTCAGGCATTTGGCGAGGGGGAGGGTGGAGAGGAGGTTCGTTTGTGTTTTTTATGCTTATGCTTTTTAATGTTTTAAATTGTTTTATACTGTATTTATTTTATGTTAGCTGCTCTGGGCTGCCTGTGGCGGGATAGAGCGGGATATAAATTATGTAAATAAATAAATAAAACACTGGTCCATGATTATAGGTAACCAGTTAGCCGGTTGGACGTTAACAACCCATGACAGCTGGTTAGCCGTATATTACACAGATCTAATTATCCTTTTTCCCCATTCAGTGTTCCATTTATAAATAGTTTATAGTGCGATAGACAGTGAGCAGCCAAATTGTGGGTGGATACAATAATTAGGACTCTTTTCACATTCGTACACTGCAGACTGTGACTGCAATTCACAGACCAGACCACTTCAGAGTAGCCTCATTGAAACCGAGAGTAAGTGGTCTGTGGACGGGGGGTGTATTGCAAAGTAGCATTTGGATTTGCCAGTATTAAACTGGGGTGTGTTCTTTCTTAGATCTGCTCCATCTTCACCAGAAATTTCACCCCAGTCATCACCTCGACCTCATCGACCCAACAATGACCGTCTATCCATCTTGACCAAGTTGGTCAGAAAAGGGGAGAAAAAGGGACTATTTGTAGAAAAAATGCCTGTCCGAATATATCAGGTAAAGAGCTTCAGAATTGTACCAGAATGCTTCCTGGAATTCTCACTTCATCCATGGGCCCAGTAGGGATATGTTTGACTTGAGATTTAGCCTAGTGTACAGGCAAAATAGTTCTTGAAAGAACAAGAATTCGCAAAATGTTTTGGATTTAGACAGTTGGGAGTTTCTAGCTAGCCTGACTCTCTCTGCTTAGTGTAAATGTTCAGGTAATGTTGTGCAAGGCTCCTTGTCTTGAGGAAGACAACTTGAAGTAGGACGTGGCTCAGGTGGTAGAGTGCACACTTTGCATGTATAAAACCCCAAGTTCAATCCCCAGCATCTCCAAATCAGGATCTTGGGTAGCACACCTGGGTGAGGCCTTGGAGAGCCAGATTTAAAACCATGCTGCTTTGTCAGTTTGTGGGCTAAGATGGACCATTGGTCTCAGTTAAGCAGCTACTTACATCCTTATAAGAATATACAGTTAAAGACCAGGTGAGCATAATAAGATGCAGGAGAGTAGAGCAGTTATGGAAAGTAGCTTGGAGAGAGAATTCGGAGAGCATCAAGATTGTACCCACAGAGGTTCCCGCACACTAGTTTAGCTGAAAAAGACAAGTCCTGAATTCTGTGACTGACTGACTTAATTTCAAATTGTAAATCCTCTATTTATGCTGCTCCAGCTATATCGCTGTCCTCTGTTTAATCCTTCCACCAAATTCTTGCCTCTCTTTAATGTGGCGACTTAACAATTTTAGTTTTCATCCCCTCACGACATCTGGCTTGGTCTCGGATATTGTCTCCCACTTCTGCTTTCCTTCACTCCCTCTCATGCATTGCCATTCTCCACTTCCCTCAACCACAAGACAATGAGAGGATAAGAGGCACAGGCTCCCGTTTACCTGCCTAACACCTTCTCTAATTTTATGCCAACTGCTGCATGAAATCCTTCCAACACATTTACTGAGGTGTCTCCGTACTAACTCTCCCCTCTCACATATGCAAAGCAGTGCAGCACTTGCAGCTCATAACTTTTTGGATGCATGCCTGTCTCCTTCTCCCCTGTAACTAAGCTAAGCACATGCACCAACATCATCACAACGTTTGGGATATATTCCTCTCTCTCCCCTCCCTTGTATCTTAGATTGTAAGTTCACTGGGGCAAGAAGTTCACTGGACCAGGTACATTGCTGATATCCTATAAATATTAATACCGGACGAGCCCAAGACAAACTGGTTGTGAGTCTTTTAGAAGTAGGCTCTAGAACGGAAATATTTATGCAAGAATGTAAACATGGGAGGATGATGATTATTTTTATATTGTGCCCCGCTGCCATGGGACTTGGAGCACTTTACAAAGAACAATTAAACACCACTTTAGTGTTACATTTTGTGTTTTGTTTGTGGTTAAATGACCAGGTTTTCTTCTATTGTTCAAAAAGAATTGCTTTTCTTGTAGATGGTGAGGGATGAAAACCTGAAGTTTATGAGGAATAGAGATGTGTATAGCAGTGACTACTTCAGTTTTGTTCTATTGCTAGCTTCTTTGAATGCTGTAAGTAGTGAATTTTAATCCTTTTGTAAGTATGACACTGTTGGGTGGCGAGGAAGGGTCCCAACAAGTAATCAGTGCAGCTGCTGTCTTCTGCTGAGCCTTTCAAGATCTCTCTTTCAGTGTGCATTGTACAATGTACGTTGCCCAGTGAATGTATCCATTTAAAAACTCCTGCCTATGGAAATGAGGCTAAATGAACGGTGATGGGATGCTAGCTGCCATGCTCTGCCTTTATAGAAATTCTGATTTATAGGAGAGGGCTGTGGGGCTGGCGTCACCACATGATCACCTGGATAATTTTTTCTTCCCCAAGGTGTCAAAATTTATGTAAAATCACTCCTGAAGTTTTTAAAGAGACACACTCAAGGCTGGCAGATGCAAGTTTAGAGGCCCTTTCCAGAGTCAAGGGTATGGAATTGCTCCGTACAAGGAGAGGCTTGATAGACGCGACTGAGAGGGGATATGATAAAGGTTTATAAAATCCTGAGTGGTGTAGAATGAGTAAAGAGGAAATTGTTGTTTACCCTCTCAAATAGTTCTAGTACTAGGAGACACTCAATGAAACTAACTGGTAGCAGATTTAAAACAAAGTTGTGGTTTTTATTTTAACTCAACACAATTAACTTGTGGAACTTGTTGCCAAAGGTGGTGGTCAAGGCCAGTAGCAAAGCTGAGTTTTAAAAAGGATTCCGTAAGTTCTTGGAGGATGGGTTCATTAATAGCTATGAGCCAGGTGGGTTAGTGGATACAACCTCGGACTGTCAGGAGCCAGGAGTGAACCGCAGGGAACGGATCACTCCATTATCACCCGTTAGATACTTCTCCGAAGCGACTGAGAATGGCCACCGATGGAGACTGGATATTGGGCTCAGTGGATCGTTGGTCTGACCCAATATGGCGTTTCTTACGTTCTTAGCCTGTACTTGAAAAATGAGCCGCACAGTAAGCCAGGATCCTGGGTTTAGTGAGTCTTCAAGCAGACACGTTGAACTTGGGACTAATATAAAGCCCTTGTTTCAGATTGCTAATGTACCCTGATAGACAATGTCTCTAAAAAGAGATTTTTGTGGGGGTAAAATTTTGGAGCATATTACTGTTGCTTTAAATGTAGCTTAAACTTCCAAAATGCAATATCTTGCCAAATCACATTAGATCAGGATTGTAATCTCTGTGTAATAGAATAAATGTGCATTTCTTTCAGACTAAATTAAAGCACCCCTATTACCCATGTATGGCAAAAGTGAGCTTGCAGCTAGCAGTCCAGTTCCTCTTCCAAACCTACCTGCGAACTAAGAAGAAACTTCGGTAAGGCCTCCTTAAAAGTGGCAAGCCTGACGAGACTTGTTAGTTCATAAATTGTATATTTTTTCTGAAATATTGAGTTTAAAATTCTTGACTCTAGCATAGAAATTCTTTGTAACTGTGCAATTCCCAATAATGGAATTTACCCAACACCAAAATCAGGAGGGGGTGGGTTTGAGGGGAACAGCTACTTGCTACTTAGCACCAGATATCAGTTGCTTCTAAAGATGTTATCCAGGATAACCGTGGATGGAATTTAGGACGGTCTAAGGAATTTGCTGTTTTTCCATGTTTGTAAACACAGATGAAAAGATCAAAGCTTTGTGTGTGCTGTGAACTGAGAAAGGTGTCAATTCAAAGCCAGTGTGGCGGAGTGGATAAGGTACTGGACTTGGACCTGGGAGATCAGGGTTAAAATCTCTCACCCTAGCCAATGAACTTACTGGATGGCCTTGGGCAAGTCACTCCCTCTCAGCTTCAGTTCCCCATCTGTAAAATGGAGATGTGTGTGTCTCTCTCTTTCCCGTGGATTTCCCTCATCCTTGTACATCTAGGATTGTAAGCCCAGTGGGCTTTGAAAAATCTCTAGAAATGATTAGTAGTAGTAGTAGTGTCTTGTTGGATTTCTGATAATAGCACAAGATTCTGAACTTCAGTTCAGATAAAATCACAGATGAAAAACAAAGAACAAGCCTCATTTAATGGCCTGCCTGAGCGCACAGCTGAAGGGGTGGGTGCTTTAATAGGGGGGCACCCCTGCTTGAGATGTGCGCTCAGGAAAAGGAAGATCCAGATCATGGATGTGTGCCACTTTGTGTGCAGACCCTCATCTCGACTCCCTTACCCCGAGCCAAGTTCTTCATTACTTGGGGGTAAGAACTTGATCTAGGCAGCAGATCCAGGAGCTGGAAAGTTTGTAAATAAACAACTAGCTGCAGGCCACATTTGGCCCCTGGGCCTGAGATTTATTTATTTAATTTATTTTTAACATTTAATACCCTGCACCCATCCTGCCTCTGGCAGTTCGGGGCAGCTAACAAAGGTTTATAAAAGCATATAAATATAAAAATCCATAAAAACATTACACCATAAAAACTTACTAGAGCTAAAAACTCATCCCACCCAACCCGGTCCTGCCCCCGTCTACCCCGCCAAAAGCCTGGCAGAACAGCCAGGTCTTACATTGTCGACGCAAGGATGGAAGATCTGGGGACAGATGAACCTCTACCAGGAGGGAGTTCCACAGCCTCGGAGTGGCCACCGAGAAAACCCTCTCCATGGTCACCACCCACAACACCCGGGGGGACCTCCAGGAGGGTGCTCCCGGCAGACTGCAGGGGCCGATCCAGGGCCTGGGGAATGAGGCAGTCCCACAGGTAAGTGGGGCCCAGACCATGTAGGGCTTTATAGGTCAAAACCAACACCTTGAATCAGGCCCAGAAGACTATAGCCAGCCAGTGCAACAAACAGAGCACCGGTGTTACATGCTCTCGGTGCCCCATCCCTGTGAGGAGACAGACCGCCATGTTCTGCAGTCTCTGAACAGTCACCAAGGGTAGCCCCACGTAGAGTTTGTTGCAGTAGTTCAGTCTTCAGGTGATGAAGACATGGATAGCGGCCAGGTCAGACTGAGAGAGATGGCCAAAGCCGACGTATCAGATGAAGTTGACGAGGCATTCCTCACCACCACCTTCACCTGAGCATCCAGGCGAAGCCATGTGTCAAGGAGCAGCCCCAAACTCCAAACCTGGGGGGCCAGGGAGGGATGAACCCCATCAATTATGGGAGTCACTAACTCCCCCACCCACCATCACCTCAGTCTTGTCCGGATTCAACTTCAGATGGCTCACCCGTATCCAGTCCCTCGCAGCTACCAGATACTGAGTAAGCACCAAGACTGCCGGACCTGGGTCAGTTGAAAAAGATAGGTAAAGTTGGGTGTCGTCAGCATATTAATGACGCTGAACATCAAACCCTCTCTCAACCTCCTCCAAAGGCTGCATGTACACGTTGAACAAGAGGGGGGACAGAATAGAACCTTGCAGAACTGCACATGAGGTGTCCTAGGGAGACAAAGAAGGGTCCCCCAGCACCACTCGCTGCGTCCTCCCAGACAGGAAAAAGCAGAGCCATTCAAGAGCAATTCCGTCCACCCCTGCCCAGTCCCATAAGCAGGCCACCAACGTCTCATGGTCAACCATGTCAAAAGCAGCCAATAGATCTAACAGGATCAGCAAGGTAGATCGACTTTGATCCAACTCAAGGCGAAGGTCATCAACTAAGGCCACAAGCGTGGTCTCAGTGCCATAACCCGGGCGAAAGCCAGACTGCAAGGGATCAAGAAAACTGATGCGGTCCAAATGCCCCATAAGTTACTGAGCCACCACCTGTTCAGAAGGTTAAAGACAGGCCAATAACCGGCGAGGGAGTCAACGTCAGGCGATGCCTTCTTGAACAGAGGTCGCACCACAGCCTCCTTAAGGCACCTGAAAGTCTTCCCTCCCGAAGGGAGGCCTTGACCACTCCAGCCAGCAATGGCCCCAGCATCTCCCAGCTGGCCTTGACCAACCAAAACAGGCATGAATCCAGTTCACAAGATATGGTTTTAGTTGCCCCAAGGACATCCCCCACATCAGCGGATGGCACCCACTGAAATTGATCCCATAAAACTCGACAGGACGGGGCATTCATAACCTCTGGTTCTCCTACTGCAGCAAACGTGGCATCGAAGTCGTGGTGAATGCGAGTGATTTTATCCACAAAATAGTCAATAAAAAATGTCACAGCAAGCGCTGGAAGACGAGAGGGAGAGGGAGGCTGAACTGACCAGCCCCCTCACCACCCAGAAAAGCTCAGCTGAACAAGACTTCGCGGATGCCATGAGGGCAGCAAAGAACCTCTTCTTTGCTGCCCTCACAGCTACGGCATAGGCTTTTAAACTAACTCTATACCGCAATCTGTTGACTTCAGTGCGAGTACGACTCCACCGCCACTCTATCCGCCTCCCTTCCTGCTTCAGCTGCTGCACGTCCTCTGTATGCCATGGGGACCTGCGTTGCTGACACCCAGGGAGTGGATGCCTAGGAGCTGTAAGGTCAGTGGCCTCAGTCATCAAGGTGTGTTACAAAGAACTATGATGTCATTAAGTGACCAACCATTAAGGTCAGAGAGTATTTCCCAAAGAGCGTTCTGGAACCTTTCCAGTTCCATAAGCCTCCGGGAATTGAAACTCGCCCAGCACCTTTCCGGGGACTGACATGCGCCTGGAGACCAGCCCGCAGGAGGTAATAATAATAATAAGCTTTATTATGTGTAGCCACATGGCCATTACATATTACAGTCAATCACGATCAATCAAATCACCATCAAGGGGCCAACAAAAGGAATAAAATACATGATAAATACAAAAACTCTAACATATCACATATCTACGACCCCCCCCCAATGACATCTTATACCCATTTGGACCAAATGGCATCACATCTAGTGGCAAAAATAGCCACCTGTTTGGTCCTTTCAAGGACCTGATCCCCCAACAGAAAAATTAGTTGCCTAGTTTCGGACCAATCTGTTCCCATACCTATATCATCCCACAGCCTCTCACGCAATTGGGTGTACAGGGGGCACTTCAGCAAATAGTGGTTGAGGTTCTCCATCTCCTTCCCACAAGGGCAAATCCGCTCCTCACATGGAATCCCCAGGAATCTCCCTAGGAGAACTGCTGTTTTGACTGTTTGGAACCTGTGTGTGCCAAATCTGAACTTCAGGTCCGGTTTCATCCAAGAATACAAATAGGGAGCTCCAGACTGGGGGGGCAGAATATGTTGATAGAATGGTGCTGACTGAGAATTGGATGCCAAGGCCCTAAGGCACTGCCTATCCATATCCTTTATTCCCATTTTCAGAGTCTCTCTAACCTGTCTACTGGTCACATACTGAAAGTAGGGTTCAGAGAATCCCAGCCGTGACAACCGACTGGTCACCTCAAGATACCATGGGTCCCCCCCCACTTTTTCTGTGACCTTCTCCACCCATGTGCGCTCCAACAGAGAGCCCTCGGGCGCATCGCGTAATTTAGCCCAAAAGGACAGGAGTCTGATGTCAATCAAAGCTGCCAAGGAAGGGCACCCTAGCTCAGTCAAAACCATGGCCGAGCTTGTAGCTTGCGGGCATCTAAGGATCTTCCTCCAACACTGAGTAATTACAGGTTGGAGTTGCCGTGTTGCTTCCACCTCGATACCCCATACGTGAGATCCATGTAACAGTCGTGACAGGACCTTAGCCTCCAAAATTCGGCACAACACCAAAGCAGATGGTTGGCCATGGGCATAGGAAAAACGTGTGATAGCCACTATCTCTGGGCTTACCACTTCCTTGGCCATCCGCACCTGCAATTTCCATGAGCAGGAATCTGCCAACCTGACGCCCAGATATCTAAAACCTCGCACCTGTTCTATCCGATGTCCTTGTATAGACCAACTATATTTCCTATATCGACCACCTACCACCATAATTTTAGTTTTATCATAATTTATTTTCAGATGTTTTAAACGCAGGAGGTAATGATCCGTCCATGACAAGGGCACCGACATATCCCCCACCAACGGATCCCCCGCCTCAAGGCCGGTGCAGAAAAACACTTGAGTTTTTTCCACTGCTGGAGTAGACCGACGCCCACCCCCAAATCTCTATTAATCGATGAATCTGGCCATATTTTCATGATGGAAAACTATTTGTAGCAATGAAGAAGTTGGGTTATTAGAGAAGGCAAATGACTGGGAAGTCTCACTTTGGTGTTCTTCTGACACTGATGTCTCTGATTCGTTGTAGGATTGATACTGAAGAATGGATTGCCACCATTGACATGTTACTTTCTAAAAGTGTTGATGCGTGTCAGTGGCTGGTTGAATATCTGGTTGGGCCAGAAGGACGAGAGCTTGTAAAGTAAGTGCCGATTTCTAATTTGAGAGGACCGTGTAAAGGTGACGTTTCATAAACCACTAATTAATCCAGAAGGAGCAATTCAGTGCTTTTCATTTCCTTTAATCAAACACTTTGGAATCATATTTTTTATGATCTAATAGTTCAGCATGCAGAAGCCACTAAATCTAATTTATAAACTAATTTATAAATCAGTGATGCTCACTCAAACAGTGAGTACGTTTCTAATTAGTGTAAGTGTCATTGCTTTGAAATTGATCTCTTGACTAGTTTGTGCTATAAGAGGAGGGCGGAAATGATTAAATGTACTTAACCAGTATACTTGCAAGTAATCTTAATTTAGCATTTCTCTTGCAAAGAAGGTGAGCTTAAACTAGAGTGTATAATCTATGGCCAGACATTAACTGATTTCCCTATAGTAAAGTCTTTAAATGAATAATTCATGGTTCAAGTTCCGTATGCAGATACAGTTGAGTGTTTGTTACATTTAATTAGCAGAAGGAAGTCAAGAAACAAGCTTCCCACTCCTTTTATTTAAGAATACATTTCCCTGAGAATTCTTAAATTAACTTCTATTTCTCAGCTTTTCATTGAAATATTTAGTAACTAAAGCTCTTCTGTTTGTCTTGAGGCATTTACATTAAATCCTCCTTGCAGATTATATTCCACTATCTCAAGATTTCGGTGTGGACTTGGGAGAGCCACCCTTTTGGGCACAGTAAATTTGGGTACTTGCTAGTGGGTTATAACAGCCTGTTAAATTTATTGGAGTGTTGAAAGTTTTATTTATCTTTGTTTTTACAAGAAAATATCATGAATACGATACTTTTTAACTAAGGCATCGCTTGCTTTGAATCTTTTGACTTGGCCCATGTAATACGTGAGGTGTCCAAATTAGCCTCTCTCAGGGACTTGGACTTTCTTTAATAGATAGTGGTTAAGCTGCCTGAGTTGGTCATAAATACATGCCACCAAAGCAGACTGAGTGACCATGATTAGCAGATCTCGTCCTTCTAATATCTCTTCACCTGGGGAAATCACCCCAGGGCCTAACAGAAGCCCTGAAATTTAAGAATTGCTTACTGGCCATGTGCAGAAATGCTTAATCTGTACAAGGCATATACCAGGGGAGGGCAAAGTTCCCAAGCCCAAGAGCTGCATACCAAAATCTTCATATTGCCAAGAGCCACAAGATGCCTGACATTGATGGTGGCTTCCCCTCATCCTGGAGATCCTGCTTCTCCGAGCTCCCCTCTTCACAAAGCTCTGGTTCCCATCCAGTCTGGTGGGTTTGGGCAGCAGTTTCCCCTGCTCCCATGAGGCTCCAAAGGCTGAAATGGCAACTCTGCTCCTCTTGCTTCCAATAGAGCCGCGTGGACACCCCATCTGGCAAGAGCCCCGCTACAGGTGCCCAAGAGCCACATGTAGCTCCGAAGATGCCATTTGCTCATCTCTTGCATATAGTATAGAGAGGAATGGGTGAACACAGACTGAAGGACAGGAGTAAGCCTTGCATTAATAAGCTACTGTGCTTGTACTGTACAAAGCAGCATATCCAAGTACATGATCAAGGCTGTTCCAGCCACACTGTAACATAGTTCAAAGTAACGTACTAAAGAAATGTGTTCAAACTCTGATGAAGGGGAGAGGCAATCTCGAATAGACTGGTCTTTGAAACTATTGCATAAACTGCTTTAGTTCGTTATTCTTAATAAACAGGTTAACTTCTATTTTTACTGGTGATATTGTTAAAATATAAATAGCAACAATATTAACTAGCTGATGCAGGAAATCCCCAAACGCATTGGATCTCCCGAACACTAGTTTTGGGGGGGTTTTGTGTTGTGGTTTTTTTGTTTTTAAAAGAGTATTCCATAGTATCTGCTTTTTCTTTAACCAGTTCACCAACATTCAAATCAAATTGTTTAAATTAACAGTTTGTATGCATGCGCTTAGGCTTCTCCTAGTACGTCTGTTGGCTCTTCTATGCCCTCTCGTCCGGTAATTCGGACAGTGGGAAAAGCAAATGTTCATGTGAAAGGTCTGTGCAATGCCTTGGGCAGTCTTGAAGGTATGGGGGTGGTTTCACACTTAAAAAGGAGGAAGCCTCCTGAAGTGGTGTTTTTTGTATTGGTGGAGGGGGTTGCCTGGTAATCACGGTAGGATTTTAAAAACATGAATTGGTTCAAGCCATTCAGGGAAGAGAGCATGTCAGTTCTAGATGACAAGCTCAGACAAGATCCCATTTAATAATTTGAGTCTAAAGAGAAGATCAGCATTGCTCCAGGCTGCCAGTTACTGTATGCTCATAATGTGACTCACTCTGTACAGACTGAAGACATCAGCAGATTCCGAGTATCACAGACATGGATAGATGTAACTTCTGAATTGCAAGCTTCAGCCAAGCTGCTGAAAGTGGCCACACGTAGTTTTATATCCCCTAAAACGGCAAACGGGAAATAAAAGTTGGCTTGTGCAATAGCAGCAAACCAGAACGTGTGACCGAACTGCAATAGCCTCTCAAATAACCAATGATAAACTTCAGCATAAGCTGTAGACTGAGACAGAGCTAAGTTAGAATGGGCCCTGGTATAGAAGATGGAATGGGTCCCTCCTCCCATCGGCAGGGGAAGCAGGTGCACTAGGGGGTGTGGAGGACTCCACACGATTGCAGATCCCCATGCAGCTGCCCCATCTGGGTCTGCTCTAGGGACACCCTTAAGAGGAGAGGTTTGGCTCTGCATTTTAGTCTCTCTCTTTCTGTTGCAGGACTTCCCTCTTGGAGTGCAGTGTAAGAGAAGTCCGAGTCGCAGTAGCCACCATTCTTGAAAAAACTCTAGACAGTGCCTTGCTTTATCAGGACAAGGTCAGTAATACATTGATATTCTGGGCTGAGGAACCATGTCATCCGAAGCATGAACCTTGGCGTCTCATTTTGATCATCTCTTCTTATAAAGTGCATGATGGGATTTCTATCTAGCAGGATTAAAGCTAAATTTAATTTTTCTGTCCCTGCTTTAATTCTTGATGCTTCTAGTAAATGTATATATAAATCAGTAAATGCAATAAATCTGAATCATCCGATGTTTGTTAACTTAATTTATTTCTTTAACAGTTGAAAAGTCTGCACCAGTTATTGGACGTGCTGCTTGCTCTGCTGGATAAAGATGTTCCTGAGAACTGTAAAAACTGTGCCCAGTACTTTTTTCTGTTCAACAACTTTGTACAAAAGGTAAGTTAAGCTCAATTTTGTACTTTAATTGTAAAGGGCTCTAGCAAAAGAAGCCTGTGCATAAAGTAATGGTCATTTGCCAGAACTCATGTGAACAAAACGCCTCTCGCTGAAATCTCACGTTGAGCATGAAACCAAGACAGATGTTATAAGCAGTGTATGCATATTTTAAGCCCAGTTTTCCTTGAATTTCAACATAATTGCTTGGCAGTTAAGGATGAAATGAGGATTGAAAGGTCTGTAATGGAGAGAGAAAAGTTGAATAGTTCACCAGATAGTGCTATAAATCACAGAATAGGCTAGTGTTAATAGCCCTTCAAAGCTTACAGACTGCTAGAACTGAACATCATCAAATGTATCTTGCAGAGCATTGATCCCCAAACCACAGCTCACAAGCAGCATGTTGCTCCTGACAGCTCTGTAAACAAATGCAAAATTTTGAGAGGGAGGAGCAAGAAAAGAGCTCGCACCTCAGAACCAGCAGGGGGGGATGGGAGGTTAAAATGCACCCAGTACCAAAGGAACAGGCCCAAGCGCTGGGGAACTGGGCTGCTACAAGCTCCACTTGCCTTTGCCCTTATTCCATCCATATGTGGGAGGGCTGCTGGGGTGCATCCTCTAACGTGTGGAGACTAGAAAAAGCCCTGAGCTGCTGTGGTAGAAAAAATGGTGATTTTTTAACCTAGACTAAGGTTTCTTAAGGAGACAGCTAGGGATGGGCGAACGCGGTTCGGGAGTTCGAACCGAACCAAATTTCCGAACTCGGCTCTCTTCACCCATCCCTAAAAGATGATAATCCATTTAGTTCAATGGGGTTTGAATTTCCAAACTTTGGTCAAGAGTTCGGACCGAACTAAATTTCCGAACTCAGTTCTGTTCGCCCATCCCTAGAGACAGCTGCACTTTTTTTTTTTTTTTTTTTTTTTTTTTTAAAAGGGCAAAAATTGGAATGAAAATAGTAAGGGGGGAAGTAAATTGCTTATGTATGTTGTGTTTTAATTTCTGCTCACCTACAACCTTAAAACATTATTTTTATTATTATTAGCAACCATTTATATAGCACCAGCAATGTACCTGGGGCTTTACAAAGTAATGGAATAGACACGGTCCCTGCCCTAGGGTTTACAATCTGTGAGAGAGAGAGTGGGAACGAAGGAAGGGGAACAGAGGGAGAAACAAGGGGTGCAATATTCACGAGGATGTGAGGTCTCCGGGGCACGTGCTTGGCTTGGTCACATCGAGAATGATGGTTGGCTGGTCCATGTGGTGAGGATATGAGTACACAGACCTCAAGTAACAGATTGTACTGGATGGAGGGTATCAGCAGGAGTTAGGAGAGGGGAGCGAGGAGTTGGGGAGGGCAGAGTGGAAGAGGTGGGTCTTGAGGAGGGATTTGAAGGTATGGAGGGGGCAAGGCAGATGTGGGCAGAGAGGGAGTTCCAGGCATGGGGGGAAGCTAGGAAGAAAGGATGAAGGCAGTTAGGGGAGCAGGGGAGGCGAGGGAGGGAAAGAGAGGGGACAGAGGAGGAGTGGAGTTCACAGACGAGTATGGAGGGTGATAAGTGCAGAGAGGTAGGGGGGAGCAAGGTTGTGAAGAACTTTATAGGTGAAGACTAGGAGCTTGTGCAGGATTCGTTCAGGAAGGGGAAGCCAGTGAAGAAAGGAGAGGAGGGGCTGCGTGTGGTTGAAAAGACCAACAAGGTAGATGACCCTGGCAGCAGAGTTTTGGATGGAGTTAAGGGGAGAGCAGGGGAGGCCAGTGAGGAGTTGACAGTAATCGAGGCGAGAGATGACCAGGGCGTGAACAAGGGTTTTGGCAGAGGAGACAGAGACAAAAGGGCAAATCTTACCAATGTTATGGAGGGAGAAGTGACAGGATTTGGCAACAGTCATAGGGTTTAAAAGAAAGGGGTGAGTCAAAGATGAAGCCTAAGCTACGGGCTTGGGGGATGGGAAGGATGGTGACCCCCTCGATAAGGATCGACAGGGAGGAGGGAGAGGAAGGATGGGAGGGGGAGGAAAATGAGTTCAGTTTTAGCCATGTTGAGTTTGAGCTGCCGTTGAGACATCCAGGTAGAGATATCAGAAACGCAGCTGGTGAGGCGAGCTTGGACAGGTGGGGAGGGAGAGAGAGAGAGAGAGAGAGTTGAGTGTCATTAACATAGAGGTGATATTGGAAGCCATGCGAGGCAATGAGTTTGCCTAGGAACAGGGTGTAGATAGAGAAGAGGGCCAATTTGTATCGCTTTAAAAATAAAGTTGTGGCTTCCCATAAATCTTGAACTTTGAAAGTGGCTCAGGACCATACAAAGGTCTCCCCCACTCCAGTGTAGAGGGTTAAAAAGGGTTGGGGCTCAATGACAAGATAGGATTTTCTGTGCCCAAGAATGGAGTCGAACACACAGTACACTCTCTCTTCCAACATATGGTATTCCTTCAACAGAATGTACTTTTGTCTTCTGTCATTTTATAGCAGGGTATAAGGGCTTGTGAACTCCTCCTGAGACATTCTTCCTTAAGGCATATGATCAACTTCCTTCTTGGCCCCCATCGTCAGATCAACCAGGTAATCGTCTCTATTGAAAGTTGGGAAGCCTAAATGATGCATCTTGCATTCTTTTGTTTTAGTGGCTCCTGTTGGATCTTCACGCATTCAAAGCAGTTGCTAATTTGCATGAGGCTAAACATCGTGTTGCTTTCTGGTTAATTCCCTTCCTCCTTTTCAGAGTGTTAACTGCGTGCTTGTAGGAACTTGATTTTTGGTAGCTTTTCTTGGCCTCTGGGGTTTGAGGTAGATTCTTCATGAAATGCAGGAAGCTTTTGCCAATTTTTCTAGCAGGATGTGGGCTGCTTTGGACATGTTCAATAGGGATTGCTGTCCTCCCTTATGTTCTCCTTTCTCTGCAAAACAGAACCGCAGGTGGAGTTCAGCGCAAGCTCGTGAGTTTGGATTCCTCCACAATACTGTAGCATTGCTCGTTTTGCACTCAGATGTCTCTTCTCAGAGGAATGTGGGTAAGACTTGCAGTTTCTATATGGCACTGAGGAGAAATGGCATTGCCTCAGGCTCTTTATAAATAAAGAGCCCTGCTTAGCTGAAAAATCAAGCCCAACAACCAGGAGTAATCCAGACCCAATGACCTGGATGTGAAGTAACATGGTCACATCAGCAAAAAAAAGGGGGGCTGGGAAATGCCTTAGCTCCACCCCTTCTCTGACCTGGCCCCGCCCCCACTGAGCATTGTGGTGTTGCCACACCTCAGGAAAGAAGTGGGAAACACCTTACCTCCACCCCTTGTCTGACTTGGCCCTGTCCTCACTGAGTACCGTGATGTTCTGACGTCTCAGGAAAGAAGCGAGGAACACCCTAGCTCCACCCCTTCTTTCCTGGCTCCTCCCCCACCGAGCACTGTAATGTCCCTACGCTTCATGGGATGGGGCCATGTCAGGCGAGGGGAAGCACTCTGCAGAGTGGGGCATCTGAATCATGGGGAGCTCAGCCTGGGCCAGGAAGGCAACCAAACCAAGCCGCACACTGGGACCAGTTGGGTCCTGTTGGGCTCAGTTCAGCCTGCAGGGCTCTAGAGCTGGGCCTACTTTAAGTTCATATTGTGTGTGTGTGTGTGTGTGTGTGTGTGTGTGTGTGTGTGTGTGTGTGTGTGTGTGTGTGTGTGTGTGTGTGTGTGTGTGTGTGTGGAAATACCAAGATACTTTGGTGAAACTGGCACTCTTAAAATTATGTTCCTAAAACATTTCTCTAGCACCCTTTCTATTCCATGGGCCACAGGGGCTTTAAAGGTATGAGAGTATCTAGCCACTGTACCAGCTTACAGGCTAGTAAGCTGTTACCCCGTGTCTCTCTTTCCTTGACCCATTTAGGGGCATTTCCAAGTGGTGGATACATCTAAGTAGCCGTCATCCTGAGCTGGAAAGATAAGCCTGTCCAGCTAGGGACTCGGGGAGGGATAAAGTAACACACACAGACACAGATAGATTCTTGGTGCTGGAGTCCTCCTGCCCCAACTGACTCATTTAATATGGTAAATTTAGGGTTTAGATTTCCTGGTCAAGTGTGTTTTGTTGAAGGGCCAGGTGTGCTAAGCATCGTGATAGCATTTGAGTTGGGGTTTAAAAGGGGTCTTGAATGAAAGTGCCACGGGTTATGGCAAGGGACCTTTCCTTCTCAGGGACAACTCTGAAAATTAGTACAAGCTACAAGGGCCACCTAGAAGCTGGAGGCAGGGGGGCTTAAGGGGTTGCACTCAGGAAGAGAAGCCTGGATCCGTTCCCTATCCTTGTGTGCATGCCTTCATCTCTGCTCCTTTACCCTGAGCTCAGTCTTCCGGTGCTTGGGGGTAGGGTAGGGACTCCAGTTCCTCCACAGGCTGCGTTTGGCCCCCAGGCTCTAGATTCCCTATCCCTAGGTTAGGGGGTCTGTCAGCATTTTGCTCTGGCCCCTGAGCACTGGTTGCATTATCACTATATACCAGTAAATGGCCCAGCTTCAATTTCCCATCTTCAGCAAAAGCTATTTGCTGCCAACCAGCGTTGCAGGAACAAAAAGGCCTTCGCAACCGGCTCTTGGCTGCGTGATGTGGAACCGCACAACATGGTGTGTCTGCTTGTGGACTCTGTGTCTGCTTGACTTTTTCAGCTCCTGGCCCATTCAAACCACGTCCCCCGCTCAGTGTTGTCGTCTCAGGATCTCTTCTGGCCCTCCATGAGGAAGTGGAAGCCTTGTTATTCCTGTCTGAAGGGAAGCTGTATTTACTGGAGGTAACTGTCCCGTTCAATAAAGCCAATTTGGGAGGAGAGGGGATTAGCGTTGGCTTCTGTGGGGGGGGGGGCTGCAAAATGAGCATTTAAAACAAAGCGATCTGTGTGGGAACAGATAAGTCATCTAAAAGTGCGAGTCCTCCATGTTTATCATAAGTAGGTTGCGAGTCGTTGAAGGCAAAATTAGCAGCAGCGGGCAACAGCTACCGAGTTGACCACTGTGGGGCAGCGCAAAAGAAATGGCCTCCTTGCTGGACAGGAGACTTGAATTTTCTTATGAAGATGTGTCTGCTTTAAAAGATAATTGCATCGCTCTGTGGTAGAACGCTCTCTCTCTTCCCCCCCCCCAGGTGATGCATGCGTTGCGGGAATTAACTGGATCGCTGTTGGCCCTCATTGAAATGGTAGTGTACAGCTGCTTTTGCAACGAGCACTTTTCCTTCACTGTGCTACACTTCATCAAGGTAAGTATCCGCCAGTCATACTGAATTTGTCCATAATAATGGTCTGCTCCCTCAGACCTCTAGCTCTGCCTCAGGGGCTTTAAACAGTCTTTGTAATCTCAAGAAGCAGCAGCTGGTGCAGTTCTTCGACATTATTTTTAGTTGGAGAAAGAATAACTGAATATATTAGCACTGATCCTGGTTTGTCTTCTCCTGTTTGATGAATTGCTCACTTGTAACCTACAGAGCCAGCTGGAAACTGCTCCACCCCATGAGCTGAAGAACACGTTCCAGTTACTTCATGAGATATTGGTAAGCAAAGGCAAATGCATTCTTCCTGGTAATTTTCTCTTCATGGATCACGCGAAGGTTGCTTTCACGCATTACACAATGGGCTATTATAATAACTTAAGATAATACCGGGTATTATAATTCTGCAATATTTGTAATGTGGGAATGCACTGTTCCCCTTTTATGCTGCAAGATCTCGGGTCGTAAGAGCCACCAAATGTGGCTTTTACAACAACCAGAGATCTTTCAGCATAAAAGGGGAACAGTACATTCCACATTTTAAAAACTGCAGAATTAGAATACCCGGTATTATCTCAAGTTATTATAATAGCCCATTGTGTCATGTGTGAAAGCAGCCTAACTGTGCTACCCAGTATAAACAGAAGCCACAGCCCTGCTTTCTGAAAGTCCAGTCAGCTCTAAACCTTGGCCTTGAATTTTCTATTCATTGAGTTAGAGACAGTGTAGCCTAATGGATAAGGCATTGAGTTTGGACCTTCGAGACCAGGGTTCAATCTGCCTTAGCCATGAACTTATTGGGTGGCCATGGGCACGTCATGATCTCTCAGCCTCCACTCCCCATCGCTAAAATGGGAATAATGACATTCCTGACAGGGTGGCTGTAAGGATGTACTAGCTATGGGCTATATGCTGTGAAAATAGCCTTTACTATACTTTGTGTAAGGTGCTGCTTGCTGTGCATGGTAAAACGTCACAAGATTGATGTGTAAACCTATTAAGTAGAATAATGCTTAGCATACCGTGCGAGTGCTAGGCTTATAGATAGATTTCATTAATTCAAATCAAGACCCAGCCAAACTCTCTCCATTCTCACTTGTGGAGCATTTCTATTACGTTGCGCGCACATTCTGATTTGTTAAAACATGGGTTACCGAGAAACATCTTGCAAAACTGCAATAGGCTCCCACTGAAGCAAGCAAAAGAGGATGCCCTGTCAGACACTCCTTGAATTTTGGAGCTCGTCGGATAATGCCTGCCCAAGAAACCCAAAGCCGGAGTCCATGGTTATAAATACAGAGCCCGCCGTTCAGGTACCTCTCCCAGTGCTAATAGCGACAAACCTTTTTCGTTCCCAGGTTATTGAAGACCCTTTACAAGTGGACCGGGTCAGATTTGCTTTTGAGACAGAAAACGGATTGCTGGGTAGGTACTTTTGTTCTTCCCATGCTTTTTTAAATAATTTCCATTGAAAGTTACTTGGGTGAATTGTAACTAGGACCAGATTGAAACAGCCCTTTTTGGTTTTGCAGAATTTTTCTGCGTTTTCAGAAAGTCTGTTGGAATTCTGCCACAGATTTAAGCCACAACAGAAATGCAGCCAAAGTTCCGAATCCAAGATGCCACCACTTTGCACCCTGCACCGCACGTGTGCAAAATGGCCATGGCCCATATTGCACGTGTGCAGTAGGAGAGGGGAATTCGGGAGAAACACAGACCAGATCATATCCTAGCCCCACCTTTTGCCGAATTGATTGGAACAGCCAGATCCGTCCAGAATGGAATCGGAGCTGGCATTTCCGTACCACTGTAATTGTAGCCAGCCTTTTCAGATCAATTTCTGGCCTTGCGGAATTGAAGAGCTGCTTGGTGGAACAGCTTTCACAGGTTGTCCAAAAGTTTGGGCATCCCAGTATCATGGTGGTGAGTGGAAGAAAGCACATTTTCTTCCCTCCCATACCAAAATAAATGCAGCCCAAAAAGTGGCGGGGAGGGCATGAGCATCTAGGAAAATTCAAGCCAACGGTAGTAAACTGGCAATAAGGCTTCTCTCCCTGACCCCATCCTTTGAAGGTAAAGCAAGGAGGGTCAATTCTGGGTAGTATGTAAGTAGTAAAGTTAGAAGTGAAAGCAAGTAGAAGGTGGGTGGGTGTGTGTGCGTGCGCAGCTACTGGCTCGCTTTCGACTCCCAGAAAAACAAGCTGCTTGGAAGATGAACATCTTCCCACTTGCACCTAAAAATCCTCCTCCCCAGTCGTTCGCTGCGGCTGCGGTTGGTGGCTTTTGTTCTTCCATGTCGCTGAGCCATTGGATGGGCAGCATCTGTTCCGCACTCGCACCATTCTAGAGTTCTCTTGCATAAGAAGATGAGTTAAGTTCCCAGTCTGCACTTGGACAAGATCATCTCCCTCATAGCTTCTCTGATCCAGAAGGTGGGCAATGATCCTAGCCTCCTAGAGCAAGAACTAGAATCTCCTGGTTTTTCTTTGGGATACAGAGACTCCTCTCCCAACAAACTGATGGCGGTCAGTGCTGCCCCTCGGGAATGGCAGTGCTGGGAGCTCTCTCCATGCAACAGGTTGTGAGGTCTGTTCCCAGCTCCCAACGGGCTGCTTTGGCACAGAGCTCTTGGAAACTGTGGGGAAGAAGTCTCCAGGCTTTGAGAATAGCAGCTGTCAGGCTGCTCTCACTCTGCTTTGAAGTGTGCTTAGCAAGTCTCCCAAGGATGCCTTCGCTAGCAGCTCTGGTGAACCCCAGTTGTTCGTAGGAGCTTGATCATCATTCCCTACTATGGTCTGTCAGTGCTTTGTGGTATGCAATCTTATTGTCACTGCCCGCATGGACGGGGGGGGCGGCAGCAAGTCAGCCCTGGAATTCCTGCAATTACTGGACACTTCTCTGCTCACAGCTCTGTTGTGTACGTTCATCAGTCACTATGTGATGGTCCCTAGATATCAAGATTTCAGTGTTAAGATTTATCTCCTCTACGTAGTCCTAGGCCTGTGGTCCCACAACAGCCGGGGGGGGACCTTTTCTTTCCACAGGCCAGATAGGGGTTGAGAGTGCAGGGTTTAACTGGGAGATAAGGGAGGGCCCAGATCATGGTCTCTGCCCCAGATTCATCCCCTATCCTCAAGTGCATGCCCTCATCTCTGCTCCCTTGCCCTGAGCTCACTCAGTGTTTGAGGGTAGACACTGGATCTACAGGCTTGATCCATGAATTAGAAAGGGGGACAAATAAGAAACATCTGTGAGCTGGTTTCTGCCCTGGGCCAAGAGGTTCCTCATTCTGGGTCTACAAGCTCTTCCGACGCCACTTTTTGAAACCAGGGTGTCCATTCACTTTCTCCTGGTTCGTCGAGCCCTCTCTCTTGGTTACACAGTGGATCTCCGAGCCGGAAGCACCACACTACTGTCTTGCATTGGCGAAATAACAAAGTGGTTTTCTGAACCATGGATCCTACGCTCCACACCCCTCGGAGAGGCATCTTCCCCTGTTACACCCCCAAATGCTTGTCACTTTAAGCATCCGTTCAGTTTCAAAGGAACAGAAAGCCACTGTTAACAGATCTTTGGAAACAGTTCAGATGTCTCAACTACTTCATTCCTTGGCTTCCGGCTGCTGGTTGGGTCCCACAGCCACGGAAATAGCAACCTCTGGCAGCTGTCCGGTGCAAGGATTCTTTTGTAGGCTATGGGAACAAGAAACTCTGTATAGAGGAAAGTACAGACTTATAATGGCTGGCTGTCGCCTTACTCTCTCACCATCTGTTTCCACCTCCCTTCATCTGCAGGGTGAATTTTGGTTAGTATTGAAGGGTTAGAATCTCACACACACACACACACCCTTTGTAAATTTTGATCCTGGTGGAAGTGGGCTATTCTTCTGTGCTGGGATTTCTTGCCAGTTCAGAGGATCGCATAAAACAAGTGTGCAACGGGAGGAGTAGGAATAGTGCTGCTAGCACAGTATTCCCAGAGACTTGGTGCTCCTCTCAACTCGGCTGTTTTGAAATTCAGGTAGAAGGCGGCACAAAGCACTTGCATTCTTTATTTGGCAGATCCATTCAATCAAACGTTCTAGAGAATTGTGAACGTAATGTTTGCTTACAATCTAAATATTTATGGGCTTTTAGAGCAGGAGAGGGATCAGTCAAATGTCATCTAGACTAGTCCTCTGTTTATAGCTGCAGGATTTTTCCATGCTGAACAATCCCAGACATGTTTGATATTCATTCACCAGAATGTTTCTTCTGAAAATGTTTCCACGCGCTACAGGTAAAACTAGGCAGAGAATCCGATTCCCTTGGTTTCATTGCAGCCTCTCCTTCTAAAACTGTTTATTTCTATTTATTTATTTATTTACAGTTATTGGCCGCCCCCTCATGCCCACGGCATCCCAGGGTGGCTCACAACAGATAAAACAACAATAAAACTCATAAAAACATCACAGCATAAAAATAATTAAAAAGAATAATCCCCCCCAATGTTTATTGTAGACCCCTCCCCCCAAATCCCCCCCAACCTATCCTACCGTCCCATCCTCCCCTCCGAAGGCCTGGACCTGTCTCTTATACACATCTAGATGTGTATAAGAGACAGCCCCAATGTTTATTGTAGACCCCTCCCCCCAAATCCCCCCCAACCTATCCTCCCCTCCCCTCTGAAGGCCTGGGCGAACAGCCAGGTCTTACAGGCTCGGTGAAATTCTTGGAACTTTTGGAAGAATTTTTATAGGACAAAATTCTTCCTGGATTGTTTAACCCCCAACTTTTTGTTTCTTTCCTGCAGCCTTGATGCACCATAGTAACCATGTGGACAGCAGTCGCTGCTATCAGTGTGTCAAATTCCTTGTTACTCTTGCTCAGAAGTAAGTAATGGTGGAGGGCAGAGAGAACTGGTTTTAACAGCCTCTTCATATTGACACCACAAAATGTGGACTTGTTTCAAACCTTCTTTGGGAGCGTTTCCTCTAAGAGCAGGGGTGGGGAAACCTTTCCTCCCAGCAACCACTTACTAGTATGAGATCTGAGGGCTGCCTATAAGTTGCATGCGGGAGCACACTCAGAAAAGGAGAGTCCATATCATGGATATGAGTCCTCTGCTGCCTTGCCCTGAGCATGGTTTTTTTCAAAGCCTGGGAGTAGGAACTGGATCTAGGGGCCAGATCCAGGAACTGGAAAGGGGGCAAATAAAAACTAACTGCAGGCCACACCCCTGTTTAGAACGCAACCAGCTTCAGTCTTCTCCAGTGCTCTGGCTTGACCCTTTCTCTGATTTCAGCTCCGATCGGGTGTGCCTATACCAGTCTAGTTAGAGCTTCCCGTAAGCTTCAGATCCTGGTGGTGGTGGTTCCTCCTTTGGGGCTTGACCTAACTTCCCGCGCTCCTCTCCGGGAAAGACCAGCCAGTGATGGTGTCCAATTTTTTTAAAAAATCTGCCCCCTCACTCCATACGTCACACTCCTGCTCCGCCTGTGAGCCTGGTGAAGGAGCTCGCAAAGCAGCTCCTTCAGCTTGTGGTTGCGGTCTCACATCAGCAACCAGTTTAGCTCCATCTTTTTGTCACACTTAAATATAGCAATCTCCTGCTCCCATAACTTGGTATGTTCCAAGAGAATTGCTTCCCCGGCTGCCCAGGGAGAAGGAGGGATGTTGGGACTCGCTTGAGGAACTGCGTCCTCCCTTTGCCTTGGCGGCTTTCATAGAAACTTGAGAGCTGGAAGATACTTGCAGGGTTATTCACTCCGACCCCCTGCTTGGATGCAGGATATGGCTATAAAATCCCCAACAGCTGGCTGTCCAGCCTCCTTTTTAAAAAGCTGGAGAGCCTACAACCCCGCCCCAAGGCAACTTACTCCATTCCAGCTCTTCCTACGGATAAGTTTTCCCCGATATTTCCCCGATATTTAACTGAAGTCTCCCTTCCTGTAACTTCAACCCATTTTTTCTAGTCCTGCCCTCGGTCGCAAGGCAGAACATTTCCTTGCCCTCCTCTTAGTGGCAGCCCTTTGAAGCCTGCTGTCCTCTCTCTCCTCAGTTTGGCAGTTCTCCTTATTAGTGGCTCAGAATGCTTTACTGATTTCATATGGGGCTGAAGTCATCTGCCCTGTCGGGGTTGACTTGGCAGCTGCCAGCAACCTGGACTCTGGAATTGCTGTCGTGCGACTCAACACGGCAGTTATTACTCTTGAATATTACTTGGGTAGGTTGCAGCATTTGGTTCATGTTAAGATGCTCACAGCAGTCTTTGAGGTGACCCAATATTGGCTAAAAGACTGGTCAGCCACCTGTTGGGGCCATTGTAGTTGTAATCCTCCTGTATCCAAGCAGGGGGTTGGAGCAGATGACCCTGAGGAACCCCTTCCAAACTCTGATGTTCTATGATTTTCCTTTCCATTAACTTAATTCATTTGATAACCCGTCAGGTTTGTTGCAGGCAACAGCATACAGACACAGGCCCTCCTTAAATGCGGAGGTGGAGCCTGGGGTGGCTCCTGGATTCACAGTTACGCCTGGATTTCCAGGTGTTGGCTGTGGCCAGGGGAGCCTTTTGCCAATTACATCTAGTGAAAAGGCTCCACCCATGTGTCTCGGACTCTGACCTCGCCACTGTCGTCCATGCGTCCGTCACCTCAAGGCTGGACTATTGCAACGCGCTCTACGTGGGGCGGCCCATGGCGACAGTTCAGAAGCTGCAGCTGGTGCAGAATGCGGTGACCCACCCGCTTACGGGGACGGGCCGCAGGGAGCACATAACCCCATTGCTCCACGCACTGCACCGGCTGCCCATTGTCTTCCGGGCCCGATTCCTTTTAAAGCCCTTCACGGCCTAGGCCCTGCTTATCTGAGGGATTGCCTCACCCCCTGGGCGGCCCCTGCGGTCGTCCGGAGGGGCCCTCCTGGAAGTCTCGCACTGTTGGCTGGTTCTGACAGACAGGAGGGTGTTCTCAGCGGCTACGCCGTCGCTTTCCCTTCCGGTGGAGGTTCGCCTCAGCCAGGATCGTCTTGCCTTCTGTTGAAACTGTTAGACGTGGCTCTTCCACCAGGCATTTGGGGAAGAGGAGGGGCTAGATAGGTTGGCGGGGAGGGTGTTTTCCTGCACAGGTCAGATTTTGGCTAGTGTGTTGTGTTTTTTATTTTTGTATTGATATATTTTTATGGAATTTGATTGTTTATATTTATATAATTGTAAGCCACCTCAGTTTTTGCGAGAGGGGTGGGGTGAAAATGGAAAAAATAAATAAGCGGGCCACGGCCAGGGGGTGGTCCTTGGGCATGGCAGTGCAGTGGGGCAGGTGCACACGGGCGCACCCCCATGAATGGAACAAACTGATTGCTCCGTGCGTGGGGGATGGATGGGGATGCGTGGGGCGTGGGAGCACGCACCTACGCATTTACATAAGAGGCTCCCCACATGGACAATGGGTGTCCGTGCGTGGGAGTGTCTCATGGCAAAAGGGCCACAGTCCTTAACGTAGCCAGGTTGTAAGGCACGCAAAAGGAGAGCAATCTTGGGATATTATTATTATTCTATTTGAATTTTACCCCAACCTTCCAGCCAATGGCAGCTCAGGTTTACTTGGCTTATACTGCTTTAATTCTCTCCCTTTCACAGGTGCCCTGTTGCTAAAGATTATTTCAAGGAGAATTCCCATCATTGGAGTTGGGCTGTCCAGTGGCTACAGAAGAAGGTAATCTAGCTGTGGCACTATTACAGAAACATTGTCATTCGTTTGAATTTTTTAACTATCCTTCCCCAAAGGCTCAGGTCAGTTGACATCATAGAATATTAAAAACAAATATGTATGAAATATGCACAAAAAACCCACCACCACCAAACAGAATTCTAAACTATGTAAAATTCTCATTAAAACCATTCCCCCCCAAAACCCTATCCCTGTCTGCTAAAGGTCTGGCCAAATAAGTGTTAGATCGCCTCTGGGAAATGCTCGGGTTTGGCCTTTGGCAAACCTCCAGGGGAAGGGAGTTCCAAAGTTGTGGGGCAGCCACTGAGGACGCCTCTCTGTACACCCTTGCCATACGGGTTTGGTGCAATGGTGGAACTTCCAAGTGGGCACTCCAGGCTGACCTTGCGGGTTGTGATGGAAGAGGAGGAGAGGCGGTCTTTTTCAATACATCGTGTCCAAGCCGTTTAGAGCCCTGTATATCTGTAAACATACATATATGGTTTATATAACTATGTAACTATAAAAATAGGTTGCTATAGTGATGCTGTTTCATATGGAATCCTTGCTTCGCTTAAGTCGGTAGGAGTTTTGCTATTGCCTTGAGCAGAGCCAGGATCTCTCACCTTGTACATCACCTGTCTTAACCTTTCAATGATGCCAGAGCTTTTCCACCATTTACTTCCATATTTCTTAGATGTCTGAACATTACTGGGCTCCGCAGAGCAACGTGTCCAATGAAACATCGACTGCAAAAACCTTCCAGCGCACAATTTCCGCCCAGGTATGTGTCATTCCTTGGAGTCCCTTTGTCTAGCTGTTGCTGGATGACAGCGACTGTTTGTTCTGGTGTGCAGGTATAGTTAAATGCACTGCCCTGCGGTGCTTGGATCCTGTGCCTGTTTTGGGTGCAGCAGGGAACCTTTCTGCCACAACCTAACAGCATAGTTTAACTTGCTTCCAACGAAATGTAGGGCAGGAATCCAGGTATCTGCCCTCCATTGTAGGGCTGAAGAGAGTGAGTACTAGTAGCGACCACTGTATGAAATTGACAGCATGATCTTTTTGACTTGAACTTCTGCTCTTCCCTAGGACACGCTGGCATATGCCACTGCCTTGTTGAACGAGAAAGATCAATCGGGCAGCAGTAACGGGTCAGAGAGCAGTCCAGCCAATGAGAATGGAGACAGACATCTGCAACAGGTAAAAAAAAAAAAAAAAAACCCTCAGCCTTGTTAAGAATTCATTACAAACCTAGCAATGGGCTCCATTCTAAGAAAGGGATGGGGAACCTTGACCCTCCCGGGTGCCACTTTGGAAACTTGTACCTGTTCCGAGGGCTCCATAGGAGTTGGGGGCAGTGGTGCACTCAAGAAGCAGGAGGGTCCAGGTAGTGGATCTGTTCCCTCTCCTTGTGTTCACACCCTCATCTCTGTCCCTGTAGCCGGAACTCAAGTCTTTTGATGCTTGCGAGTAGGGACTGAGCCCAGGCACTGGAAAGAAGCCAAATAATTGAATGCCACATTGGGCACCTGGGTCTGAGGTTCCCTACCTCTGTTCTAAATGATCCCAATGCTCTCATTTTTCCTCTTGACCCAATGTATAGCTGTTGTGCAGAACGAGAGTAAGTAGCTTCTGAATTGGCTCAGACTCCTAAGCAGAAGCTGATGTTTTCTGGTACAGCTTTTAAAGAGCAATGTGTCACTAACTCTTCCCATTTCTATGTTGCAAGGGCTCAGAGTCTCCCATGATGATAGGGGAGCCTAGAAGTGACCTTGACGATGTTGACCCATAGAGGATGCGTCCCCATTGGAGAGCAAGAGTTCAACCCAATTCTTGGATGCCTGGCCCATTTTCCAGACTGGAGCCCCATCGCTATGACCTTTGGAGAAGTCTGGAAAGAAGGCTGTTTAAGAATCGGTGGCGACGCTGGAGGATTTTGTTTTCTGGAGAGTTCGAAGCCGCTTTCTCGCTGAGACGCTATTAGGCACTGAAACGTTGCAGTGAACTCCAGCAGCTAACATGGCGATTCCGAGCGACGGGCCAGGCCTGGGTCAAAAATTTGTCAAGAAGCAAATCTAGTGGTTGAAATTTTTATTCTGTGAACATTGAAATGAGTGAATGTAAAATTGTTGCTTTTTTCTGTGATGCTGCAAAAAAAAAAAAAATCTTTTGGTTTTTATACAGAAAAAAAAAAATCAGACTGCCTTTAGGTATGGAGGGCAAATTTTTAAATTTTCTGATAATATTGAATAGGAATATTCTGAATTATGTAAAGATGTGTGATGACCTACATTTGCATTGTAAGATATTAGTTAAGATCGGTTTACACAAAGGACCTTTGTATTTAATATGTCTCCCCAGTCATTGGTATAGCGCTTTACGGAGAGGGTTCAGTAAAAGAGCTCTCGCGGCTAAGGATGGTTATTCCTTTTATGGAATGGTTTTGAGACGAGGAAGTCTGGAATTGGAGAGCTTTTTTGGCAATCTTCCGATGTCATTTTTTTAAAAATGGTAAGAGCAATAAAGAGCATTTTCTTCAGTAATTACAGGTATGAATTAAGAGACATCGGTAGATTTTTCTTAAAAATAAATAAATTGCAGTTTGAAAAAGAAAAAAGCACTTTAAGGTAGAATTCTGTTGCAGTTTGGCTCATTGAATCACCTTTCTAACCCTTGGAGACATATTGAATAAAATGTAGTCTTAATCATGTGATCTGCAATCATTTGCGTCTACTTTGACATTTACCGAGAAAGTTGGTATTGGTTGTATATGATAAATAATTCCTTGAGTGAGCTGGGGACGTTTGTTGTGTGGCTTTTATAATAATTTTAACACGGGCAAAGAATCTTCTGGCTTGTTTGGACTTTCACTTGACTGGGCTACGTTTAGAACACCACAGCAGCACCTAGGTTTATTTGTTCTGAACTAACTGGAAACCAATTGACCTTCACGAGCACAATTTTGCTTTCCATGTTAGATGCAATTGTGACTTCCCCACCCCCTCAGCGGTTCTGGACACGAGCTTCTTCTGTGCCAATTGACTTTCAGCTTCTGTACATTTTGCATCTTCAGTTTCACAAATTTTCTGCACTGCTTTTTGCCTTTATTTATGGATTCTGCCTTAATTTAAAGAAAGAATGCACCACGCACATGAATGGAGATCATAAGGAGTGCCCCGGTACCTCCATTTTGGAAAGATTTGCCAAGTCAAAGGCACGACCAACCAAAAGTGCCTTTTTTTTTCCTTTTCACTCTTACGTGTGCTGTTGCAGAAACGGAACCGGGCAGATGGCTTTCTTCACTCTTCTGCACTAACCTTGAAAATAGCCAGTCATTTCACTGTTTTGAAGTAAGCACCCGACAGGATTTCAGTTTGTACAGCGTTATAACTTATTGCAAGCAAGAGAACTGCCTAACACTGCATGCGCAAGGCATTGACATTGGGATTCCTTCATTCAAACACAGCAGTTAGCCCATTTTATAAATGTTTCCAAATGACCTGCCAGGAAATTTTAAATGTGATGTTTTAAGATTTTGAATAAATTTCTCACAGACACCCCACTCCACCTCCACCTCCATCCCCATCGCTTTGTAACGGGTTGTAAGTTGTGTCTGAATGCCCAATATACAGTGGCGATACCAGTGGGAAGATGCCAGTTATTGTTCTTAGGGGTCAGCAACGATTGTCGCTGCTTCTTTCCAAGTTCCCGTTATTTCCTATGGAAACGATGCCCTCTGTTACTACAGGCCCAAGTGGCATTGCTTTGCAGACTTGCCCTGTATCGCCATTGTATATTCCCAAACCAATACAAACTTTTTCACGGTTCTTTCTCATGCTTGTACAAAGTTGGTGGGTATAATTTTCAATAAGCTGATAACTTTTGTCAGTTCTTTGGTTTCCAGCTGTTGTCATTTGAACCTGCTGAAGAATATTTTTTTGGAAAATATAAATTCAACAGAAACCTAGTCTCTTGTGTCAAATTGTGAGAGATTTCTATGTCGTTATGGTCTTTGCTTCCCTACCTTTTGATGACCCTTGTTTCTGTTACCTCTTAACAGAATGGGGAGGGAGGGAGCAGGCAAGGCACAAGGTATGGAATTGCTCGGTTAATGCGTGTACCAGGGGTGAACGAAGTTGCCACATTCAAGAGCTACATACCAAAATTCTTATATTGCCAAGAGCCACAAGATGCATGACATCAATCACAGCTTCTTCCAAGCCTGGGGATGGGGCATGGTGGCTTCCCTCAACTCCTGTCCTCTCATCAAAGCTGTCTCCCATGTAGTCGGAGAGCAATAGGGGCATAGGGCGTGCTCCCCGGCCACCATGAGGCTCCAGTAACCAAGATGTCAGCTTGGCTTTTCTTGCTTCTGAGAGAGGCATATGGCCCTGGGAGGCCAGAGGCCAGGGGCTGAAGACCTGAATACAGCTCCAGAGCTGCTGTTTGCCCACCTCTGGCATGGACATTTGGTACCAGAAAAGTATCATCTGCCCTGATTTGCGGGTGGGGGGGGAGGAGCCTGGTCAATGAAATAAAGCTATACCTTGCACCAAAAGCTAGTCTGTTAGCATATTAGTGCTCTGTCATCCTGTTCATCCTCTTAGTGAGGGATGGGTGGATAGGGAGATTAGAGGGCTCTTGTCAGGGGAACTAACACCTAGATGACTCCACAAATAGGGGTGTGTCTCACACACCGAGTGCAGGAGGCAGAATGGATAATGGGGTTGGTCTGTCATCCTGACTGTCACTGGGATAGATAAATACTCTTCTCTAGGGACAGTCTGCCAGAGGAAATTGTTTGGGGTTTTTTGTAAAGATCCTGCAATTTCTAGATTTAAATACAGATCTATGTTGTGGATCTGTATTTAAATCAACTAAATTTTTGTTATGCATGCACAAAATGGCCACTGGTCCATTCTGCACACGTGCACCCTCTTCCAAAATAGCAGTGGCTGCATCACCACCATTTTGGAAAGGGGCAGCTGGTCTATACATGCCCAAAACAGCCACTGTGCCTGTGCAGACCACGTTTCCAAAATGGTGACGGTCACCATTTTAGAAAAGGGTGCATGTGCAAACGGTCTAGTGGCCATTTTGTCAATGCAGAGTAATTTTTTTAAAATATATATTTTCTTGTCAATTAGAACTGAACCGCAGTGGCCCATCATGCATTGAGTCCAAGTGTCCACACCTACTTAGCCCCATTTTGCTGATGGAGGAGCTGAGGCTCAGAAGAAACAGCTTTTTCCGGGTTCCAAATTTGTGGAACTGAATCTTGATCTCCCAAATCCTAGCCAAACATTTTAACCACTGGATCCTCCTCCAAAGTTTGTCTTAAGCTGAAATCACTTGCAAGCTCCGAAGTCCTATTGGCAGGGTTTGAGCTCACAAGTGATTTCAGGGCGGCTGTTTGTTCTCAACATAAGTAGAGTTAATGACATATGGGTGATCTCTCTCATGGGGTGCATACTTACTGATTAAAAGAGAAATATCTGCAGAGCAGCTTAGCTCCCAGGATCATTGGTGATTGTACAAACAAGGAAAGTGATGAAGTGGATTATTACTACTTAAGTAGCCCCGGTGGGTTAGTTTGAATGTAGCCTTGGGGTAGAAGAGTCACTACTCTGCTCCTATATTTTTTGTGACTGTTTAAAAGCGCAATAATAGGGGCTCTGCCCAGTACTGGACACATTCAACTGATGCAACTGGACAAATTCCAAGCATTGTCATATGAAACTTTATTTTAAAAAGACATGGCATTATAAAACGTGCTGTAATATAAAACAGAATAAATAGTCTCCAGCTACAAATGTAAAATCCACAGTGGTAGAAAAGCTTTCCCTTTACAATAAAAAAGGTAGCAATGAATGACAGCATGTAGGTGCTAGACACATCTTTCAAGAGCAAGAAAGCACAGCAAGACAAGCTTAGTTACATTATTCTTTGCACAAGACTTTCACGCTCTAAAAAGAATTCCGTTAAAGTAGTAGTCCTCACGGTGCTACTTACGGCTTAACATTTGACTAAGCAATTAAAATAGTTTGCAAGCTTAACTACGAGGGGGCCAGGAGTTGGAATGCAAGAAACTTACTTAAATGAACATGAGTGGTTTTAGTGAAGTCTCATCAGTAAATAGAAAGCCCCAACAGTGCATTTAGCCTAAAAGGTTCTGCTTTTCTCTTGAAATGTGACTTAAACAACAATTGCCCCATAAGGATATTTGAATGTGGGTGGGCTGGAATGCCTGGGACACTGGGCTTTTCTCCAGCACAAGCCTAACTTTTGAGTACAGGGCAGACATCAGGTAATTTATTCTCCTGCTACGTGCCCACCTACACTCCTTCTGCATTTTGAAACCCTTCCTCTTAGCAGATAGTGTCCCTTTGCGGACTCAACGTTGCTCAAGACAGTAGGACACCAACTCGGAAGTCATTTAGGCACTTTTGAAAACCGCCTAGCCTAATCCCCTTCTCTGCATGCGATAGGGTGAGGAACCTGCTCTCTTTTGGGGGCCACTTGAAAAATTAGGACAAACGCTGAGGGCCACTTAGGAGTTGGGGGCAGGAGTGCTTAAAGGGGGTGCAGTCAAGAAAAGGAGGGTGCAGTTCAAGGACCTGTGGCATAGGTCTGTCCCGTATCCTTGTGTGCGCGCCTTCATCTCTGCCCTTACCCTGAGCCCAGTTTTTCAGTGCTTAGGGGGTAGGAACTAAAGCCAGGGGCCAGATCCAGGAATTGGAAAGGGGCCACATTCGGTCTCCAAGCCTGAGATTCGCCATCCTTGGTCTAGGACTTGGTGCTGCCTTTATCAGTAGGAAATCAGGCATTCCCCTTCAGATGGCCTGTCGAGAGTTAGTGGCTTCAGTCCAGTTCTTAGACTCACCCCCTAATAGTGTCAAAGCTGACCCTATTTGTGGGAGAAATTTTAACCCGTGTTTGACCCCTTCAGCATCCAGTGCATGAGTGTGAGACAATTAGGGCTGAAACAAACATCAAAATAATTATTTGCGAGTATTTCTAAGTTTCCAAAGATCAGGCCCAAACATTTGGCTAGTCCTTGGTAACGCAGCCAAATACTCAGTACTCATTTTTCCAGGCACCAAGTCCCCTTATATAGGGGCAGGAAAAGCCCCTATAAAGGGGTATATGTCCCTGGTGCCCCTTTCTGGCCATTCCATCCCACCTGTTCCTTTCCCCGAGGAGTTACTGTGTACCGGGCCTGTTCCTCGGTAAAACCGAGTGGAGTATCAGGATACTCGGTAAAAACAGAGTAATTTTGAATACCATGTTTCAGCCATAGTGATGATATATGAGCGGGGGAGGGAACAGGTTCAGCACCACTCCCTCCAGTCTTTGCACCATCACAGAAAATCTCCAGAGATCAAACATGATGCCAGAGGCAGGAAGCCACCTTTCCCGCAGGAGCCACTATTCCAATTAGTACATGCTCAGAGGGCTGCATAGTAGTTAGGAAGAAGAGGATTCAGATCATAAATCTGTCCCTTCTCCTTGCATGCAGGCCCTCATCTCTGTTCCCTTCCCCTGAGCTCCGTCTTTCAGCGCTTGGAGGGAGGAACTGGATCCAGGGGCCGGCTAAACACTCGTGGAGAGCCACGTTTGACCCCCAGGTCTGAGGGTCCCCACCCCTGCATTACGTGGATGAGGATGTCAACCAAAAGATGGTGTGACTGAGGCTGCTCTACCTGTCCTAGCTAGGCTTGGAGGAGTCCATAACCTTCCTAGAGCACCAGCTAGAGAGGACATGAAAGGGTGGGGTGGGGGCATAAACTCTACTGCAGCCAATTGGAAGAATCTTGGAGGGCACCCCCTGAGCTCTCCTTTTGGGGTTTCTGATGACGTGATGGTTGGGGTACAACTTCCAGTAAGCTGAATAAGGAGACAGACCCATCCACCCTCCGTTGCAGGAGGTCGAGGCAGACCACGGCCTAGTCGGTCCTGTTTGTGCTTGAAGTATTACACTCTGTAAGGCACTTAAGCAGCTTTCCTGGTGGGGTTTAGTAGAAACACTGGGAGGCCAGGGGCAAAGGTGGTTTCTAAAACTGTTTAATTGAGAAGGAGCGAGCTATCAGTGCTGGGGTAAGGTATTCCCCCCCCCCCCGAACATGCTAGCCCGCCACCGCCTTGGGAAGCCTCTTCTAGGGCCTGTGTTGGCTCCGGCAATGCCGGAGGCCACGCACCAGTAGTCGCACGCCAAAGGGCCGGGCAGCCCTTGTGAGGCCCTTTGAGAGCCCATTGAGGCGCACCAGCCCTACGTTCAACGCCCCAGGAGGTTGAGCTATTCCCTGGCTTTGGTATCATGTGCCGGGGAAGCAGGTGCTGTTGTGATTGGCAGCTTTCTCTGACGCAGACGGCCTGCCATGGTGCGGAGCCCAGAGGGTGGATTCCGGCAGTAGCAAAAGCAGTGGTGTGCTGGGAGGAGTACAGCTGACTCTACTGTTGCCCCGCAGCCAGTGAGGAGCAGCAGTCTGGCCAAGTAGTGACGTTTATCCCCTCTTGCTAACTTAAAACCCAAACTTTAAGGCTGAACTGTGCGGGGTTTATTTAAAGGAACTGTATTACAAGAGGGGCAGCGTTGAGGGTAAAGATCATCAGTGGGCAATTAGTGGCCGGAAGTGGCGGAACTTGATTATATGTTTTGTTGCATATTCGGGTCTTGTACTGGGATAAGATACTAGGGAGGGGGGTGTGAGGAGTTTGTTACTCTGCAATGATATGGGGGGGGGGGGGGAAGGATGAGGCAGGCTTCCTCACCTCTTGGAACTCCAGACTCCCCCAAAATCAAGCAAGCCAAAATTCTTGGATTATCTAATTCCCAGTGACCCTGTGCAAAGTCAAAGAACAGGATCTCCCTTGGAATTATCACAGAGTTATACATGTCTACAAGGACTAGATGAAACTAATAATTTGTTGACTGATGACAAAGTGGAGGAAAATCTTTTGGCTGAAGGGCTGCATGGGAATGTATCCCAATTGAGCCCAAATGCAAACCCCTCCGAATTGTTTTTTGGTAGCCTAACGGCTCACAATTTGAAAGAAATGCTATCTCCAGCTCAGTCTCAAAATCCCTGTATGAAGGATATAGGAGATATTTTGCTGGCTCAGTGCACATTGATATCTAAAACTGTTTCTTTACTATTTATAAATGTTTCTGACATGGGTACCTTATTGGAGAGTGTCATGCAACAACTTAGGGGGAATAAAAGAAAAACTGGACACTCTTAAAAATGGAAAGAGGAAATTTAGGCCTACCCTTGAAAAGGTGATCGAAAGGAAAGCACACTTCAAGAGAAGGAATTTATTGAATAGGGACAGAGGGTATTATGGATTAAACAGGAAGAAAATGTCCCTTGTGGACTGTGATGTAGCTTTAAAAATCCTTCCTTACCCAAATGGTGCATTACCAAACTGGTCTAATAAGAGCCAGGTGGTTTAAAATGTATTGCACTTACTGAAAGAAAGACTAGTAGAGACCAATGTACATAGTATAACACTAGGGAAATGCAATGGGGCCACTCAGAACCTTAACATTAAAATTTGATTCCCCCTTGCTAGTTAGGAAGTTTTTCCAGGCTAGAAAGTTTCTTATAACAAGAGGATTGATAGAGTCTTCGTACCGGAAGCAGGCAGTCCATAGAGGAACAAACAACTTGCAGAAAATGAACTTTTAATGGATCTTGAACCTATGCTGATCCAGACAGCCCCTATGGAAAGTTCTGAAAACAGGCTGGCTTCAAACCTTGAGGGGAAAGATCCACCCAACTTACAAGGTATGGGAAGTGTAGAGGATCTAATACAATGTCCTCAGAAAGACCTGATCAGGAGAAATGAACAGGAAACCTTTCTTTGACTCTCTGTCTATATTAGACCAGGACAAAGTGCTGCAAACCCTCAAAAGGGCACAAGAAAAGCTAGAAATAAAGCAGCTTGATTATAAAGCCCCAGGGCTCCAGGCAAATCACAAGGCTCAACTCCTAAAATTTAACTACAGCAGATTTGACTGAAAGATACCGGACGCCTGAGGAAGAGGGAGTTAACTTGGAAGGGAGGGATAGGCAACAATTAGAAAACACTAGCAGAGAAGCATTGTCTGTGATTGCAGACAAAATAAAGGAAAATGGTGCAATTGGGTATGATGATCGAATGCCCGTACTGGTTGTAATAATACTGAAATCGAACAAGACCCTTTTCTGGCTATACACAGAAGATCTAGAGATAAAATATTAAACACAAAGGGAGTTCAGATGTTAAAATTTCTATATAGAATCAACCGGACCATCTTAAATGGAAGGGGGCTATTGGACCCATGAGGAGATATGACTTTTTTCACCGCAAACGGGCTAAGTGTAATAGATTATATCTGTGTCCCTGCCAATCATCAGGGGAAGTTTAAATGTTTTAGAGTAGCACCAGTGGGAACAAGTAATCACCAGTCCCTTATTGTCAAATTTCAAGCTAACTCAGACAAGATCCCGGGTGAAATTCTGAAGAAATATATGGATTGGTTGGTACCAATGTTAACACAGCTGTTTAATCACATACATTTCTTTGGTTTAATCCCCAAAAATTGGAATCTAACTATTGTCGTTCCCATTTACAAGAAGGGCAACAAAGGTTTGCCTTCCGACTATAGACCAATTAAGTTGAATTAATATCATAGCTACACTTTATGCAAAAACCCTTCTGAAAAGGTTAGAGGAATGGGCACTTAGAACACAAATATTCTATAAAGAACAGGCAGGCTTTCAGGCAAAGCACTCTACAATAGACCATTGCTTTACTCTCTCCTTTTTGATTGATAAATATGTTCATATATGGAAAAGTAAATTGTACACCGCCTTCATAGATCTGAAGGTGGCATTTGATATGGTCAATAGGAAGCTCCTGTGGGACAAATTAGGAAAGACAAATATTGACAAAAGACTTCTGACCCTGGTGCAGAGACTATCAAAAGACTCAAATAAAGGTAAGGATACCTCCGGCCAGAGACTACACAGATCCCATTGAGACAACGAGGGGAGTTAAGCAGAGTGTATTGGTGCCTTTTTAATTTGATTTCCTGATAAATGATATAGTCCTAAATCTACAGGGGAAAGAGCACCATCCAGCTTGTATAAAACAGAGACAGACAGGAATTCTCGTTTATGCTGATGATATGCTTCTAGTGTCAACTTCTGAAATTGGACTGCGTAGATCACTTACCACCTTGGGAAAGTATTGTCAAAGAAATAAGCTACAAATTAATTAGGATAAATCAAAAATAATGGTGTTTACCAAGTATTGGAAAAACAAGCACTGGTCCATTGATACACATCCACTTGAGCAAGTCAAGTCATATAGATATCTGGGACTGTTGTATAACGCAAATGGTACTTGGCATGACCATATCAATTTCTTAAAGCTGAAGTTGGCAAACACCATTACTGGGATGATTAAATTTTGGAGAACAAATGGGGGAAGATTGTATAGACCAGCAATAATAAGTATCTTGAGCCAAAAAATCATACCGCAAGCACTATACGGCTCTGAAATTTGGGGAATGGCAGCGGAAAGCAAGCTTGAATCCGTGCAGAACAGGCTGCTGAGAATAATTCTAGGCGCCCCATCGGGAACACCCACATGTTTATTAAGAACTGAAACTGGGATACTCCCTGTTGAGCCTCAAGCCAAAGTTAGACAAATAATGTATTGGAAACGAATTTCACAAATGACAGAGGAGAGATTGCTGAAATTATGTTGGCTTGAAATGATGGCCTCAGACCGTAAGTATAAGTGGGAAGTCAAGTTGGGAGCACTTACAGATGAAATAGGTTTCTCTCTCCCTTTTTTATCTGCCTTCCCGGCACAAGAGACCAAGAAACTGTGCAAACAACGCTTGGATGATATTTTTAGGCAAAAAGATCTAGAGGCCGCCAGGAAGAGCAAAGTGGCACCCTGGTATAGATTTATAAAAGAACATCACCTGCAGGAATGTTATTTGGGAACCTTGACAAATTTCATGCAAAGGAGAGCTCTTACATTTTAAGATTCCAACTTATGCCTACAGCGGTTCTAGAGGGCAGATATGATGGGATCCCCCACAAATTGAGATTCTGTCCATGTGGGGCTAGAGTGCCTGAGGACCTACCTCATTATCTATTTCAACGCCCATTTCTGTCCAAAGTAAGAACACAATATCTCCAGCCACTAATACAAATGAGTGCAGGTTGGGATGCACGTATTAAAATAAAATATTTGGTAGCAAATCCTGAGGAAAGATTCATCAAGAAAGTGGCCAATATGGCTTATGCCTTTATGGTGCAGAGAAGTCAAATAAAATGGATATCTTGAAGTAAATATTTGGGGAAAATAAATTAATATCTGAACAATTTGATGACTATTAACATAGTAAATCGCATAAAACGCCTTGATTTTCTATGAGTTAGAAAATTTGGATAAATGGCAAAATTAGACTGGAACTGTTCGCTACAGTTTATCATCTTATTTTTTATCGTCCCATACGTTTTATTTCATATTATATTCTACTTATTTGAAATGCAAAGTAAATGGTCATAACTATCAGTTTGTTCAAAAGGTTTACTCACCCATTCACTGTGTCCAGAGGAAATCTGTTGGGGTTAGATCTTAAGACTGGCCTATCTGCTAGTAAATGCAGATTGCGAAAGGATTTGTAAACTGGCAAATCGGATATATGCCCCAAGTGTCTAGAGACAATGGGCCATTAAAATATAGATTGCCAAAGTTGAATAAATTTGGCCATTACTCTTTTATGTTCCTATGTTTAAACTATCTTATTAGTTGCAGGGCTCAAGTGATGCTATTACAAGCCCCGGGAAGGGCAAGGCAAATTTTAAGTGTTCCTTTGCCTCCAGGTTTTTAGAGTTTATAACTCTTGACAGTTATATATACAGTTTTATTGTTTTAAATGACGCTATGTTGACACAACGTTCAATGTTAATTTTGTACTGAATTTGTTACGGTCAAATGGCCAAACTATTTTTTTTTTTTAATTGTTTGTCTCCAACCGGTTGACTCTTTCTGTAGATACTTGGGTACGGTAGGTGCTGCAGGGGACTAGACTGCCTGCCCCTTGAGGTCCCTTCCAGCTCTGGGACTCGTCACTAATCCACCCTCCTCATAGTGTGCTGCTGCAGAGCCCAAGAAGTCCCTGTGGCATAAATTTAGCAGCTTGGTTTAGCTTGAGACCTACAAGTATCGGAGCTGGCCAAAATTCACCGCCATGGGACCTGCCTCGGCCAGCTCCAACCCCCTTGTCTTACCAGGGCTTGCAGAGAACCTAGTTCGTAGAAGCATACGCGGCCCTCGTTCCCTTGGTAGGCTGCTGTAAGACAGACGCAGGTTCCAAAATAAACCAACAGGAGAGGAGGCCGTGCCATTGGATGGGGGATGGATCATTCACAATGAACACTTGCCGCACTCTGCACGGGGGTCACAGGATTGTACTGAAGCCTCAGAATGGGGGTTGCAGGAGCAAAAGCTTTGGAGCCACCATCCTCTTTCTACTAACCACCCAGCACAAGGAGGAAGCCACGGTAAGGAAGTACCACAAATACGGATATGCAAAATGCTGAGCCAAGGCGCCTAGCTAGACAGCAAAGTACTGCACTGGTTCAGCACATATTCGTTTTCTGTTCCCAAATTATTTGACAGTAGCATGGACCAAGTAGGCTGCACAGCTACTCCAGGCTGGTGGGAGCCATTCCTACCTTCAAATGGAGCCACGCCAAGACATCCAGGCCATTGGTTAGGCGTGTGGAAGGAGGGGAATCAATTGTGTTGCCCAAGGAGCAAGTGCTTGCATTCTGAGGAGATTAAAGTCCCACCTGCAAGGAGCTGGGTTTCTTATTCAGCTACGCCCAGCCAGGACGAAGCAGAAGAGGCCTTCTTAGCTTTGAAAGCATTAAACCTGATGCTCTTGGATCGGCTCTTTGGGGCTCTGACATCAGCTCAGTCCGGGCAGAGGTACCGCGGGAGTGAGAGCAGACTTGTCACTTGTAGTTTGAACTGTGCTTGTCGCTTTCCAAAGCTCCGTTTCTGCAGCAGATGGCGATGGCGGCAGCGCCTTTACCGCCCTGGGTGCTTGTTACCATGCACGTGTCATCGACAGAGTAGGCACCGAGAGTGCCAGGACCGCGGGAAACGGCGTTGCAGCCTGTCAACGTCCAGCCATCGTCGCAGGACACAGTCACCTGACAGGAAAGAGAGCTTAGTGTTAACAAGAGCCAATCGCTCCTACTGGGGAGTAAGGAATGTATAAAGACGGATTCTAAACTAGAATGAGCTGCTGCATCCCCGCAACGGCAATGACGGCAGTGGGCGTTACCAGACATAAGGATAAACACATGCAAACCCATCCTGTGTTGAAATCGGCATAAACAGATATTTATGCCAGCGCGTGTTCACAGCTACACGAGAATCTCCTTCTACCAGCTAATTCCTAAATGATACCCCTTGGTATCAATGTAGCTGACTGTAGGGAAGAGAGGTTGGCTCCAGGCTGGTAAAGGACCAGCAGCCCCAGAAGCAAAACTGCTGGGACTGGGTGGGCAAAGCTTCATTCCAAAAAGAATTCAACTGTGAAAACCACCCCTCAATCCCCTCCCGCCTTCCCCCTCAGTCCCTGCGAGAGCAATCCCCTCCCGCCTTCCCCCTCAGTCCCCGCGAGAGCAATCCCCTCCCGCCTTCCCCCTCAGTCCCCGCGAGAGCAATCCCCTCCCGCCTTCCCCCTCAGTCCCCGCGAGAGCAATCCCCTCCCGCCTTCCCCCTCAGTCCCCGCGAGAGCAATCCCCTCCCGCCTTCCCCCTCAGTCCCCGCGAGAGCAATCCCCTCCCGCCTTCCCCCTCAGTCCCCGCGAGAGCAATCCCCTCCCGCCTTCCCCCTCAGTCCCCGCGAGAGCAATCCCCTCCCGCCTTCCCCCTCAGTCCCCGCGAGAGCAATCCCCTCCCGCCTTCCCCCTCAGTCCCCGCGAGAGCAATCCCCTCCCGCCTTCCCCCTCAGTCCCCGCGAGAGCAATCCCCTCCCGCCTTCCCCCTCAGTCCCCGCGAGAGCAATCCCCTCCCGCCTTCCCCCTCAGTCCCCGCGAGAGCAATCCCCTCCCGCCTTCCCCCTCAGTCCCCGCGAGAGCAATCCCCTCCCGCCTTCCCCCTCAGTCCCCGCGAGAGCAATCCCCTCCCGCCTTCCCCCTCAGTCCCCGCGAGAGCAATCCCCTCCCGCCTTCCCCCTCAGTCCCCGCGAGAGCAATCCCCTCCCGCCTTCCCCCTCAGTCCCCGCGAGAGCAATCCCCTCCCGCCTTCCCCCTCAGTCCCCGCGAGAGCAATCCCCTCCCGCCTTCCCCCTCAGTCCCCGCGAGAGCAATCCCCTCCCGCCTTCCCCCTCAGTCCCCGCGAGAGCAATCGCCTCCCGCCTTCCCCCTCAGTCCCCGCGAGAGCAATCCCCTCCCGCCTTGCCCCTCAGTCCCTGAGAGAGCAATCCCCTCCCGCCTTCCCCCAGTCCCCTGGAACTGTGTGGGCAAAGCTGTATTCCAAAGAGAATTCAACTGTGAAAACAACCCCTCAATCCCATGTTTTTCCTCAATCCCTGACAAATCAACCCCGAGTCCCCTCCTTCCCTCAGTCTCCCTCCCCCATCCCCCTTTAATCCCTTCCTACTCCTGGTGTTGGTCTTTCTTCCATTCTGCAGCCCCTCCTCGCCAGAGACTAGACTTGGAACCAGAAAATCCAAGTTTTTCTGGTCCCTGCACTGGTAACCAGGCAGGGCACATCTCTTGACGTAGCAGCTGCTACGTGCTAGCTGTAAACACGTGTTGTCTGCAACCATGATTTTTCACATCCCAAACCTTATTAAGAGTAGATGTCTGTACAGACCCCATGATCGCATATATTGGTTTACAGCTGAAACGAAGAGCTAGCATTGCAGCTGCCAACACCAGGGGATGCAGCTTTATTGCCAGTTTTGTGCAGTAGGAATCATAACCTACATAGAACCTTCTGGAGTCTGTTGTCAGCTGAAGGGACAGGCCCCTCCTCATACCTTTTCCATGAAGCCAGCGGGGGAGTTCTCCTTCACCTTGCACTCGATGCTGGGGGCGTGGCAGCAGGAAGCATGCACGGTCAGATCTGCTCTGCCTACGCACCGGTCAGGCCCGCTTTCTGTCCTTAAAACGGGCCTGACGTGGTCGCCGAATGCGCCAGCCCGAGAATGAGAGCCACAGCCTGCCGAGAGAGAACATTTCAGGGTCCTTGGCCTGCAGCAAGGGGGGAAGCTGGGTCAAAGAGCAGACGCCTTGTGCTATTTTTTTTATTTATTTATTTATTTAAATTTGTAATCCCTAAAAGGCTCAGGGCGGCTTACGAGTAAAATATAAACACATCAAATAAATATCAGACCGCATTCGAAGACAAAAATAACCCAACCTTCACGTAACGCCCCACAGATCCCACCCACTCCCTCCGCCCATGTCCGCACATCCAACCTCCCCTCACAACCGTACCCCAATCCCAATCCCACCCCTGCCCGCCAAACAGGTCTTACACCGCTCGGCGGTGAGGATCTGGGCAGCAGCTAATGGTGCAGCTCGGACCATGGAGGGGATCCCAGCAAGCGCGGGAGCGGTCTAGGAGGTGATGGACAACATCCTGGGGCATTCTTCCTTCTTTGATTCCCACCAAGTCTCTTTAGACACGGATGAACCAACCAGAATCTGAGCCCGGGCTACTCAGCTTGTCTCAAGCAGCCTTCGACCCCAGCTTAAACTGGGTCTGAGAAATGCAGGGAAGCACTTCTCTACCTGGAGTTAGAGGTTTTACAAAAACCTGAAAAGGGGAGGGGGGGGGGGCGCCTCATTTATCATTTGAAAAATGAACGCTGTGAAAAGGGCATATGCTGCTACATAGGCAGGGCCAATAATTAGTAGGCAGGGCAACTGGTTTCTCATGAAAAGAAGAGGCAAAAAATGGCCCAAGACAGGATTCTCCTACAGAGCTGTATGGAGGCACCTCTGTCCCAGTCAGAAACATTTCTCCATACGCTGCACAGACAGAAGTGACCAGCAAAGGTGTAGCTAGGTTAGCTGCACCCCACGGGTGCCCAAAAGCCTTGGGGCAACGTCCATGTGGAATGTGGCCATAGGCCAATGGGTGACGAGAACCCACTGAAGACTTGCTAACTGCCTCATGATGCATTCCATCTCCTGCACCAGGGCCCACTCCAACCTAGCTTTGCCCTCCGGGGGACTGCTCCAAAAATGAGGCTGCCCAACAGGAGGGATTGTGGAATAGGAGGTTCATTTTACTCTCTAAACCAGGGTTGGAGAATCTTTTCCCACCCAGGGGCTACTCTGAAAATTAGTACAAGCTCCAACGGCCACATGGAAGTTGGGGGTATTTAAAGGGTGTGCTCGGGTTTGGGAAGATGGATCATGGATCCATCCCCTATCATTGAGTACATGCCCTCGTGTCTGCTCCCCCTTCCCTGGAGCTCAATGTTTTAGTGACCGGGGATAGGAACTGGGGGCAGGGGCCAGATTCAGGAACTGGAAAGCAGTCAAATGAAAATTAGTCAAAGACTGCATTTGGCCCCTGGGCCTGAGGCTCCCCACGGTGTGCCGAAGGAGTCACCCAACTTATGTTTACTTCTGAAAATGATGCATTCTGAACATGACATCGATTATCAAATTTAATTCATTTATTAAATAATAACTTCTCTTTCAGGAGCCGAGAAACACCAGCAGATACGTAGGTTCCCTCAGCAGCGAGAGCACTTTGACAAGACTGAGCTCCCGCGCCAGCTGTCCCTGCCCACCTGTCAGCACGTGACCGTCCTTGGAGCAGTGCACCCCCACCGTCGATGCTCCCTCAGCAGCCTGGGGGCTGGTGTTAACCTGGCAGTCTGCTTTGGGCCAAATGCAGCACCTCGCTATGGCATAGACGCCATGGCCCCCAAAAGCATTGTAAGCCACGCACTCCTTCCTGCCTCCATGAACCTGCAATTCGGAGAGGGCAACCATGAAGCTTAAGACACCCCAGACTCGCGGAAATAGAATCCCAGACTTGGAAGGGTCTGAGAGGGTCATCGAGCCCCCATCGCCTACTTGGATGCTCAGTAGGGGTGGGAATATCGGTATCGGATAAATCCGATACACCCGATAACCAGGTATATCAGATTCATCCGATAATCCCCAGTATCAACATACCGGATTTTTAACATTGGCCACTTTACCGTTTTTTTAACATCGTGGCCTTTGAAGTAAATGGCCGCAATGTAAAAAAACCGGTAAAGCGGCCAGTGTTAAAAATCCGGTACGCCAATACCGGTAAATCCGATGCTGGAGAGATCCAATACTGATAAATCCGGTATCCGGTATTCTCACCAGTGTCCCATTCCTAAAGCTCGGATACAGCTATAATTATGTAGAACCTTGTCCCTCCAAGGGGCCACTATGAAATTTAGTACAAGTTCCACGGGCTGCATAGAGGTTGGGGCAGGAATGCTTAAGCGGCATTTTCAGGAAGAGGATCGAGAGCGTCAATCTGTGCCATGCATCTGTCCCGTATCTTTGCGTGCCTGCCCTCACCTCTGCTCGTCTTTCAGTGCTAACTGGATCGAGGGGGCAGGCCCAGGAACTGGAAAGGGGCTAAATGAGAACTGGGCCCCAAACCCGAGGTGCCTCATCCCTAAGGAGGAGGCCATGTCTTAAATTGACCATAGCTGCCAAAGAGGTAGTGGATTTAAAAGGAGCCTCCCTGGCCCAGGCAAAGTGTTGTCTCTGGTAGAAGTTGCCTGAACCCCAAACTCTCCAGGGTAATAATCATTACCGTCAGCTCCCACTGAAGTCAACTCTACTAGGAAGACTTATCTGCGCGAGGCCTACAGGACTGGTTTCTAAATGAATACATCACGGCCACCCTGAGATATACTGCAAAGAGTTAGCTCTGAGGCACATTAGGGTCAGCTGCATCACCTCAAAGCAACAGGGATCATCACCTCAATGTGCTCCCCTCGCCGCTTGCCGTTCTTGGAGAAGCTCGAGCAACTGAACATCTCCTCGTTGCCGCTACAGCGGGCAACAGCGATCGCTGAGCGGGTCGAGCCGGACTGGGCGGACCACACGGAGCGGCAATACAGGTGTTCGTCTGAAAAGAGATTCCTCAACAACATGATTTCTAATTGGTGCTGTCACCAGCCAATGGAAATTCTTGTTCCAGAAGCAGGCAAGGCTCCCCGCAATGCACCACAGGAGTTAGGACAGTAGTCGCAGCAAAGGGAAAGTAAGCCACAGAGTAGGGCTGAAATTCCATTTTTGACTAGATTCCCTTTTGGTCAAATGAAGCACGACATGGTACGTGTTCTGATTCCAGTTTTGCCAGATCAATCAAAATACATTGCTGTCTAGCGTGTGTGTGTGAAAAATGGCAGGGGCCGTACAGCGGCCGCCAACTTGGGCATGCGCATTAGGGCCGCCATATGACCCCTGCCATTCTGCACATGCACACTCGGTGGCGAAATATTTAAATCGGAATGGCGACTGGGAATTTCGATTGCCATTCTGAAACCACAGAAAAATTCTGCTAAAAAAAGAAGAACGGCTGTTTTGAGCCAGTCCCACCATGGAGCAGAGAAAGAGACGGTAATCACAAGTTGGCAAAGGAGAGCAAAACAGGCGTGTGGCGAAGGGTGGGAACCACAGCCCCGAGCAAGGGGGATGCAGGCTGAGACTTTATAATGACTTTATAAAGGAGAACTTTGCCCCCAGTCTAGGGCAGTTTCATCTTCCAGGTTTATTACTCAGTGCGCCCTGCACCTTGCTCAGCGTCTCCTCCAAAAGCAAAACCCCCCTTGGAGTCCGCTCACCTGCTTCGAGCCGCGAGGGCAGCCCAGCCACTCGGTTGGGGGTGATCAGCCTCTGGTCTTCCGGAAACCAGGCCTCATTGATAAGATTTTTGGTGGAGAAATGAATGAGCCTTTGTCGCAGTTCAGAGATGGTCAGCTCGGGGTTAGCGTTGAGAATCATGGCTGCGATGCCTGTGGGAACACAACACACAAGAGCCCTCGGGTTCTTTTTCAAAGGCCGATTTAAAAACAAAGATAAGTCTGCCAGCCTGTGAAGGGTCACACGGACTCTGAAATGAAGCTACGTTACCCCCGGGGCAAACCCTGGCATTGTGCTTTCAATGCTAAGGCTGCATTTGCACACAACTCTCGTCCCGCCTTAGTCTTTGTTGCAAGTGTTCGTAGTCGCACATTTAATTGTTCCCACATTCCTTTCCCGGCTTCATACATTAAATCACCCCTGCACCACTGCCAGGCCATTGTTCTGCTTTTTGTTGGTTTGTTTTCAGCAATGCTTTTACTGGACCAGGAAGACAGTGGGGGAAACATCCCCTATCTCCTCTACACTCTTCTGCAGCAATTAAGATGGAACGAAGGTAGATTAATCCCTTCACACATTATTTAAAAAATGCGTATGAGCATGTAGCAGGGGGCGGTGCCTGGGGTTAAGTCCCCACAGGATCAGGCCCAATAACGTAGTCACTTCATGGGAATTAGCTCCAGTCACTCACTTTACTATAGCATACAAGTCTTTACACGGTAATACAGTTACAGTTCTCCTTCCGGGCAACAATCCCCCAAAAGTCTCTCCGAGTCAGGCAGTGTGCATCAGCTTCGCCAGCCAATTCACTGGGCATTTTTACACACACCATAAAGTGCTGGCCTTTTAATCTTCTGGGTTTACAAGTCCACAAGTAAGTTCCGGACGCATTCTTCACGCACACACATTGGCTTGAGGCAGTTTCTGGATACATTCTCCACACACTGTACGGTCACTGCCCTGAGGCAGCCTAAAGTAGCCGCAGCTGTAGACGTGAGGGGCTGCCATGGAAACAAGTGACCACAGCTGCCTGGAGCAAGCAGTTTACCAGAACATTTTACACACACAAGTTCTGGGAGACATTCTATGCAGAAGTTCAAAAAGCCAGATGTTTAAGATCTGGGTGAGTGATTTAGACACATGAAAAGTTCCGGCTGTATTAGGGGTGGGAATTCCAGTTCTCCCGAGAACCGATATTGCCGGCATTTGGGTGTACCCGCTTAATCCGATATTTACCTGTACCGGCATACCGGATTTTTAACATTGGCCGCTTTACTGGATTTTTTACATTGCGGCCACTGAAGTCAATAGCCGCAATGTTAAAAATCCAGTAACGCGGCCAATGTTAAAAATCCGGTATGCCAATACCGGTAAATCCGGTACCAGGGAGATCCGATACCAGTAAATCCGGTATCCTCCCTGGTGTCCCACCTCTAGCAAATATGCAGGAGAAATGTGTGTGTAAAAACATCCAACGGCATAATGGGTGTTAACTACCATGACAATGGCCCGCGTAGGCCAGCGCCAAACCCCACCCGTCTGTTCTGGGCCCACCAGCTGTGGTCCCGGTTCAAAACCCAGCAAGGTTGGCAGCCAGGCCAGAAACATGGGCCTGGATGGAACCAGGCCCACAGTCGGGCCCTGCCAGCCACCCAGACAGGCCAGAATGGGCCGAACTGGGCAGATCAGTCTGTTTGGGCACCCACCTGGCCCAGCGTGAGAGGACGCCATGGCTGCCTGTTATTGCCCATCAAGGAAGGGGGCGCTGTGGGGCGCTAGCACCAGCACGGGGGTGGAGCTGGCCAGCTGCGGCGCGGTGCTCCCCGCCCCCGTTCTATCCTAGTCAGGTCAGACCGCAGGGACGTGGGTTCCTGCCATCAGAGCTAACCCATCCAAGGGTACAGGGGGACAGTCACCTGCCAAATCAACACCCAGTACGAGCTGAATTCCAGGTCGCCGCTTTACAGATTAGAGAGCAGAACCTGACGCCAAGCCGCTAAGGCTGCAGCTGCAGCTCTTGCCAAGTGGGCCCAGATCCCTTGAGGTAGGGTCCTACCTGCCCAAGAGTTACAACTCAAAATGCAATCCTTCACCCACCAAGACAGAGGCCGCTTTCTCACATTACCTGGGGGGGACTTCCGTGAGGGCAATCGCAGCTCTAGTCTCACGGGAATTCACGCATGTAGGAATGTGCTATTCCTCTTTTCTCCTGCGAGAACACGCGCACGTGACCAGGTCCCCCAAAGTAGCTCTTACAATCACGAGTGTTCTCATGGGAGAAAAGTGAAACAGTGCATTCCCGTGTGCACTAATTCCCATAACAATAGAGCCATGGTTTCTGCATGCAAGTCCTCCCCCCCCCCCCCCCCCCCCCCCCCCCCCCCCCCCCCCCATTCCAGGTAACTGCTTGAGAAAGCAGCCAGAGTTTGTTCGAAATCCTGAAACCTAGACAATAACTGGCAAACGACACACAGAGAGAGCATCTGACTTTTAGATATCTTGGGTACGTTTCAGGTAATACAGGAGCGCCCTCCTCCGGTGAGTGTTGCCTCACCAGGGGAGGAATGGCACTTAGGGGAGAACACCGGAAGGGAGATGTACTCAGTGTGGAAATCTGAGACCACCTATGGCAAAAACAAAGGGTGCGGATGAAGGGTGCTATACGCTTTATCCCGATGTAGAACAAGGCGTGTTTTTAGACAAGCCCCTCCCCACCCATCATGCATGTTGCAGGGCTGCATACGGCACCAGTGCGGCCCTGCAACACGCATGATGGGTGGGGAGGCGCTTGTCTAAAAACACCCAAGGTACGGCGACATACAGGCGAGAGCATGAAGCTCAAGGACTCTCCTAGCGGAGGTAACAGCAGCAAGGAACACAACCTGAAGAGTAAGGCGTTCCAGGCATACAGTAGCCAGAGGCTCGAAAGGAGACTTCATTAAATCGCATAAAACCAAACTGAGGGTCCCAATCAATTGTCCAAACCGGAGGGACCAGATTTAACAGCCCCCTTAAAGAATCTAGCAACTAAGGGGCTAGAGAAAAGAGGGACATCATGGGGGAAGGAAAGGCAGACAGAGCCGCTGCATGAACTTTGACCGAAGTAAGGGATAGGCCTGAATCCAATAAAGAAATAGGTAATATCAGCCACGTACGGCCGAACCCAACATTTAAACCCGGTCCATTTAGCTTGGTGACACTTCTGAGTGTAAAGTTTTCTGCTAGACAATAAAACGTGTTAAACCCGAGTCAAACGTGTCTTTTCAGCATCAGCTAATAGGGACTCCTCTATGCTACCCCAGATGGAGCGACTGACTGTCTGGGTAATGAACCTACTCACGGCACTGAGTAAGCAGATTCAGGGAGGTTGGAAGCTTGAATTTCGGAGCAACCAACCAAGTCGAGATTTCTGTGATTTGAACCAAAACTGGCAAGGCCAGTCCGGAGCAATGAGGATGAGGTCCACCTGCTCCATCCTGGCTTTCTGAAGCACCCAAAGCATCAGGGGGATGGCAGGAAAGGCACAAAAGTGCACACTTGGTGAAGGGGTCAACAGAACATCCCCAAGGGAGCCCCCTCCTTTGCCCACCCTGGTACAAAACCTTTCCAGTTTTCATTTGTCAATTAGCGTCTGAAACACAGAATCCTTCTGTTGCCATGAATAAGTTTCCTGAGATGCCTTGCTGAGCACGTCAGCTTGTAAATTCTTGTCCCTTGCAAGATGTATCGCAATGGGAGTAATGCCTCTCGGGTAGGGCTGAACAAGTACCTTTTGCTGGCGAGCAATCTCACAAGTTCGGGAACTGGGCTCTATTTCCCAGTCCCAGCCCAAATTCTTTCTAGTCCGAGGTTCAAAGGACCAGCAGATGGCACAGACAGATGTTGTGACCTGCACCAAGACAAAGCAGGCACTTTAGATGTGCGTCGCTGTCTGGAACCTTTTTGGAGCAGAAAGTGACATGTTTAAAGCCCTGAATCAGGGCCACACGCCGAAGGCACCATCTCCGTAGGGAAAAACAAAGTCTTTGTGAGCAGCTGTTAAAGCGAGCATCCGATCCACATGCGGAAAGAAAATTAACTGAGCGAGAGCCAGGATTATTTATACTCTAGCGATGGCATCATCATTGCGCTTCCGGCTAGTAGAGCTAACACAAGAGCGAGTGTCGACTTTTCGGGTGTGCTTCCAAGTGTTCGTTGGTACTTTGGCAGTTTCCAGTGATTTCACGCTTCTGCCATTTTTTGGTCACTTTTCAGGCCTGTTACAACAGTTTTATGGCAGTTTTACAGCACCTTTGGCCCTTTCCAACACTTCCCTGGTGCTTAGTCAGCAGGTTTTCATCTCCGCAGCCCCCAGGGGCGTACATGGGGCTCGCAACAGGCCTGCGACAGCCCCGATCAATGTACAACACATATTGGAAAATGCTGCAAACAGCAAGAAAGCCAGCACGTTTTCATGGCACGTGAATCTCAGCGAATGCCCTGCTTCCAAGGGAAGCAGCACTTGTTGAGAAACTTCGTTTCAGGTTGATCGGCTAGAGTTGCTTGAAGATTGAATGTCCAGTCCAGGTGGTAGATGGCACCACTACCATAAATGGGAATGTGTAGAGGCCGTCACTGCCTGCCCGATCCAGTCAAAGCCTTGCTAAAAAGGCAGCATAGTAGGATACCTGGCAGTGACCAGGGCAGGGCAGGCGATCACTTTTCAATCAGGAGAGGGAACATGGGAATGGTGAAAAGGCACAAATACAACTCTCCGAATAGTACAGGCACAAAACGAGACACGTGAATGCAGCCTCAGTAATTGACAGGGTTGCTTTTTTGGCAACTCCGATTTCTTAAACCATTCCAGGACTGAGCTTCCGGGGGGGGGGGGAATGATAATGGGACACCAGTGGGCAGGTATCCTGCCGATTATTCCATTGAAAGCAGGAGACAGCTCGCAGAAATACTCCTCTGGCTGGGACAGAGTCATGCAAATCGGGAACCCAGAATCCAAGTAGAAAGGTTTAAACCGGAAGCAGGGAATGTCTTCCCTCCCAGGGGCCATTTTGAAAATGAGCACATAGTTCACAGGCCACACAGAACTTGGGGGCAGGAGTGCTTTAAGGGATGCGTTCAGGAAGAAGAGGGTCCAGACCAGGGGCAGGGAATCTTTTCCCTCCTGGGGGCCACTTTGGAAGTTAGTACAAGCTCCGAGGGCCACACAGAAGTTGGAGGGGAGGGTGAGTAAGAGGGTTCACTCAGGAAAAGGAGGATTCAGCTCATCCTAGACAGCCAGTGTGGTGTAGTGGATAAGGTGCTGGACATGGACCTAGAAAGACAGGGTTCAAATCCCACCCTAGCCATGAACTTACTGGGCAGTGGCATGGTCGAGTGGGAAGTTTTCTGCTAGACAATAAAACATGTTGGGTGGCCTTGCGCAACCTTTCAGCCTCAGTTCCCCATCTGTAAAATGGGAACGTGTGTCTTTCCCTGTGTTCCCCTCACCGTTGTCCAACTTAGATTGTAAATCCACTTGGCAGGGACCGGTCTCTGAAACTGTGACTGTAGAGCACTGGGCACGCCTAGTAGCACTAGAGAAATGATAATGTCCTTGTGTGCATGCCCGCATCTCTGCTCACTTAACCTGAGCTCAGTTTCTCAATGCTTGGAGACAGAACTGGACCTGATGTTCCCCACCCTTGGTCCGGACCATGGATCTGCCCCCCATCCTAGTGTGCATGCCCTCATCTCTGTTCCTTTACCATGAGCTTGGTCTTTCAGTGCTTGGGAGCAGGAACAGGGGCCAGAGCCAAGCACTGAAAGGGGCCACATAAAAGTTAGCCACAGGCTGTATTTGACTCTGCAAGCACACCCTTCCTCTGCTCTTCGATTTCTCTCCCTTGTCTCCAATGCAGGTTTGCTTTGTGACAGTCGATACAAGCAGCAGAATTTGATGTAGGGGGTTACAAGGCCTCCCCTCCCTAATTCTGAAAAGGGTTTGGGATTTATTTATTTTTTATACGCTTCTACTACTAGCTTAGAATACAAACTAGTAAACCACAGGGAACGATTCGCCTCTGGTGGATCCTGCAACCCAATTCAGTGTTATTTTGACACATTAAATGTCTCTTCTCCTCACCCTGCACACTCCACTCCCTATTTCAGACGCGCAGCAGCCCCCTCTAGGGTGCAAACTGTGATCTAATAAGAAAATGGGTTTGGTGGATAACTGCACTCCCCCTTGGGCTTAGCAACCTGCAAGGCACATCATTAGCACACCGTAATGTACATTGGCCATTTTTACACACACCTTAAAGTTCTGGATTTTTCAACCTTCTGGGTTTACAAGGCCACAAGTAAGTTCCGGATACATTTTTCGCACACGCTGCCCTGACGCAGTTCCTTGATGCATTCTTCACACACACACAGCCCTGAGGCAGCCTAAAGTAGCCGCAGCTGTAGACGTGAGGGGCTGCCATGGAAACCAAGTGACCACAGCTGCCTGGAGCAAAGCAGTTTACCAGGAGAACCTTTTACACGTAAGTTCTGGGAGAAGTTTCACACAGAAGTTCAAAGATCCGGATGTTTAAGATCTAGGTGAGTGATTTAGACACACAGAAAGTTCAGGATGTAACAGCCAACATCCAGAAGTGTGTGTGTAAAAACACCCGCTGTCATGGCCCTCAGGGGCACAGCCATGGATCTCCATGGAGCCTCCTTTCAGGCCAAAGCAAACAGATGGGAGGTGACAGCCTGGAAGGAGTTTAGTGTGGCACATGGGCATGACTGCAAGGAGACCGGATTGGAGGCTTGGGCCAACACCATTCTGAGGCCATGGCTTGCTAACATGGAACCCCCTCAGGCTGCGCACCAGCTCCTCGCAGCTTTGACCACTGTAGGGTGACGTTATAAACTCATGCAGAGGAGAGAAAACACTAGTTTCTTCTGCCGAGCCCATCTGCTCTATGCACTCCCAAACGCCTCAGTCCACACACACAAAACAGACCTGACCCAGAGGTAAACTACCCTCAAGCCAGGCTACCCCGGCTCAGTTTGCCAACGAGTCAAGCTGCTTCTGTGACCATTAATTACCTCTAAAGACACACCCCTCCTTCCCGAAACATCTAGTACTTTAATTGTGAGGGAGTTACCACTAACAAAATGGCCGCCTGATCGCTCTTGCTCTCTACCGTGGAGAACGGATAATGAACCCCAGTGCTGAAGTGGTTACCCTCCCCAGCCTGAGTCTCACGCTTCCTCTTCTCCCATGTTTCTCCTACACCTGGAACTCCCTCCCTGAACACATACTCTGCTCTCTCTCTTCCTGCCTTTAAGTCCCTAAAAACCTACCTCTTCCATCAGGCTTTCCTTAGCGCCTCATCCCCACAGACCGTGCTCTACTGTCGTCCCCTCCTCCCTTATAGCCAAGCTAAGCATACGCGCCTGTGACTTCTCAACTTCGTGACTGTCTCCCTGTGTCTCCCCATGTTCCCCTATCCCTTCCCTGGTCTCCACTTGATTGCCTGAGTGTCCGGGATCATGGGAGGACTCGTTCTGGGCCAGCCAGCAACCCGGGCCAGGCCAGCAGCGGGCCAACATCTGGCAGCCCAGAACCAGATGACTCAGTATCACATTGATTTTCACCTACAGAGACACCATCTGGTTGAAATCCTGACCCCAATGGAATCAGCAGGAACTCTGCCACCACCAATATTAATGCAAACCAGGATTTCACCCAAGGTGACTTGTCCAAGGCCGCCCAACACACAGAGTTTGTAGCATAGCCAAGAACTGAACCCACATCCTCCCAGTTCAGGACCTTAACGTGCCCTATTGGAAAGGGCCCGATAAAAATGTGACTAAATAAGTTAATTCATGACACCCACACCATCTTTCCTGTCTTAAATAGGAGGGAAAGAAAGACTGTTGCAACCACATTTCCATACTGTAATACAGCCCAGCTCTGCCTGTGCTCTCCACGGGTGTGACTGATGTTACATCTCTGGCACACTTTCCAGAGGTTGGAGGGCTGTATTTTCAACGTGCAGCAGCTGCTTCCCCATCTTTACTAATTCCTTCCAAGGGCGAGTCCGTGCTAAAAGCCCACCTGCCACATGAGCCGCCGCCTGTGAAGTCCCACTCTGGGAGGTGAAGCAGGTGCTGCAGTCGCTGGAGGCCCCGATGATGTCATCTCCGGGGGCAAAGACATCCACGCAACGGCCGAAATTGGTCCCCAACGTCCCCATGGAAACAGGCTGATCCTCGGAGTCGGTGGCTCCGACAGTGAGAACCTAAGCGTGACAGGAGGACACGGCGAGTCAGCTGGGACCCGCGGCATGGCCAGAAGACAGCAGAGGGTCAATAAAAACTGGGGGCGGCTTCCAGTTTAACCAAACAACTGCCGTGTCGGGTGTGACGGTGAGGAAGTGCCACACCGGGAAAACTGGAAAGCTCTCTCGATGCAAAAATCAACCTCTGGGAGGGGAATTCCAGGCATTCAAAGCAAAAGCGGGATATTACCAGATTTCATATAAAAAAGCCCCAACAGCTCTACAATCCTTGCCTGTTTAAACCATAGCTCTGTCTGGGCCAGAAATTTGGCTTTGAGCTCAGCCTGGGCCTATACAGAGTGCTACAATATCACAGCACTCAAAGGGAGAGGGATTAAGACATTCCCCACCCCCTTTCTGACATGACCACGCCCCTATGCAGCACCACAATGTCATAGAACTCCACGAGGAGGTGGAACCTCCTACCACTAGGCGGTCTGGCCCGGCCCAGGGAGCTTAGGCAGAGTGCCCACCTCACCCACCCCATTGGGTCCTGTCAGCCTCTGACCTCTAGTTCCAAACTCCTCTGGGCAGGGGTGGAGAAATGGGCTGCCACCAAGAACCATTCTGCATCACTGCAAGGGCTAGAAATAATGGGCTCTAAAAACTACAGGAAAGGTAGATTTCAGCTAGCGATCAGGAAAACCTGGCTGCCAGAAACCCTGCAATTCCAGGGACACACCAGAGGCTGGGACTGCAGGGTCTGCAATCACAAAAGCCTCTGCCCCTGGGGGGGGGGATGAAGCTTTCCTGTACCCAAGATGCTCCCCTGTCCGTCTGCCAGCCCCAGCCTGGCCGATATGGCAGCTCCCGGGCAGGCGTGAAGCTGGGGAGGAGGAGGAGGGGTCTTGGTGCCTCTCCTCTCCCGCAGACAGCAACGGAAAACCACAGCTGGTTCCCCTAGCACCAACTCGGATTCCCAGCCCAGCCACAGCACCGAGTCTGGACCCCCCCCCGTCTCACCGAGCCAGACATTTCAGAAACCCTCACTACGTCCTCTGTTAGTTTCTTCCCACGAGTTCCCCAACTGGTGGCAGAGGGAGGGTTAAGTGTCTTGGCTAAGGCCGCACAGCAAAACAGTGGCTGAGCCAGGACTAAAACCCAGGCCTCTTGCCATGTAACCTCACGCTCTTGGGCAGGGCAGGGCAGGGCAACTTCCAGCCCATGGGCTAGGTCCAGCCTGTGGCTGGATTTTACTTAGCCCCTTTCCAATTCCAGGACCTAGCCCATGGATCCGGACCCTATCCTCAAGCCGTGGCAGAGTGAGCTCAGAGGAAAGGAGGGCATGTGCGGAGAGCGGATGGATCCATGAGCCAGAAGCCACTCTTTCCCCGCCCCTCCCAAGCAGCCCCTTCGCCCCAATTCCCCTCCAGCTCGCGGGGCTTGTGCTAATTTTCAAAGTGACCCGCAGAAGAGAAACTGTTCCCCACCCACCCCTCCTCTCGGGCACGGTTAGCCCGGCCCCATACCTCTGGCTCGGATGCAGGCGAGTACAAGCAGGCGTCTTCCTTGTAGTTGCCAGCAGCGGCGATCATCACCACCCCGCTCTGCACCATCAGTCGGCAAGCGGCGTTCAGGATGCGGCTGTAGCCTCCGGCGAAGGGGAGCAGCACAAGCAGGGGGGCGTAGGGCTGCACCATCAGGGTCCTCTTAATGAACTCCAGCCCTGGACGGCCAACACAAAGGCAAGCTGCAGGAGGGGTTTATCATGGCAGGGATGGGCAGTGCTACAGACTCTGGTTCCATCTGCTCAAGGCTGGGTTTCAGCCCCTTGCTTGGAAAGAAGCAGGAGGATAGGGTGGCCAGATAGGCAGATTTTAGAGGACACTTCTGAGAAATACAGGTTGCGGGGCTCCAATGCAGCCCTGCAACCTGTATTTCTCAGAAGTGTCCTCTAAAATCTGCCTATCTGGCCACCCTAGAGGAGGAGCAGATGCTGAGGAACAAGGCCTCCTACCTAAGAAAGTGCTGAGGAAAAGACCTGGTGAGTCAGAGGAACCGCAGCTAAGCAGAACATTGGAGAGTTCAACGGGCCCGCGCGCAGTAAGAGACTGACACAACAGAACCAAAACACAGGGACCGCAAGCCACAACCACTGGCTCTGGAGTAACCGCTTGTGCATAAGAGTTGAGGGCAATCGACAAAGGGGCTCCCCACGGGGAACCATAGGAGCTGTGGCCCCAGGCCTGGTGCTTTCCCACATCTCTGGAGCCCCCACAGAATGCCCTCCATGGTGGTGCCCCCCGCCAGAGTAGCAGTGGCAGGGCTCCCTCGCCGCAGGGCCCCAAGCCCGATGGTCTCCAGGACACCGCAGGAACTTTGCCAGTTGGTAAAGAGGGCAAAGCCATAGGAAGGGGTGGGCTCATGGGGCCCTGAATTTTATTTTCACTGTGGGTTCCACAAATTCTCATATTGGCCCTGGGCTTCACCACAAGAGGACCAGAAACCTAATCAGTGGAAGAACATAAGCAGCATCATAACGGGTCAGACCAATGACCCATCAAGCATCCCGTCTCCAAGAGCGGCCATTCTCGGCCGCTTCAGAGAAGTACCCGACAGGTCATAGAGGAGCGATCCAGTCACTCCCGGCTCCCGACAGTCGGACGTTACCACGCCCTTTTCCCAGCTTGGAAATAAGCAAGAGGAGCAGATGCACAGACCATTGGTCTGACCCAGTTTGGCACTTCTGATGTTCTTTGGTTTGGAAAATCCAAAGAGGAACAAAAATCTCTCCCACCTTTGGAGGTTGCTGGCCCATGGTGGGCCTGAATTCCTGCAGGCACTGGAGGCGGGGGATTACAATTTACAAGCCATGGTTAACCCCTTGTTCCACCGGGAGCAAACAGTGCCTCCGTACCCAACCACAGTAGAGGTCTATGGCCTGACCCAACCAGTCCAGGGGAGGCCAAGACTAGGGCGGGGGGTGGAAAGGGTCACCAGAGGGGGGTGAAGTATTAAGGCCTGACAGGAAGCACTCACCACCGCCACTCTGGAGAGACCCCAGGAGCATCGCCACGGTTACCATCGCTCCTGAAGAAGCCGGAGAGCCTGGGGGGTGGTAGGACTGGTGGACCAGGGCCACAAGAGAGCCAGGCGTCAACCATGGGGCCCAGAGCTATGACACCTGCCAGTCCCCCCCTGCTGCCAGGCCTGGAGGTGCTTTCCGTCCAAGCCCTCGGGTCCTAGCGGGGCATAGCGAGGGGAGGCCTGGCCAGCCGCGTGGTGCGTAGGTGGGAGGAAGAGGCGAGAGCTCCTTAGCCCCACCCCTTATGGAACACCGTGAAGGAGCCTGGTCACGTCGGGCCTAACATTGTTGGCTTCGGCCTAGCATTGTCTCCTCTCAGAGTTTGGACCCCGGCACTCCCATTTTGGCCTATGGGAGTCCCAGGGCCAAAACCGCACGTGGTGGCAACCATACCTGGACCCCACTTGAAGGGGGAAAGCCAGCCTGAGCCAGGCTCTTTGCCATCAGGTGTTACAGACAAACTACCCTTCGATGAGAAGGGCCAGGCTTCACCGAGAGCTCAGCGTGCTGCTTGGGCACAGGCCGAACTAGACTTTTTTCAGATGGAAATCGGGCTGGATCATCCCCTGCTGCAGCTCACGGGAGTCTCTCCACGGACTTCTCTAGGCTCAGAAATCCCGTCATGCTGCAACACGGGGGGGCTCTGGTGGGTTGGGAGCATCTACTCACCTACCAGGATGCCACTGACAGTGCCCTTGCCTTGGCAGTTCAGCACACGGAGGCTGCGGAGGCTGGTTCCTTTGGCAACACCGGCATCTCTCCCGCTCACCACCCCAGCCATGTGGGTTCCGTGGCTGTCACACTTACTGGCCTGCCAGAGCGAGAGAGAGTCAATCACCCTTTTCCAAAGCACCCCAGACACCAACACACACATCCTCATTGCTCAGACCCTGCTGTGTGACTAGCTCGGAGGAGCTTCCCCAGCTGCCAGCTGCCTGCGGTCAGTCTTCCCACCCACCCCCACGACTGTCCAAGAGGGCGTGGCCGGGTCCATGCTCACTGTTGGCGGATTACAGCTGCAGAGCACTTCTCACATAGCTCCTCTTTAGGAGCGACAGTCCCTCTTTGGGTGCTGAATCCCACTGCCCCTCCTGCACGGGGGCCAAAGTCCCTCTTTCAGGAGAGAGAGAAACAAAAAGGCCGGAATTCAGTCCTCAGGCCCCTTTTTTCTTGGTTGCCTCCCAGGAAAACCAATTTGAGAAGACAACAGGGAGATGATGGAATGACAAGAAACTAAGCGAAATGAGAAACAGGAGAGCTTGTGTCCCTCTTTTTGCGCTGGGAATGCGGGGGTGGAGTTCCCAAAGGTGGAAAAAGGTTCATTCCACTAGGGTGTTGCCAGTGGGAGCTAATCTTAAAAAACATGAGCCTTTCTCATTTGAGCTCATAGCCAAAGTAGACAAGTCATGAAATTCTGACTTGACGCCACCACTAGAGGGAGACAGAGTTCCATATCCTACAAATGGGCTACCTAGGCATTAAGACTACGGCTGAACAACTACCCATTTCTTTTTCCTCATGAGCAATCTCACGAGTTTGGTCGTGAGTTTGGTATGGGCACCACGATCTATTTCCTGTCCATTTGCGAGTCCTGGCCCAAATTCTCAGGCAATTATTTTATTTTATTTTTAAAGATTTTTTTTAAATCATGCATGTGCGCAAGATGGCCACCGCCCTCAACCAAAATGGCGACAATAGCATCGCTGCCATTTGGGTTAAGGGCAGCCAATTGTGTATGTACAAAATGACCATCGGGCCGTTTTGCACATATGCTAAATAGTCACCTCCCTTAATGAAAACAGTGGCAATGTTGCCATCATTTTGGTTAAGGGCAGAGAACTGCGCATTTGTAAAATGGCCACTGCCCTTAACCAAAATGGCAGTGACTCTATTGCTTCCATTTTGGTTATGGGTGGCAGCCATTTTGCACATTCACAGTGATTTTTTTAACTGTTATTTTTATTATTGCCTGAGAATTCGTTGGGCATCGGGAAGTTCTCATTTCATCTGCCGATGAAGCAAGAACCTCCATTTCGTGGAGATTTCTCGTTTTAGAAAAAATGCATTTCAGCCCTCATTCCAGACACCAGGGTGCTACGCGCAAAGCAGACACGCAATAACCGCCCCTCTATACAGGTGAATCAGACGTGCCGATACCTCAGCTGCAGCCTGTAGCCTCACTCACCTGTCTGTGAAAGCGCGTGCCATCCTCCTCAGGGACGTTCTCGAAGTCGGTCACAACCACTCGGCCCTCGATCTCACGATGGTTGCTCTGGATACTGGTATCGAGCAGATACACCTCAACCAGGTCACCTTTGTCTGAGTGCAGGGGCAGGGCAGGAGCGATACCAAGAGAGGACACACACACACACACACACACACACACACACACACACACACACACACAGCATTATTCGCTTGCATCACTGCAGCCCCCTGGCTAATGAGGCACAGATGTGCAGCGCACACGGCAATCCTACGTACAGAGCAGCTGCATGTTAGCAGACAAGCTGTAACCTCTGGCAGGGAGGGAAATGACAACCAACGTTTGGCTCTAGGACATCCAGAAAAAAAACAAGGTCTGATCCTGCAAGTTCCCCACGCGCCGATCTCCCACCAAGTCCCAGGGATGTCCAGACAAGAGTGGTTTCCTGCTACATCCTTCCAGCCCCGGTCCCAGGCTTTAGCCATCCTCAGCGGGCAGGGTGGGAGGAGGCTCAGCTCCCACTCTCAAACAGAGAATTCAGGTCTCCCAAGAACAGAGAGAGAAAGAAAAAGGGAGGAAGAATAGAAAAGGACACAAACACGAAAAAGAGGATTCCCTTGAATAATAATCATCAATTATTTATATAGCGTCAGCAATACGTCTGGTGCTGCAACGCTCGTGATTATAGAGCCAGATCCCTGCCCCAAGGGGATTACAATCTAGAATGGACAAGTGGAGGGGAGGCACAGGAAGAGGCATGTAGAGATGGAGAAGGGGTCCATTCAGGAAGCTGAGAAACTGTAGGTGCATGTGTTTGATTTAGTTATATGACCGGGGGGGGGGGGAAACCTGAAGGATGCAACAATAGAAGGAGAAGCTGCAGGTGCATGTGTTTGATTTAGTTATATGATGAGCCGGGGGGGGGCTGAAGAATGCAATAGAAGGAGAAGCATAAAAGAGCAATCTGTGGGTTGTGGAGCTGGAGAAGGCCCGAACAATGCTATGCAATGGCCAAGAAGCCCTAAAGCACAAAAGAGCAGGATAACTAAAGATGCCACTTCGCAGCCCTTGCCAGGGTGAGACACAGCTCCTTAGATCAGGGTGACTGGGACCGATGCCTGCTCAACAGGGGATGGACCTGCCAATAAGCCCAGCTGGCCTTTGCAACATTGGGTCTTAACAGAGGTGACGGCAGAGCAGTGCCATCACGACCCACCCCGGCCAGGAAGATGCTGTTGACGCGGTATGGACTGGGTTGGGTGGCATAACAAAAATACCGGCAGCCAGGCCACCGGGGAGGGCGGGGAAAT
>QEPC01013865.1:14408960-14420681 GCA_003113815.1 Sphenodon punctatus | reverse complement strand
CAGGCAGCCAGTCGGGAAGCTGGGCGGAGCAAAAGACAAGGCTGAGGCAAGGGCCTATCAGGCGGTTAAGGGGCACGGCCTCAGCAGCCCTATCTGGAAAAGCCTGAGCCCAGTCAAAGCATGGCGGCAGCACCGCGGAGCCAACCACCCTCTCCAGGCCGCCAGTTCAAAGCCTGGTCTCTTGCAGTTTATCCTCCCCTGACTAGGGGCTTGCTCCTGCCTCAGTGAAGCAGAGGCTGGGTCTGACTTAGTGTTATGTCTCCGAGATGCTGCCGCCCGCACAGTAAAGCTGAGCCTAATATCCGATTTTAAAGAACAGCCCTGAAGGTTAGCCGTCCCGTTAGGAAGGGGGTGGTATGGAGGGGCACGTGGGCTTGGAGGACATTGAGGGTGCAGTGATACTAGGGATGGGGGCGGGGCCTTAGCATCATAGTGATGGGTGGCTGGCGGGGGGGGCAGTTGCATCTGGCTCCCCCCAAGGGGAGAGGTGAATCGGAAGTGAACAAAAAGCTCACTTCCTGTTTGGCCCAGGGGTCTGTTTGGCCTCTAAGGCGCCGGGCTGATCTGAGGAACACCGAGTGGTCACCTCAAAGTGCCACAGCTCCATCAAGCAAAGCGCCCGACGCGTGAACCCAGCTTCTCTGGAAATTTGCTAGCTCTCCTCACTCGCTTCCTCCGAGCAGGAGCGCCTGGTTGCACCATTTCCCCCTTGCACAAATGTTTTGCTCAGTGAAGGCGTCTAACTCGAAGGCACCGGTCTGTGCCATCACAGGGGTGGGTGAAAGCAAACTCCCCCCCCCCCCAAAAAAACACCTACCTGTCCTTGGGATCCTGACCACACCTGCCCCAGCTGGGAGCTTTTCCATTCCTTCTTCCCGGCAGGGACCCGCGAGTCACAATGTGATTTCAAACACCCAGTCAGGTGCTGCCCAGAGCAGCAGGCACTGGGGGAGAAACCATGCAAACCGAACGCAATGGAATTAATCGGATGAGACAGCAGCGTGGGGAAAGCCAGGACACATCTGCCCACTGGACCATCTCACACAATAACCTGGCTCCAACAACGGATGAATGCTTGAGGAGAAGGAGCCCTAAGCAGCCAGTCCTGGATTCAACATTCCTCAGTTAAAGACTGGTTTATGCCAAGGGTGAGAGAACCAAACGTCCACGGGCCAAATTTGTCCTGTGGCTGTTTTTTATGTGGCCCCTTTTCCAGTTCCTGGATCTGGCCCTTGGATCCAGTTCCTACCCCCCCCCCAAGTGCTAAAAGAGTGAGCTCAGGGGACAGGAGAAGAGGGGGGCCGGGGAGATAGACCCACTCATGCCATACAGCCTCCCCTTCTTTTCCTCATCCCTAAGCATCCCCGCCTTCAACTCCCGCCCGGCCTGCGGAGCGTGAACGTTGGGAGGGAAAAGGTCCCCCTCACTCCTGGTTGACGCCCCGAAGCCCCACAGTCAGTAACAGTCAGCAGGGAGCAGTCCCAACAGAGCATGATGAGACAGGATCTTACCATGTGCAGCACGTCGCTGCTCATCCTGACGAGGAAGCCTTGGAAGAGATCCTGGAAGATGTGCAGGATCTTGGTGAGGTAGCCGTGCTTGGCAGCTCTGGCCTGCAGGCGCCGGACGGTTCGCTCCGTCTGGGATTTATGAGTCTCCTCCTTCAGCACCACAAGGTAATGCCCGGGCAATCGCCACGCATCCTGCGTTTCAACAAGCAGAGAAGCAAACACCCTTGTTCAAAATTTCACACCGCCTGCAAGCCCAGCTGTTTGGACTCTGCTCAGCTTGGCAGATGGACCGAGTTCATTTTGCAGCATGGGCTACGCATGATCAGGTGGAAATCGCCTAAGCCCAGGCGAGACTGGCTTTTGGAGGCACCAAGCAGCTCCAGGTGAAGTTGGTGGGGACTATGTCTCTCTCTCAAGTCCTTCCAGCAGGACTAAGCGAAAGGCAGAGAGACAGGGTCAGCTTTACACATTTTGCTGCCCTATGAAAAAATATTAAAAACGCCACTCTCCACAAGCCCTGTAAACTGGGGTCCTGCACTGAAGGCAGAGGGAAGGGAGTCCTCCTTCTTCCCCAATAATCATTTGCCCAGTAGGGAAGTAGCAGCGCTCCCCACAGAGTGGTGTAGTGGTAACTTTCAAAGTTCAGGAACTCTTCATGAGAGGCCCTCAAAACCTCCGAAGCTGCTGAGGGAGGCTGCAGGGGAAACGGCAGAACTCGGTTTCCCCGCATTCCTGCCCCACTACACCGCTGTCCGCCCCCTTCCAGTGCAAGCCCCCAACCCTGCAATTTAAGAGGGTAGCTATTTGCAAAATGAACCAGGAGCCCTGGGGCAGAAGAGGGGGTCTGGCTTGCACAGTAAGTACAGAACAGAAGCAGGCCTGGTTTATTTCTGCCCTCTTAAATGTACCACCTTCTCTGGCCACCCTTAAAGCTGTCTCTGGGCACGGGACCCCTGACACATCATGCTGAACTGTGCAGAGACCACACTCCCCAGCACACTCAGAAACCATTGCACCCAGGACCAAAGAGGGAGTGAAATCATAAACCCCGTTAATATCTGGAAGGAGACGTTGCAGTCTTCTGTAGGGGAAGGGGGGACAGCAATTGTTTGGTAGAAGAGATGGGTGGGAAGAGAGGCTACACAGCCCGTGTGGGTGAGGCACAGTAAACACCTGCCTCCCCTCCACTCCTTTGGGACAAGCCTGCTTACTACAGCAAAAGGACTGTTTGTGCCCCAGATCGGTTTTGGCCTGTGTGACCCCATTAGGAGATTTCAATATAATGCCATGATCCCAGACAGCCACAATAACAGCATGCAAAGTATATCACTTATCAGACAAAGCTAGCACGGCCTAGTGGCTAAGGTGCTGGACTTGCACCTGGGAGGCCAGCCTTCAAATCCACACCCTGGAAGGGCGTTCCTGTCAGAATGGAAATGTTTCTCTCCCCCTAAACGAAACAGAAGATTTAACACATTGCTTATGGAAATGCCCCTTTTGTGAGAACTTTAAGGGGCCGATTATTGAATCCTCTTTTTGAAGTCTTTTAAAAATTGGTCACTAGGAAAAAAAAACTATTTGGTCATTTACTAATAATTCTTTGACTGTTTACATGACTGGCACCTTTGCATGGGGTGCACAAAGGATTAATCTACAGACATTTGGTATAGAATGGAAGTTTATAAAATACTGGTGTGTTTAATAGGATTTTATATAAGGTGGGTTTGGGGTTTGTGTGTGTGTGTTTTTCTGTATCTTATCTTTCTTTTTTTGTTTGGCAACGGCTGTAAATATATCAACTAACTAACAAATCCCATCTTTCTTAGCCATAAATTCCCTCCGTGTCCTTGAGCAAGCTACTAACCTGTCAATCACAGTTCCCCATCTGTAAAATGGCAATAATAACAACCCACCTGACAGGGTTCTTGCGAGGGATGAACTAGATAAGGATTGCAAAGCACTAGGAACACTGAAAGTGCTACATAAATAATAATGATCCCATCTGCAGGAGACACAAACTCACCCGGGGATCCTGACCCATGGTTTCGGGGGGGAGCTCTGCTTTAGCTGCAGTCCTGAAACGTATTGATTCCAGTAGGACTGGTCCAAAGCAAATGATTCAAGAACCAAAGCGTCAGGTTCCTAAGTACTTAAATCGCTGTTGAAACCACAGTAGCACCTTTGATAAGAATTATCCAGATTAACTCTCAGTGGCTCTCTCTGGCTTTTTGTTTTCCAAGATCCATTTCACCACAGGAATGGCCCACAGCGTTCACACACATCTTTAGATTTCACCACGGTTTGCTTTTCCACTGCTTTGTGGGGTTTTTACACACACACACACACACACACACACACACCTTTTCAATTCTTCTAACTGGCCCGTAGATCAAGCCTCTACCCTTTAGCCCTGAACAAAATGAGCGCTGAAGGAAGGAGCGGAGATGAGGGCATTCACTCAAGGATTGATTTGGACTTCCTGCCTGCCCTAGCCGGAGGACTCAGAGGAGGTTACAACACAACATGTAAAACCCCTCTAAAATTCTGACCTCCCCATGTACCAAATGGCTGGCCAACCAGGAAGGTTCTACACAGCCACTGAAAAAAGATGCTCAGATTTGATAATGGATCCATAGCAGCGATATGAAATCTTAACTCTTCCCTCCTCCGCCCACCCCACCCCATTGCAAGCACACCCCTTAAGCATCCAGCCCCCTTCCTATCCCAGCCCCTAGAACGTGGACTAATTTTCACAGTGACCCATGGGAGGGGAAAGGTTCTCTCTCTCTGCCTCACACTAGAACAGACAGATCTAATACTAGAATAAAGACTGCTTTGTGGATCACTTAATACCCCAGTTCTCAGCATGTTCTTACAGCACCGTGGACTGTACATTTTTAATCTACTAGCCTAAAAACGATGCTGCAACGGCAAGTTAACAGTGGTGTCTGCCTTGCCCAGACTGTGGGTGCTTAGGAGACTCCAACTCGCTAAAGGCATGTCTGCCACATGCTATAGCCTTCCAGTTTAAACTGGCATAACTTGGCACCCCTGAGCTGCGTGTTAAGGCTCGGGGGCGCCAGGCGACGGGAAGCAAAGGGTGGGGGCACCTTGCTACCTGCGTGGCAACAGCACCCACTTTCCCATTCCAATTTGCTACCCTGTTAGAAGGCTTTCATCCCCACCAGGGCTTGCGCAAGGCAAGGGGCCAAAGTCAATGCCACATTCTCCAAGATCCCTTCCCCAAGCGCCTTCCCGCTGTTCATGCTATCGCTAAGGACCCGTCCCAGGCATGTGGGATTTCAGCATGGCGGTGTAACTGACCCCCCCCCCCCGGTGGCACAGTGTGTCTGCAGGGGCTTTGGGCAAATGGAGAGAAGAGCAACAGGCAGAAATGCCTTTGCAATCGGATCCCCTCCCCGAGGTCACCTTATTGCTGCGGTAGAAAGCAGCGGATCCCGTCGGCTTCCCGAAGTCGGTTTGATTCTCCTCTTCAAAGACGAAGGCGAGGATCAGCTCGTCGTCCTCATCCAGATCTTCCAAAGCAGCGGTGCCCTGGGCTAGCAGGGCGAGAGCGCCCACAAGCAGCAGCGGGGCAAGGCAGCAACTGCCCATTCTCCGTCCTCTCGCAGGCAGCCTTGGGGCGCGGAGCCTAGAACCCGGCGGGCAGAGCCTGGAACCCAGCTAGCTCGGAGGCGCGCGCGGGCTGCGGAGCAATGAAGAACCTGGGAGCTCAAACTCGCCTTCCTTCCAGCCGCTCCAGCTGTGTCGCTAAAGGATTAGCGAATGGGAATTACCCCCGCTGCACTTTTCTCTCTCTCTCTCCCCTCCTCCTTTACACTTTCACGTGCTTCCCTAAATCTTTTTGGGGCGTGGATGTGCCGGATCACGCCACTATTGTCCCATCGGACCATCCTATCTCGTTAAACATTAATTGGAGTTTTACTCATCCATTGAGATCAGGTTTCTGCCCCTTTTTGCCTTTCCTGGCTGGCGTCAAATTACAGGATTATTTAACCCACCCACCCCAAATCAACGCCGGAAAGGAAAATGTATAGAAGGGCGGTTGGAACAGCCAGCCAAGGGGGAGAGAGAGCCTAATTAAAGGCAGGGATTGTAGAGAAAGCAAGGGGTTTTTGTTTATTTCATTTTTAAATTTTATTATCCCGTCCCGCCTGCCTCAGGCAGCTTGGGGCAGCTCACAGTATAAATATCAAAATACTTAAAATAACTTTAAAAGGAGGTACCAAATACCACCCCACTCAAACGCAACACACACACCCCAATCAGTCACCCAAGTCCCTGGCTAAATGCCTGATGGAGCAGCCAGGTCTTACAACTTAGTCAAAATGAGGGGAGATCAGGGACCAGCCAGGACCCTCACTGGCAGGGAGTTCCATAGCCGTGGAGTGACCACCGAGAATGCCCTCCCCTGTGTGGCTCCCCGGATGACTCGGGGGACCTTGAGCAAGGGACCCCCAGATGACCGCAGGGGGTGAGGTGGCCCTGCAGATATGCAGGGCCTAGGCCGTTTAGGGTTTTATAGGCCAATACCAACACCTTGAATCGGGCCCGGAAAACCACTGGCAGCCAGTGCAGAGAACAGAGCACCGGTGTAATGTGCTCCCGGTGGCCCAGCCCCACCAAAAGCCGGGCCGCCGCATTCTGCACCAGCTGCAACTTCCAAGCCGTCACCATGGGTAGCTGCACTTAGAGCGCGTTACAATAGTCCAACCTGGAGGTGATGAAAGCATGGATGACGGTGACCAGGTCAGAGTCAGAGACATACGGCCAGAGCCGTCGCACCAGGTGTAGTTGGCGGAAATCACTCCTCGCCACAGCCTCCACCTGGATATCTAGGCGGAGCTGCACATCAAGGAGCACCCCCAGACTTCGAACCTGGGAAACCAATGGAGGACAGACTCTGTCAATGACAGGGGCCACCATCTCCACTGGCTTACCCACCAACATCACCTCCGTCTTGTCAGGATTCAGCCTCTGTCGGTTTGCCCTCATCCAGTCCCCCACAGCCGCCAGACACCCTTTGCCCAGGAGGTAGCAAGCGAACATGCACCAAGCACGTGTCCCGCTTCACCGATCTCACACCCCTCCCGTTGGGGCCATATCTCCCCCGTCCTGTCACGACCCCTATGACTGTGCCCTTCCCCCCCACCCCGGAGGACCCACCCGGCCCCAGGCTGCCCCATCTAGACATTGAGGGAGATCCCCACCCACCCCAACACACTGCCCCATACCCCTCCTTTCCCCAAAAAGTTGGAGCATTGTTTATTTTGAATATGCATGTGTGAGGGAGGTGCTGCAAAGGACCAAAAAGCTCTCCAGGCGATTATACACGATGGGGAGAATGTGGAAGGCTTAGTTTATTTCATTTCTCTGGAGTAAAATGAATGAAAATTTTTCCCCGATACTTTCATCACAGGAAGATGTTGACTTTCGAATGGCAACCCAGAGGAGAATCACAAGCAGAGTAGCCCAGAGCAAATATTGGCATTAAAGCAGGATCATGCACTTGCAAACACCCAGGGTGTTTTTAGATGAGAATGAAATTCTACCGGCTAGGATTGCCACCTTCGCACATTTTTAAGGAACTCTTATGAAAAATACGTGTAGGACCTTCATTGGCGCTTTAGGCCTGCAACATGTTGGGCTTGCAACATGTACTTTTCATAAGTGTTCCTTTAAAATGCGCATAGGTGACAACCCTATGCTACACACACGCACACAAGTGCCACGGAGCCTGCTGCCCGTCTGAAGGTGAAGTGCAGGAATGCGCACTCCCATGAGCCACACAAAGCACTCACTCATGGCCATGCATGGAGCGCCGGCAGGAAATCGAGTATATAGCTCCATGGCGACAGGCAGCCACGGAGCCCCCGCCCATAGGAACTGGGGCATCCAGCCACGCCAGCAGACTGGCCCACCACTCATAGGCACCGTGGGTGGGAGACACCCACTGTCAAGAGCAGCCTCACGGCCTTCCCTATACACAGAACGGAGGTGTCCAACCTGGGAGTCGACATTCCAAATGCGGGGGATCATGCAGATGGTTGAGGCTTGCTGCGTTTTGTGTGGTTTTGCCGCTATCTGGGGAAGGCGACAGGATTGCAGTAAGGCAGAAAATGGGGTGATGCCAGAGGTTTGAAAAGCACTGGAATAGAGCATGGGACATGGACATTTTGTTTGAGCATAGGGTTAACTGAGTCCATAAGCAGAGCACCCAGTCTGAGAGAGAAACAATGCAGAAAGTAAGAGGCTGCTGGCATGCAGAATCCTAAAGCACTGGCATCCCGGACAAGACCCAAATGGCAGGATAAACATTTGCATGCCTAAGGAAGGGCCCTGCACTGCCCAACATTTTGAGTAGCCAGAGGGACAAGCCCCTCCCCCTCATTCAATAAGCTCCACCCCTCACACACAAAACGCACCTCCCAACATTCCAAGCGGGACAGAAGTTCTCCTCGCTTAGCGTTCCACTGAGTTTCTTCTCAGCCCAGCATCTCCCCATTGTCCTCCCGAGTGCTTTTCACAGGAGGCAAACAGGAACGGGGGTTCTGAAGCCTGAACACTGCCATCTTTTTGTCCCTCTCTCTCCTGAAGGAGAGCCTTTGACCTCCTGAAAGAGGGACAGTGAGATTCAGCATCCAAAGGGGGAAATGTCCTCCTAAACAGGGATTGTTGGGAATATGCTACTTTGGCCCAATAAAAGAGCTCATCTGAATGACTTTGTTTCCAGCAGGGGAATCTGGAAGAGGCTCCCATACTTCAGATGAGGGCCACTCGGATACAGCTGTCCTACAGTCACAACTCTCATAGGATAGTCCCAATTGCTCCTGAGCAGCCTACAAAATATGCCTTTGAGTCTTTCCGCTCCCACTGGAGGCAGGCTCGTGGCTTCACCAACCAGGCCTAGTTGAACTTAAGCTGCTTTTAAATGATACATTTAGTACATTCTGGGGGGGGTTATGTCACTCTAAAGACGATTGTCTAGATAGTTGGAACGTTAACAATTATGACGTTTCCAGCTTGCTTCTGGGTTTTAGAACGTTTTTGTAAAACACCTTTTTCAAGATTTTATCAAAATGTTCTAAATGAAGAATGTTATGCAACAGTCATTTTTACCATCTGCACGGGTAGATCATTCTAATCCGTTAAACATCTGTGAACTTGCCTTTACATCTGGGAACTTAATACTCTAACTACAGTGTTCGTTCAGCCACAAAAACCAGACTGATTATGACGATGACGTCATTCCGACAGGTCTGGTAAGAATGAGTTCGGAACAGTATAGTGTGACTTAAAAACAGCCTGAAAGTTTAGCGCACATTCAAGATCATCATGTTTCCCCAAATTTGTCAAAAATTGAACTTGGTACACAATTCTGACCCAGCTGTAAAGGCAGCTGGCTCCCAGTTCTTTACAATCCTCAAGGTGACCAAAACTGTTCATGGTTTCAGCATGTAAAAAAATTAATAAATCAAGATTTAAGGCATGCACACAACAACCAACTCTGCATCAATTCCCCAAACCAAACTCCACAAAGGTTGCACTAAGAGCTAGACAGATTTGTAGGAAGGTGAAAATTGTCCGGATATATACTATGGGCGCTTTTAGACAATCGCCATAAATGCATATCTTTGCTATTTCGCGCATGCAAACGCGCGAGGAAATCATGCGCATATTGATTTTAGACGTCCGCTATCATGTACGTAGATTTCTAATGCACATTGAGGCACCTCGATAAAACAAGCGTGAGTTGGATTTACACAATTGTTGGTTACATCCCTGCCGTTTTTTAACACGCATGTTTATGTCAGACACCCATGATGCCGAGCGCTTGTTTTGTTCAGGCACCCTGCCCATAATGCTTTGCTCTGTTTGGGAGGGAACACTTTGGCTTTAAAGTTAATGCTGTGGTTGATTATTCTCAAGAGGATGGACCCACGGGTTTTTGCAGATCTCTGCACTGTTTGTGTTGCATTTATCGCAGTGGTACACCAGATTGTTTATGTGCTTCAGGATGATGAAGATTTTGGTGAATTGCATGCATTGGTGCTACGCATCCAAAATGATTTGATGAAGGTAGGCAATACTATATACCGAGATGAACACGGCTACTGTTTTCATATTTACAGGATCTATTAATAAATGAAATGTAGACAGACATGACTGCACATCTGAATATGCATACACATGCCTTTTCAAATATAATACATCACTTTTGCACGTTAAAAATATATTACTTTACATCAAATATATTGCAGCAGCTTAGCACATTAAAAAAAGACACACATATTCACAGTTGTTTTTATTATAATTTCTAAACCACAGATAGTCACCAGCCTTCCCGCAGAGTTTGCTGCTGCATCGATGGCATTGCAAGGTCTGCTTGGTGCGTCACTGCATGAAGTAGAGTCATCCCTTCCTACAAGACACGCTGCCTGGTCCCTTTAGCAAAGCACTGATTGGTGGGAGAATGTTGTCAATGGGCCAAATTACCCCGAGCAGCGTTGGATTTCAGACTTTCGCATGAGCAAAGATGTGTTAATAAAAGCAGTAAATTCTCTCAGACCAGCGCTATCAACGAAAACCACAAACATGCGTGCCACTATTTCTACTGAGAAGAGGGTGGCAATCACGTTGTGGAAGCTTGCAACACCAAATTCCTATCGTGCTGTAGCCGCACTGTTTGGGGTAGGTGTTGTGGCAGTGTGCATTATTGTTAAGGAGGTGTGTAGAGCAATAAATGCCACCCTGCTCCATAAGGTCATTGGTTTCAAAAGCATGGACACAATAACGGATGGTTTTAAGCGTCATGGCTTCCCTCACTGTATGGGTGCTGTTGATGGGAGCCATATTGAAATACGTGCCCCAGAGGAGGAGCCAGAAAATTATGTGTGCCGAAAAAAATATTATTCGATTGTGCTGCAGGCAGTTGCAGATTCAGAGCTCTTGTTCAGGGATGTTTTTGCAGGGTATGCTGAGTCGGCCCATGATTCGCAAATCCTGCATTCCTCGCCACTATTTCACAGGAAATACAAGGGGATACTAAGGCCGGACCCTGTCATTGTCATTGAGGGCGTGCCTGTACACCCAGTATTGCTTGGGGACAAGGCATACCCTCAGGTCCCATGGCTACTCAGGGTATATGATGATGGAGAGTCACTTGCAGCAGTTCGGTACAATCTGCAGTTTAATCATTGCCGCAACTTTGTTGAAAGGGCCTTTGGATTGCTTAAGGGCCGTTTCCAGATGCTACTGAAGTGTGTGGACATGCGACTGGACAATGCTGCGGAGGCGGTGGTCACCTGTTGCATTTTGCACAACGTGGTCCAGACTGGTGGGCAAGCCCTCGATCGGAATGAAGACGCAGAACCTGATGCCCCTGACAACAACATTCGAGTTCCAGATGTTGGGAACATTCCGCGAGACATGAAGCTGCTCAGTAGTGCAGTAAGGGATGCATTTTGCCCTCATTTCGAATGAGAACATAACATGGGCATCCGTAGGCGGCCACCACAGCCAGAATAGCCTCTGTAACCTTGTCCCTTCAGTGCCTCATTTAAGCAGCACTTTATATCTGTTTAATATTTATAGAAATATGTTTGCAAATGTTTAAGTTTCATGTTATTTACATTTTTTACTGTTTTTGCTCTTTTCAATATTGTGTTGGTATTTATTATAGAAATTTATAATAAACATAGTTATGTACCTTTGCTTTTTTTGGAGAGTACCTTTCCCACATATTTCCAGATCTGTGGAGAATTTTCTTAATTAACACACCACGTTAATGACTATACAGTCTGCAAATGGGCCAATGTTGGGAGTCGACCACTGTTATGGCATCCCAAGAATTGACAGTTATAACAGATACATGTTAATGTAGAAATAGACTGCATATATGTTTCAGTGTTGTCTTCATTTATAATTCAGTACCTACTGGGAGTCAGGCCTTCATGGGCACAATGACAAACATGCATGTTTTCTTATGGTTTCTGAAACTTGTTGAGTAGTGGAGCACATTAAAGTTTGAATTCCTTGAATTTCAAATATTACCTAAACTGATTATTATTATTATTATTAAACATTTATATAGCACCAGCAGTGTACCTGGCACTTTACAAAGTAATAAAATAGACACGGTCCCTGCCCCTAGGGCTTACAATCTGAGAGACAGGAGCTGGGGGAGAGA
>QEPC01013865.1:14371238-14408089 GCA_003113815.1 Sphenodon punctatus | reverse complement strand
GGTTGCCATGGTTTGGGGGGAGGGGGTTGAGGGGGCTTATTTTAAAGCATTGTCTCCAGCTACGCATGTACAGGTAATTGTTCCTGGAAATTAAACATTATTTGTGCATGCCAAACTAGCAGTTGACTTAGCTCGTTGGAAGCGACACCCTGAATTTGTTTGTAAGTGAATCCATTGGTTTATTGACTGTTAAAGACCGGGATGGGAAATCCCCTCTGTAGATAACTAAAAGAAGCGGTAACATACAGCGACCTTCTGATGGTTATCCCACCCTTACATTTCCATCCAAATGTCCAACACAGTACAGTACCCATGCTTTTGATAGGCAAGATGGGGACATGATTTTCCTATGCCGTCAGATGTCATAACCAGGCAACCCTCATCATCTAAAGTCTTGAAGGTATGCCAACCCGGGGTCAGAGGGGTTACACACCCGGAGAGTGGAAAAGTCCAAGGTTATATCAACACACACATTAAATATGTTGTATGCGCATACTAGATACCGAATCTGTGAAACTTCTACCTAAATAAACCTCGTTGGGTGCTGCTGTGATGGATACCTCACATTGTCCTGTGCCAGCCCTGCTTCCCCCACTTTTGGAAGGGTCCCCTTTTCTCGTGGCAACTGGATAAAAGAATCAACACCCTACAGGGGAACTCAGGGTGGGCCCAGAAGCGTGCCTTCTGCTTGGAATATACCTTGGCATATGTCTTGGCATGGACAATGCGTGCAACGATTTTGGAAAATCCCCTAGGATTGTAATATATGCACATTTATGAGGACAAGCAGCTCAGGAAAGCATAGAGCATCTTCTAACGTGCCAATGCAAGCCCTGCTGCATGTATTTCTCATAATTGTCCAAAACCATGTGCATAGATGGCAAAACCCACCATAGAACATTGATAAAAATAGAAGCTTTGCTTTATAAGAGACCCTATGCTAAAGAGGTTAGATGAGTTTTTGTTCCCAGGACTGGACTGGTCAAAGGTTCCCAGCGGCTGTGGCCCTAGGCTCTTTGGAACACAGGGCTGCGGGTACGTCTCTGTGACCTTTGGATATGTACTGATTGCTGCAAGCTCCAGCGCATCAAGGCAGAGCAGGAAAAGATAAAGGGGGGGTGGAGAAGCTTTGAAAAGGGATCCCGATATTTTGGGTGCTAATCAACGCTGTGCTAGGTGCGTGTGGAAAATGTGGCACAGTCACCAAGCACAATACGTATTTTATACCCTAATTCTTAAGCTACAAATTGCCTTCTCACCCACCCACACATTGGATATTTATGTGGACCTCCTGGCCACCATGTGGGGAAAGAACCAGCACATAATGTTGTGTTCTGTAAGTAGGGACAACCAGGGGAATCCACCACCACTGCCATGCTCTCCCTTCCTGTCCCCATCCTTTGGGTCCAGTGAGCAGCAATGGCATAAACAGCAACAGCAAGTCCTGGGCCTTGCCTTGCTGGCAGCAAGAGGTGTCAGTGTTCCATGAGACTGTGGGGTCCAGGAAAAGGGACATTCGTTGTTTAAATAAAGGTCGGGGCCAAAGCAGGTGAAACCTTTCCCTTCCACAAACCACTTTAGATAATTGTTAAGCTCCATGGCCCAGTTGGGAGCTGAGGATGGAGTGCTTAGGGGTGTGCTCGGGATGGACAAAGCCAGCAGAGAGTCCCGCTCACGGATTCTCATCTGTGCCACAGAACCATTTCCTCTCTTTGAGTGCACAACCTCATCTCCCCTCCCCTCCCTGAAAAGCTCACTCTCGTGCCTGAGGGGAGAGTTTTGATTCACAGAAGTGATTCAGTACCTGTAGAAGGAAGAAATAAAAATTAGCTGAGCCCACTTTGGGTCCTTGGGCTGTAGGTTTCCCACTCCTGTGGTAAAAAGAGAAAGTTTATTTTCATTCTGTTTTGGCCACCGCCCTGGCGTCTCATGCAGACAACGTTCCCCTAAGCGGAAGATGACAGGAGTTGGGATAAGGGGGCAGGATGTTATGTGAAAGAGCCCTGCCACTTGGGATTGTGGAGTTGCAATTGCTTGCCACCTACAGGAACTGAGATTAAGTAAGGGGCTGCCCCCGTGCTCCCCAGTCGGTCTCCCATTGACACTTGAAAGTCACAGCAGTTGGAGGAACTACTGTCATTTGGAAGTGGGGGGTGGGGAGACTTCAGGAAGTGGGGTGCAAGTGTGAGGTTCTGATCCCCTGCTGCTCCTCCACTAGCACAGAGGTTATTAATGGACCCAACAGGCAGAGTCATAGGGCTAATTAGTCTCCCAAGGTTTAAGAAAAAGCAAAACAAGAGGTCAACAATGGAGAGTTCTTCTCACACCCATGTAGTCATTTGAACTTTATTTATGGTCCCAAATGTACTGCGGTCCCCCTACCACTGCAACCCTGTGCTGTGTCACACTCTCGCTATTATGGATCGGGCTCTACCAATCTGCACCCAGATGCAGTCTAATGATTCTAATCATTCTAATGATGCCTACTGGTATAGCGCTATCCATCTTAAATTAAATCGGGTTTTCTTTATTTGCCATTTAACAACAATGGTTACAGTGAGAGCTTTGGAATGCTTTGGCCAATCAAATATCAGTCGCAAAATCAAACCCTGACAGGACTGGGTCATGCAAACAATCCTCCTTGGCCAAAATGGGTTTCTCTTTGCAGAGCGTACCATGGCGAGCCTTGGCTCATGATGGAGCGGCACGATGCCTGGCTCTTTACAGAGCGTACCACGGCGAGGCTTGGCTCCTGATGTTGCGACGTGATGCCTGGTTCTTTGCAGAGCGTACCACAGCGAGACTTGGCTCTGGATGGCGCAATGCGATGACTGTCTCTTTGCAGAGTGTAGCTCTTTGTTACTCATGGTGTTATGTCTATGGGTGATCTATTAGTGAGGCATATGCATATTTAACAGAAATATTGGTGTTAATTTTTAAACATACAAAAAATACCTCCCCAAAGAAACAAGCACAATACGTTGCACAATACGAGACTAAGTTAGAACACGCGCAATTGAAACGGTTTGCAATTTCAGACGAGCAGACGAAAAATGCGCTTGTTTCACAAATAAGGCGCATTTAGTGTCTCATCTAAAAGCACCCTAAGAGCTTCATGGCAAACTTAAATGAGCAAGGATTTGCAAGCTCCAAACTACCATGCTCCCTGCCAGTGCTCAGTGTAGAGCAGTCGTAGTTCTCACTTTGCTGAAGGGAACTCAGGACTTAATTTGTGCCAAGTCTTGCCAGAGCCCAGCCTTGGTATCTTTTCTGCAAAAATTCAGCTTGGCAGAAGTCAGAGTGGGAGTGACACAGCAAACTGGGCAGGGGAAGGCGCCAGAAGCAGCAGCTTCCCCTCTCCGAAGATCATAGGTAGCTCTGGCTGGTTCCCCTTCTTCCTTCCAGCCCCTCTGTCTCCTCTCTGAGACTATGGAAAGATCCAGTGAAGCTGCTGGAGACAGAAACTATCTCCTGAATTGTCTCATCTGAATATCTCCCTGGAGCATTGTTGGGCTCTGGAATGTGTGAGCATCCAGGCCTGAGTGGGGGCAGCAGCTGAATTAGCCCAGCTTCTCCAGACTCAACTTTGATTCTCCTCCATGCAAGCCATGGGTCAAGAGGTGGGACTTCTAGGACTGGCACGTCTTCCTTTACAAATGAAGCACAGCAGCTGGTCCTTGGAAGAGCTACAGGCAACCTGCCAAACTAGTGCACAAGCAACGGGAGAAAGAGAAGGGAATGGCAACATCAGCAGGCTCGATAGGGAAGTGGAGGACGTGCCTGTCCTAGAAGTCCCACCTCTTGACCCATGGCTTGCATGGAGCAGGATCTGTGGCAGTGAAGTTGCAGTCATCCAGTATGGGTTATGGGGGGAGACTGACACACTTCACTGACACCTCTCCTCCCAAGTCTACAAGAGCCGCCCCCCCCCAGTCCTGCTTTTGCTAATGAGGAGATGGAAAGGACGTCGTCCAGATGGTATTCCATATAGGATTTCATTTCAACGGCAGGCAAAATTCACACACCCCAGGAGCCACGTACCAAAATCTTCCTACGGCCAAGAGCCACAAGACAGAGAGAGAGAGAGAGACCTCTCCTGCTCTGTAACCTGCTAGTGGAGCCCCAGTGTTCTGCTGTCCTGACTGCTGGGATTCTGTCCAGCTGCAGAGACTTAGGTATAATGCAGGACCTAAAATTAGGGAGGGGCCCTGGCCAAGAGCCGCCCTTGAACTGCCCAAGAGCCGCATGTGGCTCCCAAGCCACAATTTGCTGATCGGTATCATAGGGTGTTTTTAGACAAGTGCCTCCTCCTCCATTATCCACCCATTATACATGTCATAGGGATGCAGCCCTGCAGCATGCATGATGGGTGAGGAGGTGCTTGTCTAAAAACACCCCTAAACACGTCACTGTACAGCCTCACAGTACGCCACAATCTTGTCAAGATGATGTATTTGGAACCCAGGCCTTGTGCCACGTGACAACCAAATCTGTGTTATAAAGAGAGGGCTTTGGACATGTAAATCGGTTTGTGACTTAACTCCTTGGAAGCTGGGCCTCCCTCCACATTATCACAGGGGTGAGGAAAGTTTCCTACACCCACATCCATTTACCACAATGGGGCCAATATGGGCAACAGAGCCACCGTTTGTCGCCCACTTCTGCACTATAATGGCGTGTGTTATAACAAGGCTACGCTGTATTCATTTGGGGCCGGGAAATGGAGCCAAACGAGAGATGGGTTTGGATTCTTGAAATTGTTTCAGAGGGTGTTTTTCGACAAGCGCCTCCCCACCCATCACGCGTGTTCCAGGGCTGCACCAGTGCGGCCCTGCAACATGCATAATGGGGGAGTAATGGGTGGGGAGACGCTTCTCGAAAAACACCCAGAGGTTCAGTGGAAGGTGGGTGAAAATCAGTGGGTGCCTAACTATGTAGGCCAAGGGTGGGGGAACCTTTTCCTTCCTGGGGGCCACTTTAAAAATTAGTACATGCTCTGAAGGTCGCATGGAAGTTGGGGGTGCTAAGGGGTGCACTCAGGAAGAGGAGGGTCCAGATCATGGATCTGTCATCTATTCTTATGTGTTGGCCGTCCCTCTCTGCTCCCCTCCCCCGCACTCTGTCTTTCAGTGCTTGGGGGTAAGAAACCAGATCCTGGGGTCGGATCCAGAAATTGGAAAGGGGCCAAATATACAAACTAATCGTGACCACATTTAGCACCCAGGCCTGAGGTTCCCCACCCCTGATGGAGGCTGAAATCCTCACATCACTTAGGAGCTGTGCCCCCCACCCTCCCCTTGTGGCTTTAGGATTGTGGCCTTTGGCTCCTGTGAATTCTCCCCCTTTAACTTTTACAATATTTCCTGGGAGCCATTTTCCCGGGGCTTAATTCAGGAATCCTGATGAAAAACTAATGCTGTGTGCCATGGCCCCAGCTTTGTGGATAAGCAAAGAATTAGCATGGTTAAACTAATTACATTAGAGAAAACATATTCCCCTAGAGCTATGCATATTCCGATTGGTACTTTCTTTCTTTCTTTTTTTTTTATCCAGTTACAAAGAAACTCTGGCCAAGAATTTCAATGTATTCGGAGGGAAGCTGCTGGCTAGCAAACTGCAGGAGCGGAGGAATTGTTTGCTGAGCAAGCGGAAGGTCTTGGTAAGTCTCTTACGTGGCTTCCTCTCGAGAGGAATTTTTATGCAGGATTCTAATCCTGTTTAGACGTTTTTTACAGTCGTTGCATAATTTTGTGATCTGTATTTTTGGGTGCCTAGCAGAATTTCTGATTCTGAGAAATCTGTTCATCAGTGCCCCCAAAACATCGGCCAGTGACTGTGTGTTTTAAAGTATCTTCGCGATTGCAGCAGGCTGATATCTCGGCCACTGCTCGTCTTGGAGGCCCTTGAAAATGAGGCAAGTTGAGTCCCAAATATACATCGAGATAAAGGAACTCACAGCCGAGCTCGAGACTAGAGCCAGCAGCATACGGGAGAAAGATGACCTTGGTCTGCAGGGTTCTCCTCGACACGTCCAGCTGGGTCTCACAAAAGACTTGATACAAATTAATTAGCCTAATGAGGACAGAAGGGGAGAGTCGGCCAAGTTCATGTGCCATCAGAAATGAGGCTGAGTATCGAGGAGGGAAGGACAATCCTGCCAGTCACTGATGCTCTCAAGCAGCTGCTCTTTGCTGCACAGCCCTCTGGGAGCTTGGCTTCACGTCCAAGCAGAAGACAGAGGCAAACTGACAAGCCAAGCAGCCTGGCAACTGGCAGAATTCGGAAACCGACATAAGTCGCTCCAGATTTTCAGGGCGGCTGAGTCTGACCCCTGCAGCCATGAGGCGTAAATCAGAGCACAAAGCAAGGAGTTGGCAGCCCATGAGCCTCATTCTGCAATCCCTGCACACATAAAGCGGCTCTCCTCAGATCACTCCCGTACGCCGAACTCAAAGAGTTTACAGGCGGTATAGTCTCCTCACACATAGAAGGGAAGAAATCTTGTGTCCATCCAACACCAGGGCTGTTTCTGAGGGAAGAGCAAAGGGGGGTGCCCTGGATGTCTCTTATCAAGAGGTCCAGATTGTGATGATTGGATCCCACTGGACTTGGCTTCCCCATCCCAATGTTGAAGGAGGCAGCTGAGGAATCTGGTTGGTTTCCGTGATATGTCCACCCAGACACAAACAACTGGAGTGAAGAGGACCCTACTGAGAGCAGAAGAGAAACAGGCTTTTTGTTTTTCACTGGGGTGGGGGGTAGCGGAGAGTTCCCAGGAGCTTGGAGTTCTTATGTGGGGAAAATTGATTTAGTTATTTAAATTTATAGTCCGCCCTATCCCAAGGGCTCACACTGGGTAATAATGTCATTAAAAGGGTAAAAGTGACATAAAACATATCCCTGCCCACCAAATGCCTGGCCAAATAAAAAAAAGTTCTGCATTTCTTCCAAAAAAAAAGCCGCTTGGGCTCTGAACCACCAGGGCGGGGATGGAAATTTGTAGCCTGGCGAAGAATTCGGCCAGTGTCTGTGTTTTATTTGGCCCCTTTCCAGTTCCTGGATCTGGCTTGTGGACCCAGTCCCTACCCTCAAGCACCGAAAGAGTGAGCTCCGGGAGAAGGGAAGGGAGATGAGGGCACATGCACTCAGGGCTAGGTTGATGGAGTCATGGCACAGATCCATGGTCTGGACCTTCTTACGCGCTCCAAAGCCTATGCTTCGAGTAACTTGCATGGCGCCTGTAATAACTTTCAGGCCCGTAGGAGGAAAGTTTCCCCACAGTTTCTCTAGGGCAGGAGTGGAGAACCTTTTCCCTCCCAATGGCCCCTTTGATGATTAGTACAAGCTCCGTGGACCACACAGACGTTGGGGCAGGGGTGCTCTCAAGAAGAGGATGGGTCCAGTTAGTTTTAGTGCTTGGGGTAGGAAGGGGCCAGATCCAGGAACCGAGAAGGGGGCCACATAAAAACTAGCCACATGCCACATTTGGTCCCTGGGCCTGAGGTTCCCCAACCTTGCTCTAAGGGAAGTTCCAAAGTTGCGGAGCAGCTTCTGAGAACGCCTCTCTACTGGTGTTTTCAGACAAGCGCCTCCCTACTCATTATCCACCGGCTACCCATGGCATGGCAACCAACAGGTAATGCGTTGGTAATGGGCAGGGCGACGCTTGTCTGAAAACACCCTGCACCGGTGGAATTGCCATGAAGTCGTTCTAGGCTGACCTTGAGGGTCGTGATGGGCCGTAGGGGCGGAGGAGGTCATTCAGATATGTAGGACCCTGTGGCTTTACAGGTTAATACCAGCACCTTCATACCTATAGCCTCGAAAGCGATTGGAAACCAGCGCAGACTCTGAACACGGGTGTAATGTACTTCTGGCATCCCAGCCCCAGCAGAAGCTGGGCTGCCGTGTTCTGCGGAATTTGTGTCCAAAATGCGTTCTAGGAATTTGTGTCAACAATGGCCCAGTCAGTGCTAATGTCACTTTCCCTTTCACTCCTCTAGCAAAACCTCCTTCCATGAACAATCTGTGGCTGTGTTCTGACAGTTTGATGGAGCTGTTTCTCTCCTGAAGCATCCACACAACCAGAGCACTAACCCGACATTATTCAGGAGCATGTCTCCTTCAGGAGGGAGCTCTGTTGAGTTTCAGCCCTTGACTATAGGGGGGTGGCCTGGGGGGTATTCACATGAGCAGCGGAGGTCCAATTCCCGTGCGGACCCGTGGGGGCAATTGCCGCTATCACACTACGGGGCAAGTGCGGGGAGATGACCACACAGTGGCAGGGAAGCCGGTCCCTGTCGGAGCTGCCGCCACGGCCGCAGGGCTGGAGGCTCTGACTCCTGCTGCAGTGCAGGATCAGGCCCACTGCCCACTTCACTGTTTGGGGGGCGGAGAAGGGCGTGCTCTCCTCTCCTTGGTCCGCCCCCCCCCCCTCCGCCTGATGGGAAAGGGGAGCCTGGGAAGATCGTGTGCCCTCTTCCCAGCCTCCCCCACCCACCACCTGCCCCTTGGGATTAAAGAGGAGGCATGGAAACCCTACCTGCCCCCCCCATCAGCTGTCACTTGGATGGATTGGGAGAGAGGGAAGCCTGGGAAGAGTGCTAGCTCCCCTCCTCCCCGCCCAATGCCTCTGACAAACAGCTGATGGGGGAGAGGGACCCAGAGGAGTGTCCATGCATGCTCCTCTGGGCCCCGTCCCCCGATCAGCTGTTTGTCGGGTGGGGGAGAAGGGCACGCACATGCTCCTCTGGGCTCCCACTCCCCCCAATCAGCTCAGCCAGACATACCCTACATTTTACCTTCTCCCTTTCCCTCCCCTCCCCTCCCCCTGTACATTATATATAGATAGGCAGTATAGATTTGATGTAGATATATATTATAGACATGTAGATTAGATTAGAATAGTTATATAGATAATTGATTAGATAATAGATAGTTTTCATTTTTCCCTTCCCCGTCTCCCTTAGATTTAGATAGATATTAGTTGCACGTGGGAAACGATAATGATACCAAAAATAAAATCTTCGTTTGAAACGCTACCAATAACGATGATACCGATAACGACAACGAAAGCAACATTGTCATTAATCACGATAACAAAAATGACATGTTTAAATAACAACAATGAAAATGACATGCGGGCCTGGTGCACAGAGCACCCCTACAGCACAGAGCACACGTGGGGGGCCGGGAGAGGACAGAAGTCAGGGCGTAGTGTTCCCAAAGGCGTTCGCTGTGCACAGTCCTGCCCTAGTAAACACTGCTCTGCCTGGACCTGTATTCCTTGCCTTGTATTTGCACAGCCAGTGGGGTGGTGGGCTTGGGCTTACGTCCCAATTAGGGTCCCTCCTAAGGGCAAGAGGGTGTAGTCACTAGCGTGGGAGAGGGTAGGATTTAATCACAAAGGCCGTGTCACCCTAGCTCCCAGTGCCCGCCACCATGGGAGCAGCCTCACCAGGAAGAAAGTTTTCAGAGTGGGTGGGGGTGGGGCCAATACTCCACCCCCACCCACTCTGAAAGCTTCCTTCTTGGCATAACTCATTCAAGCAGCCTGAGCGCTGCCCCTTCCCCCTCTGAAAATTACCTAGCAGCACTCAGGTTGCTTGCAAAGGGCCTACTCAGAGTCTAGGGTCTGAATTCAACTGAGCCCCCCACCGTGCTCCATGATAGCTATGCCCCTGAGCACAGCCCTGGGCTTCTCTGGGTAACAGATATGATAGCGGACTGCCGTACCCCCCTTTGCACCGGACAGACCTCACCACCAGATGTTGGCCCGGGCCGTGTCGGCAGCTAGCCTGGGCTGTGATCTCGGAAACCCTCTGAGGGCACTTTTACGTTCTTTATGCCGCATCTACACCAACCCCCGCCTTCCTCTCTACGCCGTGTCTGATGTTCAGAAGAGCAGCAGACACAGCATAGAGTATGTGCGCATGCACACTCTGCCAGGGAACCCGGAAGTGCGGGTTAAAGTCGGCACATCGGTGATCCGCCTTGAAGGGGGCAGGATCGCTGGGCCGGTTTGACATGGGGGAGACTCGGCTGCACTCCACGTCGGACATTTAAACGGACGGTCTCAATGACGGCTGTTAAAGGGGTCAGCCGCCATTTCTGTCTTGTTTAAAAGCGCCCTTAAGGTCCGCCCAATCAGGCTGTAGTGGGCTATCATGTCTGTTGCCGCTACAAGACACTGCCCAGATGCCGGCCTCCATGGCTGGCTGTCATTGGCTGCCATGGTTGTCCGTCATGGCGGGTGGGGGCACTGGGTGCAAAGCGGCCTGACCTGGTCTGGACCATGTTCACCGTGGCTTCCCAGGCCGGGCTGCGTGTGTTTTGACCCTCTGACTTGTTCTGAGCTGCAGCTGACAGCCACAGAGGGCAAGAACGGCGGCAGAAAATGCCAGAGGAGGCTTTAGCCACAGGCAGTCGGTAGAGGCAAACAGTGCCAGGTCCAGGGAGACTGGGGCCTTGTGCAAAACGGCGAGGTGGGCCTGGGTCCCCTTCTCACAGGAATATTGGATGGACACCCTGACAGAAATGAAACATACCGTCCCCCTAGCATCGCAGGCCCATAATCCGCATATTTTACATATGTACATGCACAGTCATTGCTATTTCTAGCTTATTCATGGTCTCCTTCTTGAATGGCTATGGCCTTCCCACAGGCTCAGGACTCCCCGCATCAGAGGCTGCGTGAGCCTGTATCTTATTCTCACACCCATGTTGTCATTTTAATGAGTGTATTCGCGCAACGTTTGTGCAGAACATGGGCGGACACATCCCTCACAAAGTCAGGGGGCGGGGGGACAGCCCTCATCCCCTACCCCCCTCCCACCCACCCCACCCCCCAGCCCTCACTGAATTTTCTGATTACTTGGGCCGCCCAGATGGAGCTGCTTCCTCCCAGGGAGGCGGCAGAGTGGAGACAGCGGCAAAGTCAGCAGCGTGGCCTCCCATCCCACTGCATTTGAGTAGCCCCAATGGGGGGGGCAGGCAGATCGGATTGGATCAGAGCGTCCCAGCAGGGCCTACTGCCTGGGGGTTTCATAACACAGTGTGGGCACACAAGCCGTTTTTAAACAAGACACAACCACGCTAGGTGAGACACTCCCACCTAGTTATGCCCATCCCAAGGCAGCGTGTAAGTGGGGGGGGGGGGACAGGCACTCCCGCGACCCATGCACCACCTACCCATAGCCACTCACAGAGCATCAGGGGGAAATCTGGACTGTTCCATGCGGGGGAAGGCTAAAATATGTGTGGGTAGGGGTGCACACGCATCCCTGGTCCCGTATGAATCCCTCCCCACTCACCCCACATGGGTGGGTCCATCCCACTTGGCGCATACGGACCCCCTCTCCAGCCGTGCTCATTTAAAGATGGCCACAATCTGCACCATTCTGGATTTGGCCCTGTTGGCAACGCTCCTGATTTTTATCATAACAGAGTTACAAGGATTAGCAGGAGCAGGACACTCTGGGGCTATTAAACTGGAGGAGTGCCCTTTAAGAGCTTGGAACACTCGAGCTGCTGAGGCACGTGACCGCCACCTAGGCACATTCTGAAGGAATACTTATGAAAAAATACATGTTGCAGGGCCTGCGTCGGTGCCAATGCAGGCCCTGCAACATGTATTTTTTCATAAGTGTCCCTTCAAAATGTGCCTAGGCGGGAACCCTAAGCACCTGGGCTGGAGTAGTGAAAAGCCAGGAAGCTGGAAAGAGAAGACAGAGTGGTGGAGAGGAGTTGAGAGCTCTACTCTAAAAAGCAAGAGCAGCAAACCCAACAAGGAGTCCCGCTGGAGACAAAGGTGTTGTTCAACCAAGTTGCTTGTAGGGTTATGCCTTGGCCGGGCTGGCTGACAGGGGAGGAAACCCCAGGGCACCCACCTGTTTAGTGGGAGAAGCCCCTATATGGTGTGGATTGGGGCTGGCTGTGAGGGGCAAAAGGGAGGCCAGTACTCCTGCCCAAGCTAAACAAGGGGACTTTGGTGGCAGCAGCTCAAGCTAATTCCCCATAGAGGGCGCTAGAGAGACGACTGCGCCAAGGCCGCTGCCACACATAAATCTCGTGATTTGTGGCTTTTTAATTAAATGACTATCCCCAGGAGCTCAGAGATTAGGGGGAAATCTTTAAAATAAAAATCAAATTTCTAGTTCTTCTGGTTATGGAGAAAACCTTGGGAAAGGAAACCTTGACCAGAGTGTGACCCCAAAACTCAGCAGCAAAAAAGAGAAATGACCAGAGCTCCGTGGGTTTATTTATTACGACAGTCTCCTGGTTTTTAATCTGCTCGCGCGAGCACATCACCTCAGACACAGCCTGTGTTCTTCTCGGCATGGGTTTACTGCCTCACCAGGAGCAGACCAAAAATAAAACTGTACCAGAAGAGGGCAGCACACACCACATCGCATAAACAGGTTCGCAGGCCGAGTGACAGGACAGGTTTTATACAGAAGGGCTAGCAGAGGTTTTGCTAGACTAGGGTTATCATACCTCCCCTTTTAAAAAAGGATGCTTATGAAAAATACATGGTGCAGGGCTGCATTGGTTCCAGTGCAGCCCTGCAATGTGCATTTTTCATAAGCACGTGACCGCCACGTAAAGGGGAGGTATGGTAACCCTAATTTAATAGACATGCAACCGGCGTGCCAGCTACATGTCCCAGGGTGGGGATGGTCACCCCCAGGTTCCTGCAGTTCTACGCAACCAGGGAGGGAGGGCCGGAAGCAGTGTGAGGCCGGCAGGCCCCCGTCCCTGCACTGCGGTCGCCACCCCACCCCCCTGCCCGCTCGCTGCCATGATGAGTAGTCATGGCAACCCCCATGCTGGGGCCGGGATGGCAGGACGAACACGCCCGATCGCCCACTATGGCCCGCTTGGGTGCTCCTTGGGCCTGGTTCCTTCTGGGCCCATGTTCCTGGGCAGACGCCTACCCAGTCAGGGGCTGTAGCAGGCCCACATCTGGCGACCTGCTAACAGACATGCGGGTTGGGCTGTGGCCCAGCCAACGCCATATCTAGTAACCCCCTTAGGTGCAGCTGCACCTGGGCCCGCATAGCGGGGGGCCCTACACGCATGTAGAACGCATAGGCACGCTGGAGCGGAGAGCCCATTCCATCTTCGGCACCAGGGCCCGTTCCCACTTGCTGCACCCCTGAGAGCTAGGCCGGGATGTGGAACCTTTTCCTTCTTGCAGGTCCCTTTAAAAACTAGCATAAGGTCCATGGGTCAGATAGGAGTTGGGGCTTAAGGGCTGCGCTGAGGGTGGGGGAAGGAAGGGGAGGGTCCAGATCATGGATCCGTCCTCTAACCAGGCGTGCAAGCCCTCATCTCCACTCCCTCCCCTTGAGCTCACTCTCTCAATGCTTGCTGGGTAGGGGGACTGGATCGATGGGCCGGATGACGGAATCAAAAACAGCTCCAGCTGGATTTGGCCCATTGGGCTGGAGCTCCTCCACCCCTGGCTTACAGGATAAAAACACACTTGACAGCAGCCTGCTGTCACGCAGGCCCCGCTGGCGTGTATGTTTAGGCAGCTAGCCCCGAACTGCGTCCTCAGAAAATCTCCCAGGCTAAGACCAGGCTAAGGGCCGCCCACACAGGCCAACGTGGACTAGCACGTGTGTTCAGGGCCGCCTCAGTGCAGGGGCCACCATGGCTGCCTGTCACGATGGGGGTGGGGCGCTGACAGCAGGCCGCCCGTTCGGTTAGCTCCCTACCCTACCCGGAGTGTGCAGGCAGCAGGACGGACAGCTCTCTGGCCGTGGGCACCTTAGTTCTGCGCCCCTCTCCGACCTGGGCCGTGTCGGCTGCCGTTTCCTGCCCCAGGCCTGGCCTGGGGGAGTCGCCGCACCACCTGCACATCTGGTTTTGCCCACAGTCTGAATAGGGAAGGAGTGGCAGGGTCACCTGCTGATGGCAAGCCCAGGGTGAGAACCCCAACCCACCCACCCCTGCCTCCCAGTTCCATGTCCCTCGCTGCCTGTCCGTGGGTCCTCCTTCCCAACCCACTGGAAGCACAAGAGCTGCCCATTAGAAGCCATCCCGATTTCCCTTTCCACTCCAGTGAGCTATTTCTAGCGATGGTTGCAGGCCTTTTGGCTCCCTTCCCCTCTCCCCCCTGTGCGTCAAGGTTATTTACTAGGACTGCGGAGGATTGCCTTGTCCTTTAGCTGTGAACATGCAGGCTCTGTTTGTAATTTCATGCAGGAATGTCTCTCTCTCTATAATATTTAACCCCAGAGACATATTGAGTTTGAGCTGCTCAGGAGAAAGCAGCTGGGGTCCCTTAAGAACTACTAAGAGAGGGCCCAGTGCTTGTGTGTGTGGAATATGCTCTGGAGACTGAGCCTGATCATCAGAGCTGCCCCACCAGCATGCCTGAAGCCTGATCTACAGGCATCTCCTGCAAGAACGAGAGGATGGCATACCTCCCAGCATTTTGAGAGACCCAAGAGAGATAAGCCCCGCCCCCATGGCCAATAGGCTCCACCCCTGTGAATAAACTCCACCCCCTCACACAGGCACACACACCTCCCAGCCTTCCAAGTGCACAAAGAGGGAAAGACACTCTCTTGCTTCTCGTTCCACTTACGTTTCTTGTCATTCCATCATCTCCCCATTGCCCTCTTAAGTGCTTTTTCTGGGAGGCAACCAGCAAAATCATCATGCCTGAGGCTTCAATACCGGACTTTTTGACTCTCTCTCCTGAAAGAGGGACGTTGATGCCTAAAAGAGGGACAGTGGGATTCAGCACCCAAAGAGGGACTGTCCCTCTAAATAGGGACTGTTGGGGGGCATGGGATGGTCCAGTCTCCATAATTGCTGGCCTCTCTCCTGATGGATGGGAGGGAGCTCTCTGCGTGTGGAGTTCTTTGCTCACCAGAACGTGGTCTGAGGCGACTGAGTGCGGTAGCAGTAGTTAATGCCGTACAAGAAACCTAGACAGAATTCACTTCACATCTCGCTAGGAGATGGGAGTTACTTTTGGTCTAAGGCAGGACAGGCTAATTTCTTTGCCAATGTGGGCCAGATCTCCTCCTGGTTAGTAAAATCTGATTTTAGGACCATGAGCCACCAGTTGAGGGGAGGAAGGAGGGGCAGGGGGATAGGGGAGAGGATGGGGGTGGGGAGGCAGAGTCCATTTCTTGCACCTGGGCCCATTCCATCCAAGCTACGCCTCTGGGCACATCACAAGTAAGGTAAATACTTTTCGTTGTGGTAATAATAAAATGAAATGCACCCCCCCTAGTAAATAGCAGCGAGTGGGAAAATCAGCTGAGCAAGAGTAAACAGTTGAAATCATCTCTGTTTCAGACAGAGACACTCATCCCTGTGCGTAGTATTTAGGAAACACCTTCTCTTCTCCACTCCCCTATCACAGCAGTGTCCACCATAAATAGGAAAAAAACTTGTCAATGCCCTTGTTCTCCCCTTGCAGTGTCCACACTGGGAACACACAGGAGCATGGAAAAGGGAGCATCATTATGCTGTTAGGTGCTGTGCAAAGCCTCTAGGGTGGGGGGTGGGCAGACTTATGGTGCACATGAGCCACGACAAGAGATCGACCAAGACTCCTCCCACTGGCTCGGACACTCCAGGCAAGGACCCCCGCCCGCCCTCACTGGCTCCTGGCTTTAGGTCACCACCACAACTGGTCTCAGGAGGGAAGAGTTGCACTCTTGCACTCTGCCTTTAGAAAGAGGCGAGCCTTCCCCACTGCACAAGAGAAGCTCTTCTAGGAGCCCTCTCCTCCCTAGAGACAATTCCTGCTGGGGCACCAGACCCACTCTCCTCCCCAAAGGCAATTTCTGAGGGGCTGATCCACCTTCCCACAGTGACCCACTGGGTACTAGCTTGTGATTAGCCAGGAGATCCACTGGGCATCCTCCCCTATCCCCCCTCCTAGCTTGTGATTAACCAGGAGATCCACAGGAGATCCTCCCCCATCCCCCCTATCCCAGCTTGTGATTAACCAGGAGATCCATGGAATATCCTCCCCTATCCTCCCTATCCCCTATTCTACCTTGTGATTAACCAGGAGATTCAAGGGAGATCCTCCCCTATCCCCCCATTCCCTATTCTAGCTTGTGATTAACCAGGAGATCCATGGGAAATCCTCCCCTATCCCCTATTCTAGCTTGTGATTAACCAGGAGATCCACGGGAGATCCTCCCTTATCCCCCCCATCAGCCCTACCGCCTGACTGCCCCTGCTCTAGTGAAAAACATCCCTGCCTCCTGAATTGACTGCCTGGCTTCAGAGAGACTCAGCAAGTGCGTGTATCAAACAACAGGGGGCAAAGGTATGAAGGGAGGGAGTTAGTAGTCATAGGAGCAGTCTGGGAGTGAAGGTTTACTGTAATTTTAAGACCTAAGTATATGAGAAATAGGAGGGACAGCCCTAACCCTGCCTCACCTATTTTTGATTGCCAGTGCATCGGCAGTGCAGTGACAGTGGGTCCTTGATGGAAGATTTGAAGGTCAGCTCTGTGGTTTATGAGTCTAATGCTCCCTCAGGATCCACTCAGTACAGCTCAGCTCCAAACCAGACACAGAAGAAGCCAGTGAATCAGAATGGTCCAGTGTCTGTCTTACCACAGGGCAATTCGGGATAACTGCCCTGGGCCTCCACAGTGCCCCCCATTTTCACCAGGACAGAGCTGAGGGGTCCCCAACCCTCCTAGCGGGTCCCAAACACATCCACCTCTAGGGCCCCACAGAGGGAGCCCATGAGGATGCGGGGCCAGAGGGGTAGAGCCACCAGGGTCGCTATATTTTATCTTTGCCCTGGGTCCCACAAACTTTAAGGCCAGCCCTGTCAGTGTCCCTCATGATTTCACAGATATTAAGCTCCCCAGAGACGGAAGGAAAGTCAGAGTTTCTAGCCTCCGTCCTGGTTCCTGCAGAGAGGGAAGCATTTGAAGGGGTTGACAGAGATGGGCAAACTGTGGCAGTTCAAGTGCAGCTCTTAGCCAGGCCAGTCTCACGCCCTGCACTGCCTTAATGGCCCTGTTTCTTCACAGAATCTTAGAATTGGAAGGGAGGCTGCCTATAGTCTTCTGGGCCCGATTCAAAGGGCTGGTTCTGACCTATAAAGCCCTATACGGCTTGGGCCCCATGTATCTGCGGGATCGCCTCCCTCCCCGTGCCCTTGACACGGGGTCAGCCGGGAGCGCCCCTCTCGAGGTCCCCTGGGTATCGGCCACTATGGAGACGGTGTTCCCAGTGGCTGCCCCGAGGCTGTGGAACTCCCTCCCGTCAGAGGCCCGGGTGGCCCCGGACCTTCCTTCCTTTCGACGCCAATGCAAAACCTGGCTGTTCCACCTAGGGTGGCATAGTTCCCCTTTAATCCAGGCCGCTTATTAAAAATACATGGAGCAGGGCTGCATTGCCCTGCTCCATGTATTTTTAATAAGCGTCCTGGATTAAAGGGGAGCTATGGCCACCCTAGTTCTGCCAGGATTTTGGCGAGGAAGATGGGTGAGGAGGGGGGTTGTTATTTTTGGTGGGGAGCTGGAGTGGTTTGGTTTTTTTTTAATGTGTTTTACTGTGTTCATGTGTTTGAATGTGTTAAAACTGTGTATTTGAATGTGTTTCACAGTCTGCGGGGAGACTGTACTTTCCCTCTTTTGTTTTTGCCCCTTTTTCTTGTTACTTGATTATGTATTTTAGATATTCTATAGTTTATATTGTAAGCCGCCCCAGGGCTGCTTTTGGTAGGAGGGGCAGGGTAATAAGTTTTACAAATAAATAAAATAAATCTAGTCCAGCCCCCTGCTGCGATGCAGGCGGACTACAACATCCCCACCAGGTGACTGTTCATTTCTTTTAGGAAACCTCCTGCAACGGAGAGGCTACCACCCACCTCCCCAAGCAGCGTGTCCCATCGCCAAACAGCTCTTACGATCAGGATGTTTTCCCTGATATTTAACCAAAATCTACTTTCCTGTGACTCGAGCCTGCTGTTCCTAGTCCTGCCCACTGGGGCCATGAAGAACAGTTCCTTGCCATCTTCTTGGTGAAAGTCCTTTAGATATTTGTAGACTATCGTGCGTGTGTCCCCACCGTCTTCACTTTACTAGGCTAAACATACCGAGTTCCTTCACCCTTTCCTCATACGGTTTGCTTTCCAGACCCTTTAGCGTCCTTGCCACCCTCCTGTGAACTTGCTTCCAGTTTGTCAACATCCTTCTTAGAAGGAGGTGTCCCAAACTGGACTCCATATGAGGTCTGACCAGTTCTCTTGGCCCCCAAGTCTCAGCAGCTGAATTGCAGCTGCTCTCCAGAATCTCAGCAGCCAGGATTGCAGGGCATGGGCCCCACCAGCCAATCACAAAGCAGAGGAGGCTGAGCCCGGGAGATACTTTAAAGGGGCAAGTGCATGTGTCTTGCACCTCTTGACCAGATGAAAATGTGGGGGTTAGGAACTGCTGGTTTAGACCCATCCATTTCAACAGCCTCTGCAGGGACATCCTGCAAGTTTGAAACAAATAAAAGAAAATATTTTTTTCACTCAGCGTATAATTGGGTTGTGGAATCTACTGCCAGAGGCTGTGGTAAGGACCAGTATTATAGCTGAGTTTAAAAGAGGTTTGGACAAGTTTCTGGAAGATAGGTCCATTAGCAGCTATTAGCCAGACAGGATCAGGGAATATGACTGGAGCTGGGGGAAAACAACTGGGATTGGATCCCCCATTGTGACCTGTTGGGTGCTTCTCCCAAGCCACCATGATTGACCGCTGTCGGAGACAGGATGCTGGGCTAGATGGACCATTGGTCTGACCCAGTATGGCACTGCTTATGTTCTTATGGACCAGGATGACATTGACCAGTGTCATAAACTACTAGCCATATTCCCTGGGAAGGATCTTCTTCTTCCTTCCTGAGTACATTTCTTACATATAACCCTGCCCCCAACTCCCATCCGGCTGGCCTACAGAGCTTGTACTAATTTTCAAAGTGGCCCACGGGAGAGAAAAGGTTTCCCACCCGTCCAAAAGAAAACAGACGAGTTTGGCTTAATATTTTCCAAAGTAACTAGCAATTGGGGAGGGAGGGGTGTCTCATTTTTAGGGCAACCATATTGGGATCCCTTAAAGGGACCTCATTTTCAGAATTTCTGAGCACCCACCTTCTGAAAATCAGCTCTCTCTTCAGGATGTCTAACCTTGGCACACACTCATCCAAAATTGAGACGCTCCAGACTTATCTGGACACATAGGCCAAGATATTTGTTCATTTCTTTCAGACTGAGGGGCAGTAGCCCAAGTTTCAGGACAAGTGGTCTAGTAGCTGCCCTGACTGGAAGACAGGGCTCTGGAGGACAGTGAGAGGTCACAGCTCCCAACTGGGCTGGGGATTTCTATTTATTATAAACAAAGCTTTAAAAGGGATCATGTTTACATGTCACCTGGCCACTAAACCAGGATTATCTCAGCCAGAGTAACTCAACACATGCTTATTTTTAGGTGGAGCGTTTGAAATGCGGAAGGTAGAGAGAGCAGCAAACGTGGAAAAAACCGAGATTAATTCTCCACACACCCACACCCAACCCCAGCCAGGTACTTATTTTTCTGGTGATGCCTGATCATTTACTTTGCAAGAGTAATTACCCAGAAGGAGGTTATCCTGGGAATTAGGGGGTGAATTACGGTGTGAACAGTTGGTGTTAGGTGTTGTCTTACCCCACTTTAAGTTAATACCCTTTACCTTGTTCACAGGATTGCTTGCCACTGGCGCAAACTCCTTGGAAGAATTCACTTCTCTGTAAACAGGAGTACATGACATACCACATCAGCGAACACCCTTCCTTCACGCTTTCATGTGCACAAAAGCGGAGTTGGTGTGAGCTGAGGGGCAATGACTTCAGAGTGTTGTATGAGGAAGCTGATGGGCACTGAAACAATTTCCTCCATCCAGTCTCGGCTGAAAGTGTGAGCGGCCTCCTCGCTCTTGCTTCAAGCAAGATCCCAGCCAGGCTCTTCGCCACTCACCACTGCTGTTTGGCCTGCTCTCCAACAGTGTGTGTCTCGGTTTCGTGTCTCTTGGGCAGGGCCAAGGAGGCAAGGCAGGCAAGATGGCTGCCTAGGACCCCTTCACCCCACCCCCAGCCAACTACCTACCTTCCTTGCTAGCCTGCTTCTTGCACCCCGGGAGGGCTAGAAAGGACCCCAGATGCCCTGATAGTACAGAAGAGAGGGAGCAGAAGAAGCAGGAGTGTTGTTAGCTACTAGATTCAGGGGTAGGGCTGCCACCTCTGTTATTTTTCTAGGCCACTTATGAAACATACATGTTGCAGGGCCTGCATTGGTCCCAATGCAGGCCCTGAAACATGTATTTTTCATAAGTGGCCTAGAAAAATATACGTAGGTGTCAACCCTGTTCAGAGGTCAGGCCCAAGAAATCTCCATTGGAAACGGCGGAGGCAATACCAGTGTTGATAATGTAACTGTGCAAGTGTGCTCAGCTGTAAACAATCCAACGGAACTGCATCCCTGACAGGAAGCAGGATTGGGGGTGAGGGGCCGGGAATGACAAAGAAGAGGGAAAGGAGAATGAGAAGAAACTGGATGAAGTTACGGAGAAGGCCAGGAGGAGCGGGTGGAATGACATGGAGGAGGCTATGAGGAGAGAGTGGAAGGCAAGAGATTGGGTGGAATGACAGGAAGGAGTCCGTGGGGTGGGTGGAACAACAGGGAGTAGACAGTGAGGAACAGGTCAAATGACAAGACATAAGAAGTGCCATACCCATGGTCCATCAAGCCCAGCATCCTGTCTCCGACAGTGGCCAACTACAGTAGCTCGAGAGAAATCATGTACAAGGAAGTCATGGAGGCGTAACCCATCTCCTGCTTTTAACCACTTCCAACTACTGGTAGCCAGGGGTTTAAGCCCCAGCTAGCAAGCATGTATGGCTCTGTCCTCTAAGAATGTATCTAGTATCCGTTTGAAGCTAGTTGTGGTAACTAGCTAGATAAAATAGAAACTAGACACTGGATGGAATGACAGGGAGGAGGTTACAGGGAATGGATGGAATGATGAGTGACTAGGAGGAAGGTCACAGGAAGGCAAGGAATGGCAAGGGATTGGGTGAAATATAAGCAGAATCGTATGGAGGAAGGAGGATGGTAGAACTGACAAGAGAGTGGGCAGAAGAACAAGGAAGGGGGCAAGAGAGATTGGGTGCAATGATGAGGGACTTGGTAGAATGACAAGAAGAGGGTGCACTGATAAACGATTGGGTGGAATGACATGCACAGTTGAAAGGAGTCCACGTGGGGCCTTGGGTGGTGATGCTGCAGGAAGGCGTATTTCCATCTTTTGCCCCAGGGCCCCTTCCAACCAAGCTATGCCCTCGTTTGGGGCATTGGAGGGGAAAGTGGCTCAGATTACCATCACTGTGATACTGCTTGCACAGTCACTCTCTGGTAGTGCTCCCAAACGTTTGTCCTACATGACTCCATTTTCAGACTTAAAACATAATTCCACCGTAATTCCAAAACATTCCACAGCCCCCGACAGCAACAAAGACCTGCAATAATATCAGTCAGGATCGTGCCTTGCCAGGCCAAACAGGCCCCACTTCCCCCACCCCCATCAGCACCATCCAGGGTTGTAAATGGGCCCTTCTCTTCCTCCCACATGACGCAGCAGTGCTAACTAGGCTCCCAGTGGGGCCCTTTCTCCTTCCCCTAGCACAACTAGTTCAGGACGCTAAATACTGGTAGGGGTGGGAACTTCGGATTCCGATTAATCTGTAGCTGCCCATCACTGGCAGTTACAGAGTGATCCATACTGAACTGCAACTGTAGCAAACACGCCCATTGCAGTTTGGTTTAAAATCTAAATAACTGCACGTACGCAAAACGGCCACCGGACCGTTCTATAATTTCCTCCTGACACCCACCCCTACTAAACAGGCCACTCCCGTCAGGAGAGCCAGTCCATCCCGAGTGGGCCCTTCTCTCACTCCTCCACCCCAGCACCAGCCTAGGAGCCAAACCCCCACACATAGGGTGTCTTCAGACATAACATCATTGGGTGTCTGAATGTGTCTTTTGACCTTGATAGGAACACCAAGCACCGCGTTCCCCATGTTGTACCTGCTAACACACCACACGATATCGTTAGACGCAGCGTTGGCCATGTGTTCAACCTGAGCACGCGATGGTGTTCACATTGTGGGTTTAACGGATGTTCACCGGGTGGCCAAATTGGTGTTGGGATTGTGCATACACACAATGGCCAAACACGTGCTTAGGGGTTTTGACACTCGATCTTTGTTATGTCTAAAGACGCCCGCAGGTGACCAGTAACTGTCGATAGTGGGAGGGCACAGGAGTGGTGGCTGGGCAGGGGTTCTATGGGGCTTCTGACAATCAGGGGGGCACATGCCCCCCCATAAGTTGCCTAGGCTCCCACATAGGGTGGCCATACCACCCCTTTAAAAGAGGACGCTTATGAAAAATACATGTTGCAGGGCTGCATTTGGTTCCACTGCAGCCCTGCACTATGTGTTTTTCATAAGCATCCTCTTTTAAAGGGGAGGTATGGCGACCCTACTCCCACACGTCCTTTCCTTTCTAACTCACAACATAGGCTGTGGGGAAGTGAGGCAAAGAAATCAGGAAGAGAGAGAGCTGTGGGACTGGGAAGAGGCAGGCAGGTGACGCCAACAGCTGCTACAGCCTGGGGCCTGGAGAGGTGGGTCAGTCCCAAGAGGCAGCCGGAGGTAGTTGGGAAGAGACACCCCCATTTCCCCCCCTTCCCATCCTCTCTCTTTGAGCTGCAGCAGCTCAGCAGGGACAGCTAGCAGCAGCACACACCAGGAGGGTTATGCGGTGGATAGGCAGCCCTTACATGGCTGGAGTGGCAATTCTGTCCTGACCCCTGCGTTCTGGGGCACTGGGGAAACATTTGGAGCCTGTGCCTTATGAGCTGCCCCCTAGCAACACCCCTAAGCAGGACTGCTGGTGGGCGCATGCAGTGTAGGGCCGTCATCAGGGCCGGTCTTACCACAGGCCACCGCCCTAGTCCCTGCTATTTTCTCTACTTCTGGGGTTCCTGAAATGGCCCCTGTTTTCCCCAGGACAGGGCATGGGGCCCCAAACATGACCACTACTAGGGGCTCGTGAAGAGTGTCCACAAGGGGGTCAGGGCCACCAGGGACCTTGCACTTTAGCTTCTCCCTGGGCTACGCAAATTCTAAAGCCGTCCCCGGACCTCAGGGCTATCCACTCCCTCTAGAGGTGCTGGCAGCCATATTTGGTGGCATGAGGGAAGCATGGGGGGGGGGGGGGGGGAACTGGTGGGCAGTAACAGCAGCTGGGCTCTGGAGTTTGCACAGGGGGAGCAGGAAACCTGACATCCCCGGGAGGCAAGGTCCCAGGATTGGACTCAGAGGATCCTGCTCAGCTGCCCCATTAAACAGTTGGGGGGGGGGGGGTGGAGGAGCCAGCACTGTGCGGTCGTAGCACAGACATCCCTATCCTCTCCTTGCTGGTTCCATCTGCTGGCCTTGGGCTCTGTTCTTTGAGCACCGTCTGACAGAACCTGTTCACAAGTCCGGGGGCACGTGACCCATCTCCTCAGGCGCTGGCTCTCAGCCTGGCAGGCCTCTTCCAGGCCCTTTCCTCAATCAGGTTCAGCTGGGACACACAGTAATTGCCGTAGCCGCCATTGTGTTGCCAGCAAGAGACCTGTTCCGTTTGTAAACACTCTGTCCCTGCAGATAGGAGCAGAGCAGTGGTCGTGGGTAGCTGCCAACTGTGGCAACAAGCCCTGCAAGAAACATTTCAGTGCTCTCTCTGCCTGATGCCACCTTCTCCTTGAGTAGGAATCCCACTCCCCAGCTCAGTGGGGATGGGCCCTATTTGCTTTGGAGAGGACTCTGCTAGAAAGATTGTTGTGGGACCTGTGGAAGCTTGTGTCCACCACAGGAGGAGCTGAGCTCCTTAAACCCTTGAGGGCCGTTTATCATCCCCATGACAAGGTTCAGGGAGCTTTGGTTTATCAATGCAATCATTCTTTTATTCAGGCAGCTCATTTCCTGATCACCCTGTGGTCCCAGGCCCCACCTTTCAAGATGGAGGATAACATTTGGTCCCTGCAGTCTCCCACCATCTTAAACAAAACGACGCTGACTGCTAAGGTTGCTACCTTCCTTTGGGTTTTGACCCAAAGGGGGCAGGGTCATGTCAGACAGTCTGACCCCTTTTTGATCTGCCACATCCCCTTCAAGAGAGTTATGACATTACAACACTCTGAAGGATGGTTGGTTAGCCCTGTGACCTAGGTGGCACAGGGGCACCTGTTATTGATGGGGTCTATCTTCCTTTGGTTATTGAGCTTCAGCCTACGGGTGCTCCTAGACCCACTGCTGTGCCTAGAAAACCAGGTTGCTGCAGTGGCCAGGAGTATTTTGCACCAGTTCACCTGGTGAGAAGGTTGTGACCCTTCCTTTTACGTTTCAGACTTGGCCACCATCATCCCATGCCTTTGTAACCTCAAGGCTAAACTACTGAAACGCACTCTACATAAGGCTGTCCTTGATGACTGTTTGGAAACTGCAGCTGGTGCAGAGCCCTAAATGGCTGCGGCGGCTTCCCTCATGTCCCACCACAGCCTCTGCAGTCTACCGGAAGCATCCGCTTGCACACACCATCGGCCATCAGGTTCGTACAGTGAGGGAGCACCGACGGGCATTCTCGGTTGCTGTCCCAGTGCTGTGGAATTCCTTTCCCCTGGAGGTTCATCAGAACCCAAACCTGCTCATCTTCCATAGGAAACGTAAGTCATTTTTATTTGGCCAGGCATCTGGCAAACAGGGATAGGGCTTGGGGAGGTTTGGCAAGCAGGAATAAGGCTTGGGGTGTGGAATTTTAATGATTTATGATTTTGTGTATTGTAACCCAACCTAAGCCTTTCGGAGAATAGGGCGGGATAATCAATTGAAAGAAATAAAATTTTAAAATTCTGGCATGGCTATGCCCCCTCCATAGCTTCATGACATCATAATGCTCTACAGGAGGTGCGGCCATATAAAAAAGAGGTCAGGAGGAGAGCCATTTTGGCCTTCCCCTAGCTGATGGCACTCCCCACCCCACTGCTCCTTGTGCTCCTAGATAACCCAGAGAAATCAGAGCTTCACTGCAGCCCAGAGTCGATCTAGAGCCAAACAGGTAGCACATATGCACCCACAGGTACCACCCACAATTTTGAGTAGTCTGTCAGGTGCCCAATCAGTACCAATACTGGGTTGGGTACCCAATTACCTGAACAGCAACTGTACTCTATTGTTACCAAGTTATTTATATATTTATTTAGTCAAATGTATAGGCCGCCCTTCCTGCAGAGGCTCAGGGAGATTTACAATCATAAAAGCAGCAATAAAAATAATTAAAATCAATTCCCATCCCACCCTATCCCTGCCTACCAAATGCCTGGCCAATTAAAAAGATCTTACATTGATTCCGGAAGATTAACTGGCTTGGGCTTAGGCAGGGGAGAGGAAGTTCCATAATTGCAGGGCAGCCACCAAGAACACCTCAGCTCTAGTTGTAAAAACATCTCAAAAAGATGGCACCTGCAAGAGGNGGTATGGCATGCATGTGAATGCAACAGGACTTGTTAACAGCGAACTATTGAGAACCCGTTTTAAAAAATCCAGATAATTGCTGCACGTGTGAATTCGCCCTAGGACTGGAGTTACTACTACTGCTGTAGGCAGACCAGAACAGGCTCCTTCGACTGCAAATGAGATGCTCGGTGGCAAAACACTATTGCCATCAAACAGCTGATTTATGGCAACAGGGTCAACCTTAGAATTCTCAGGGCCTAGGGTGAAAATAAAATTTGGTGGCCTTGCCCCCACAGCCACACCCCTTTAACAATGGGCAGTGTGGTAGTCTATCCAACATAGCTCTCCAGGGGCACCCGGGGGTCCCGCTGCTACCACAAACCTCAGGAGCAGTGACAGTAGTGCTGTTGGGGGTGACAGAGTATTGGTGCTTCCTGGGGCAACTGTCCCATTGCCCCTACCGAAGGTAGACGCTGGGTGATTTCAGCCGTTATGGGCGCCCGATTCACCACAGTGGATTCCCGGTGGGGGTGAACCGAACATCCACCCCCGTGGTCAAAAAAAGCCCCAAACAGACGTGACGGGACTGGGATCACGGCAGGGAATTGGGCCGCCAGATCACGGCCCGGGGCAGCACCTGTCTCTTATACACATCTATGTGTATAGGAAGCCTGTCAGGCCCTAATCAGGTATCAGTTAGTGCCCGATGTTACCGGGTTGGGTGAGATACCATAATTTTGAAGGGTAAACCTGCTTTTATGGGTAGTTGTTTTAGTTCTATTAAAAACCAAGAGACTCCAGATCAAACCTTAACCTACTAAGTCACACCACACAGCTGAAAATTCCCATTGGTTAATGTTTTACACCCATGTTACACGTGTATAAATGAGAAGGAAAAGAGAGAATGTGGCCCTAAGAGAGAACACTTAGTTTCTGCTCACCCCAAATCTTGGTGGGACTTGAACTCTGCATTTGGTTTCCATGAGAACCCACCCACCCCCCTACTGCCAGAAATAGCTGTGCTTAGAGAAAGCCACCCTGGTATTTGTCTCTCACAGGAATGTGAATGCCGTTTCTAGGGCTGGAGAAGAATAATGTGAGATTTGGGCTTTGATCTCTCAACACCATGGACCAGTAATTTAGTGCTGCTTGCGCCAGTGCGGTACTTCGAGAAGTGGCGAACTGTGGTGTCAGCTGATGCTGTCACAACCATCTAGGAATTGCCATGCCATGAGGAAACTAACTAGCTAATTGCTTCATCCTCAAAGGGCTCCCCAATTAGTAGCTTTAGCCCCACTGGAGAGAGAGACTAGGGGGGGATTCAGACGTTCTGATTTTTGCGAATTTTTTNGGTTCGCTGTGATTGAGCGTGATCTCGTAACGTCTGAAAATACCCGCTAACTCCTTCCCTTTCTGCCTGCAGCTGCCTTGTCAGGTAGAAATCCTAGCTGTGTCAGATGAATCTGTTCTCATGTTACAGTGGCTACAGAGGAAGCAGAAATGCGGGCAAATTTCTCATTTTTGGGGGAGAAACGACTGCCCCAGACTTGGCCCGTGTTCACACAAACCCAAACTTGGAAAGATAGCTCCATTGCCTGGCAGTGGCTAATGTAAGGTGTAAAAGCTCCCCCATAATAATCTCCAGTGCCGATAACCTGCAGCACAAGTCACCTTGGAGAAGATTCTACACAGCAGAAACCGGGGATAAGACTTGAACCCAAGGCATATGCTTTGCCCACCCAGCCACCAGAATTGCTAGGCATACATCTAGAAGCAGAGCCCCATACTGCTCCACCCCACTCGCTCCCTGATTGGCTGAGCCCTAGCTGTCTCCCCATTGGCTAGCCTGGTCCATATAAGTCATCCACCGGAAACAGAAAGTGTCTCTCCACAATACGAGCAGATACCAGCCTGTGGAAAGAGATACAGCTCTCTCCAGTGATCTGGACTTCTAGCAGCTCCTGGGGACCTGGTTCTTGACTGAATCGGCCCAGGCTCAGCTCTCAGACCCTGTCAGTCTACGTACGCTGCCCTTGGTTCACAAACAGATCAAGGACTCTGATCACAGAGGGATCTATGCTCCCATGAAATTTTCCAAATGCCCTCTGCATATTCACCCATGGAAAATGAGACCAGCCACTAACAGGGGAACACACATGCAGACAATCCATTTTACTAAACACAAGGACCAAACTTTCCAGCTGCACGGGCTTTGCCAAGCTTCTAAGTAGGCAGCCTGATTTTCAGATGGTCTAGTTAGAAGCCATGTTGGTGCCAGTCTCTCTGTTACTCACTGCTGCTCTGACACAGCTGCTAGTCTTTGCCATGTGGAACTCTGGGAGCTTGGCTTCGTCTCCAAGCAGCAGACACAGACAAATTGACAAGCCAGGCAGCCTGGCAATCGGCAGGATCTTGAAACCGACGTGAGTCGCTCCAGATTTTCAGGGTGGCTGAGTCCAAACCCCGCAGCGACCAGGCATAAATCAGAGCAGAACGCAGGTCCTCGGAGGCAGAGCGCTGGACGCACATGATCCTCGTTCTGCTTGGCTGCAGCTCACGCACTTCAGATGCTCAGTCTGGACTGTGCCCATCGGTTGAGCAGGAGCAGTGAAGCAGCTGGGCAATCTCAGTAGGAACAACATTATTCAGACTGATAAAAATGCTTACATTAAACTAATAATATCGGTCCATGGCTAGGGTTACCCTGCGGGATCTCCAGGTGGATCCCCAATTTCCCTGGGATTTGGGGGGCACTGCGACCATTTTTTTGGAGGGGAAAACAGAGGGCAGGGGCATGGCTGATTTGGCGGGGGGGTGGGGGGGTCACTACAACAATTGGATCCACATTTAAATTTTGCAGGTCAGGCTCATCCCCAGTTGCTGCTTTCCCCTCACCTGGTCCTTAGGCTTCAGGCTCAAAGACTAAGTCATCATCTTTGAGTGAGTTCTCTGGCCCCTCTCTTAACCCGTAGTACATGTCATCCTCCTCTTCCATGTTCTGAATTGCTGCTGAGCCTAAGAGCTCAGAGCCGGGGCCCGTAGCCAGTGCTCCATCTCCTGGCCTGGCCGGAGCATATTGATGGTTCTGCCCTCGTGCCACTGTCTCTTCATGGGCCAGGCCCTGCCCTTCCCCCAGCGGAGAATCAATCAAAGCAAAATTGTCATAGGGGAGAAGCTCCACACAGGGTCGTTCAACCTGATTCTGTGGCGGCAACCCATTCTTCGGTGCGATGCTACATCCCTGTGGAGACAGGCTGCCAGGCGTAGATTCCTCCGAGGATGAAGTGTCAATGTCCTCTTGGAAAGAAGCCAGCGGCGCTTTGCTGTGGGGCTTCTTGCATTGGCTGGAAGGAAAATAAAACAAGAAGGTGTACTGAAGGGCAGTGGATTCTGGGCTGTTTTGATTTTTGCCCTAAGGTTTACAGTAAATCAAGCTGGGTGGATGCTCTGCTATGCCCAGAATACAGCTGGTTCTGGGATTTCCTCTTAGCCAGCTGACTTTGACTTGCTTTCCATAGCGATGCTTACTCAATCTAGCTAGCTCTCTCCTCTCTGTGTTTTCAGTCTCAGCTGTCACTAACCTTTGACACAAAAAGAGCAAGAAACACAGTCTCTCTGTTAGGGTGCCCACCTCCCCTCAATCCCCACTTCATCTCATGCCTCAAAGGCCCTGCTCAATTTCTTGTATCCTTTTTATATAGTCTCTGTGCTATAAAGTCTTTTTAAAATAGTTCCATGCATTTTGCATGGAGGTTATAGGGGATCACAAACCGCACACATCAGCAGTGTGATACTGCAACAAAAATGGTCAATGCCATTTGGGGTTGTATTGACAAACACATCACATCCAAGACTTGAGAAGTTCTAGTATCACTACACTGGTCAAACCTCTCTTGGAGTACTGGAGTCCATTTTGGGCACCGCATTTCAAGAAGGATTAGAACTGAAACAAGTATCCAATCTGGTATCTGGCCGGATACCATGGTATCCGATATCCAGTTGGATAATCACTGGTATCCAGCTTAGTATCCAGCAGTTGAACAGTTAACCAGATTACCGTTTACTGCATTACCATTTAATTCCTGTTTTTTAACACCCTCCCTCTATCCAGACTGGTTTGGTAATGCAGTAACGCGGGAATGTGGCAGGTGGTAGACAGCAATTCAGTAACCAGAAACAGTAATATCCAGTATTCCAGTCTGACATTACCGAATAACTGGCAGCCTATCTGCAATACCAACTATTAACCATAGATCTTTTTTAGCTCCCCATTTCAGCTCTAAGAAGAATGATGACAAACCAGAAAGGATTCAGGAGAGCAACAAAGATGATCCAGGGTCTAAAATATGAGGAAAGGCCAACAGCACCCAGGCATATTTAGCCTAGAGAAGAGAGGATGAAGGGGGACATGGTGACCATTTTCAAATATTTAAAAGGATGCCATAAAAACATGGAGAGCATTTGTTATCCATTGCCACTAAGGACAGAACGAGAAGCAATGGGTTTAAATGACTGGGGTTTAGGTTAAATATTAGGAATGACTTCCTCATTGTTAGAACAGTTCAACAGTAGAATGAGCTGGCTAGAGAGGTGGTGGAATCTCCGTTTCTGGGGGGTTCCAGGAAAGTTTGGAGAGGCATCTGTTTAGGGATGCTTTTAGGGATGGGCGTCACAGATCCGACAATCTGTAACTGCTCGTAACCCGGCAGCTTTATTACGACTTGAACTGGGAGTGTTCTCCCTAAAATCTTACCTCTTGGAGACAGCTTTAGTAAATTTGTTAAAAATTAGTTATGCGGCGGATGATGATTTTGTGAAAATCTGTTTATGGGAAAAACTGAATTGTGGACCCTCTGGGTCCTTCTGGTGGGGAAAGATCAAAAGTAGTTTTGATGAGCTTGGATTGCCCTATTATTTTTTGAAGGGTTTCCCATTTAAAGAGGCTAAAATCCTGGTGAAAACCAGGATAAAAGATATAGATGTTCAAATTTCTAGGGCATTAGTACCCTTAATAAAAACATCCCCCTGGTATCAGTATTTGATTCCTGGAGGGGAGGGGGAGAGTTATATAAAGGATGACCTTCCCTTCCAGCACAAACGGGCGTTTTTTGCCCTGCGTCTACAGATCATGCCGTTGGCAGTGCTGGAGGGGAAGTTTCAGGGTGTCCCATATTTTGATAGGATTTGCCCCTGTTGTTCCTCTGGTGTTGAAGATCTTATCCATTATCTTTTTGTATGTCCCCTGTACTCCCATCTGCGTTGTAGGCTATGGAGTAGGGTGAAAATTCCCCTAAACCTAAAGGGCAAAAAATGAAGTTTCTGTTGGCTGACAGAAATTCCCAGCTTACAAAAACATTGGCACATTTTGCCCATTTAATGGAAATGACTAGGAAAAGGAAATTGGCCTTGGTAGAACAATCTTGAGTAGATTAGAATAATAAACTCCGTCCCCTTCCCCCATTTTGACAGGTTGATTTGTGTAATGTATAAGGATGAACAATAATCTTTGTATTTGAATTTAAGTTTCATGGAAGGATTGTATTTAGTTTTATTACCTTCATTTTATGTTATAATGTAGGTCTGTATATTTTGTGTAAATACCTTGTCATGGCCTATGGTCTGTACAATAAAGTTTGATTTGATTTGATTTGAACTGCTCGTAATGGGTAGTTACAGATTAATTTGTATTCATTCTGGTGAACTGCATGTTGCAGTTACTTTTAAAAAATAAAAATAAAATAACTGTGCATTCACAAGATGGATGCCAGACCAGTTTGCACATGCATAGCCTTTCCCAAAATGGAAAAGGGCAGCCGGTCTGCACATGCGCAGAGGCCATTATGTGCATGCACAGACTGGCTGCCCTTTTCCAAAATGGTGGCGATGTCGCCACTGCCATTTTGGAAAAGGCCACACATGCGCAGAATAGTCTGGCGGCCATTTTGCACATACGCTGTGAGGGGTGGTGTTATTATTCGTTATAATTTTTTTTTGTTTTTTAATGGATTGAAATACAGATCTATAATGCAGATCTTTAATTAAATCCGGAATTACAGATCTAGATCTGTAATATGCATCCGGAATTCCTTCCCGACGTCCACGCCTAGATGTTTGAGATAGTGGTATCCTGCCCCAGGGTGGGAGGGTTGGAGTGGATAATTCATGAGGGACAATGGCAGAGAGGGCTTTTTCACATGAGCCTTCTTTCTCTAGGACTTCTGAAGTCCGGGACAAACAGACTTGCACAAGGGGAGGGGAGGGTTTAGACATTCACTCCCACTACCGGAAGTCAACCAGGCACCATGGAAACAGTGGCCACTGGCGGACTAGCACATGCTTGGAGACCCGAACTTGTAAAAGCTTGATATCAGGGTTTTACAAGTCTGGGTCTCCAAGCATGTGCTAGTTCACTGGCGCCTGCTGTTTCCAAAGGCGCCCGGACAACTTCCAATAGAGGGGGATGACATCTACCCGCCCCCGTCCACCGCGCACACGAGTTTGTTTCTCCTGGACTTCAGACGTCCGAGAGGAACGAGACTCGTGTAAAAATGCCCTCAGTGGCTAAGGTACTTAAGACCAGATGTCCTTTGTGGTACCTTCCAGCTCTTCAGTTCTGTGATTCCAAGAGGTGGCTATGGGCCACCAGGAAATGGATCTTGGAGTCATTGTGGATAATTCATTGAAATCCTCAGCTCAGTGTGCGGCAGCCTTCAAAAAACCAAACAGAATGTTAGGAATCATTCAGAAAGGGATAGAGAATAAAACTGAAAATATCATAATTGGTGAACTCACACGTAACTCAAACACGGGCCCGGAAGCTGTATAATAATCACCCGCTCGCAGTTCTATCCCTGCTTTGAACTCTGGTCTAGCATTTAGATCTGATCTAAACGCCAGACCAGAGTTTAAAGCAGGGTTGGAACTGAGAGCGGGTGAACTCACACATAACAGCGATTCGGGGACCATCCAGGGCTGATTAATTATACAGCTTCCAGGGCCCCGCAGACATTGGCATTTAGAAGAGTTACGTGACAGTTCACCCAATGCCTCTCTATAAATCTCTGGTGTAACCACACCTGGAGTATTGTGAGCAGTTCTGGTTGCCCCAGCTCAAAAAATATATAGTAGAAATAGAAAAGGTACAAAGAAGAACAACAAAAATGATAAAGGGTATGGAACGGTTTCCCTGTGAAGAGAGGCTTGGTAGGTTGGGGCTCTTCAGCTTGGAGAAGAGACGGCTGAGAGGGGATATGGTAGAAGTCTGTAAAATCAGGAGGGGTGTAGAACAAGCTAATAGGGACCCGTTGGTTATTTAATATTTACCCTCTCAAATAGTGCTAGAACTAGGGGACACTCTATCAGGTAGCAGATTTAAAACAAATAAAAGGAAGTATTATTTTTTTTACTCAACACACAATTAAGTTGAAGAATTTGGATGAAAACAGACATGACACTAACCACATTTTAACCACACTTGGTGGTCATTTATGCATGTTGCAGGGCTGTATAGGGCACCAATACAGCCCTGCAACATGCATAAATGACCACCAAGTGTGGTTAAAGTGTGGTTAGCATCATGTCTGTTTTCCACCCTTTGTTGCCAGAAGCTGTGGTCAAGGCCAGTAGTCTAGCTGGGTTTAAAAAGGGGTTGGACAAGTTTCTGGAGGATCAATCCATTAGCAGCTGTTAGTCAGGTGGGTTTGGGAAATGTAACCTCTTATTGTTGGGAGCTGGGAGTGAACAACAGGGAATGGATTGCCCCGTAATGACCTCTTGGGTACTACTTCCAATCGGCCAAGATTGGCCATCGCCGGAGACAGGTGCTGGGCTCGATGGACCATTGGTCTGACCCAGTGTGGCACTGCTTATGTTCTTATGTTTCAGTGGAAGCCATGGGAGACCTACACGTGGAGAGTCTGCGTGATCAGTTATTAACATATGGAAAAGTTTTGGAATCCAAAGGAATTGTTGCCCCAGACGACCGTGCTTGGTTTTCGGGTCAGAAGAGACCTGACCATCCAAATCCCACAAGATGGGACAATCCCTAATCCTGCTGCCTTAGCTCTGTTTGTCGTTATGTCTATTATGAGTCCATTAAGTGCCACTTGCTGCTGACTGAACTCTCCTCAGTGCCACCTACCAGCTCGTCCTTGCTGCTTCCGTTTGAGACGCTGAATCTCTGTGGTTGTCTCCATCACTCTCTGAGTCCCTGTGGACCACTGCTTTGGCCTGTACAAAGGGCTGGGTACTTCCTCCTGTCCTGACCTCTGCCAGGGGCAGGACTGGGGCAGACTGAACTCCCTGGCACTCGGCAGAGCCTTCTACCTTTATTTGGATCTGCTCATAAGACGGCAGGCTTTTCTCGTAGGCCTCAACTTCTTTTTGGCTGGTGCAAGGCATTTGGGAACTGGAGGATACAAGAAAGTGGGGAAGGTGGGTTATTACAGCCAGGCATTTAATGGAATTCACAATAGATCGGTGGAACTCATTGCCATGGGATGTTGTGAAAGCCAATAGTAGAACTGGTTTCAAATAATGATTAGGGAAAATCATGGAGAACGAAGCCTTCAATGGTTACTAGAAAAATTCATTGGGAACAAATCCTTTCATGGCTACTAGTTACAGGGCCGGGCTCATGCATTTTGTCCTCCTAGGTGACAGGAGTCAGGAACCCTGGGCCCGTGGGCTGTATTGGGAGGTGAGGAGGCCAGGGGTTCACCAGGGAGGGAGGGAAGAGAGGCCAGTTACCAGGGTGCAAGGCCGGATGCACTGGGATAGGAAGGTAGGGGTGAGGTGCAGCGGGGAGGCCAGGGCTAGGAAAGCCATTGAAGCAGTCTGCAGGTAGGCCAGACCATCTACTGACAGAGACGGGCCTAATGGTTCTCCCCCCCATCCTGCCCCCTACTCAGGGTACACCCTGTGTCTTTCTCTCCTCACTGCCCCATCCAAGTGTGCCCCCCCTCTCAGGTGGCCGTGCCCTCCCCCCCCCAGTGACCTCTGCTCCTCTGCCTCATTCCTCCCCTACAATGGCAAATGTAACATGGGTGGGTTCCTACTTTGTCTTAACGGTCAAGTTGGCCCAAATTAGCCAGTATACTCGGGATTTTCCTAGACTTCTGACTGAGAGACAAATCGCTCCATCATTCCTCTTTTTCCTGCCCATTTCCCCAGAAACATCCAGTAATGCTCACTGCCAGAGGCAGGTATCTGTGCCAGAATGACCATTGGTCTGACCCAGTATGGTAGCTCATCATGTGCGTTTATGCTTCTGGTGAGAAGCAGAAAATAAATAAAAGCTCTGATCCTCAAATTACTGCACCAACACAAGCCCCATTCACTTGAGTGAAGTTTATACCGGAGAGGAGCTTGGAGGCTCAGAGCCTGGGGGCAGGTGTGGGTTGTGCATGTCCCATACAGTAGATTTGTCTGAGGAATTGGGTGCAACCAATCCCCAAACACTGAGAAAGTTCCGAGCTGTCCAGGAGTGACTAAAAAGCCAGCTGCCCCACTTTAATGCCCCCCCCCCACACACACACACACCACCCCATCTTACTACTTTTGTAATGTAATATTTTTAGCACTCCCTGTGCCAATGTTTTTCAGATGCTGGCCTCGTCCCCTGAGGCATGCCGATAACCTTGTGTGCCGGTTAATGCTCTAATTAAAAACTAGATTGCAAACTGTTGAGTTGGGGCAGGGAAGCTCAGCTCCCTCAGACATACCATTTCTTCTCAGGAATTTTATTCCCCGGAGAGACAGCAGCCTTCTGTGGCAGGAACTTCTCGGATTCTGGGCCCACAGAGACAAATCTCACCTGGAAAAGAAAAGAGTTGAGGTAAGTAGCTTGACGGAGAAGCACGGATGCGGTGGGCCCAGGCCCATGTCCCAGTTATGGGCCTCCTCTAAAGGCAAAGGAGCAGGGTCTCTAGGAGGTGGAGTCTCCAAGAAGGGAGCAGTGCTCCCAACTAGGCCTGAAGCGGCAGCATTGTTTACCATTTCGCTGTTTCCTGTTGACATTTTGACAGTCTTGCCGCCGCTCCGACGGCATTCACCATCAATTTACGGCACTATCCAACGTTTTGTCAGTTCCAGGTATTCTGCGAATCTTAGGATAATAGTGACCGTTTTACTGACATTTCCGACAGTTTTACCGACACTTTATGGGACTTGTGACCATTTCTGACAGTGTCTCCGGTGCCGAGAAATAGCGACAGGCAATCGCAGAAAGCGGCAGCAAGCATCAGAACAAGTGTAGGGATGCCATGTCCATGCCGTGTTGGGGAAACGGCAATGGATGGGAGGTTTCTGACAGAATTGTTGGACACGGCCGCATGTCGTTTCAGGCCTAGCCCCAGCCCCCAGCAGCTCCAGAGTGACAGCAACACGACCAGGAAGGAAGCTTTTAAGAGGGGATGGGGACAGCACTCCACCCACACCCACTCTTCAAACGTCTTTCATGCAAGCAACCATTGCAAGCAACCAGAGCATTGCTACAAAATTTTCAGAGTGGGCGTATTCCCTCTCCCACCCACTCTGAAAGTTTCCTAGCAGTGCTCAGGCCACTTGCAAAGGGTCCCCACAGTATCTGGGGCCCGGGGTCAACCCCTTGTTTCATGATCACTACCTAGCGGTGAGGGTGGATCTCCTGTGTTATTTATTCATTTTTATTTATTTATTTAAATTTTTATCCCGCCCTTCCCTCAAAAAGGCTCATATATAAAAACATATAAAACATATAAAAACATATAAAAGACAGAAACATCAAAATACAAACAACGCCCCCCCCTAAAAACCAACCCACCCATAACTCCCCACAAAACCCACCCAGTACCACCTCCCCATTCCCCACACCCAACCCACCTCACAGCCCTACCCCAAACCCACCCACCAACCTCCCGTCCCTTATCCCCATCCACCAAATGCCTTTTCAAACAGAAAAGCCTTACACCCCCTCCAGAAGACGCTCAGGCTCAAACGAACCTCCAGAAGTCGGGAGTTCCATAACGTCGGGTCAGCAACCGATAACGCCTCCCTGCGTGCCCTCGCCGTACGAACAAGACTAACAGATGGTACCCGCAGGGAGGTGTTAAGAAGAGTTATTTCCTTAATTTGCTTCTGAGAGGTGAAACGGCCCTAGAATCACAGGTTCATTGGGGGTATCTTTAACATCTTGGCTGCTGGTAGTTTGGAGTTGTTTCTTCACCCAACGATGCTGAATTCTGGAGACGGATCCCCCTGGACAGACACGCCCTTCTCTTATTGCCCTATCC
>QEPC01013865.1:14296764-14361244 GCA_003113815.1 Sphenodon punctatus | reverse complement strand
GGGGGGGGGGGGGGGGCAGAATTCCCTAGTCATTTTGGCTCATACATTCAGTCAAAAGAAATTTCTGGGAGCAGGAGGGCACAGGGGAGGGGGAGAAGGAGTGAAGCTCCCAGGTGGGGACGTAATGTTCAAGGGAACGTTATGAGATTCCAACTCTGCCACAGCCACTTGCTTGTCCCCAGGAGCTGGGGAGACAGGTCCTGGCAACCCTGACAGGTTCTGCGGACCAGCAAGCGACAGCAGGAGAAGACGTGGTGACTCTCCTAAGATCCACTGCCTCCACTGCTTGCTGCTGGTGGGTGCCGGTGAGTAGCCACTGGCCACCCACAAGCTGTTATGTGTGCACAGGCAGACACAGCCCCCTATGGGATCCTGAGCAGAATAGGGGCATAATGTTAAACAACACCCAGGGAGATAAAGCTCCCTCCTCTCTGTCTGTACTGGCTTTTCAGCAATGGTACCCCAGCCTCAGGTCTGGCAGAGAGGTACTGAGCCTCGACAAGGATGCAAGGGTACAAAGTAAGAAAGGAAAGGGGTCTGGACTAATTTATTCATCATTAATCATTTATTTATGGTAGCACCCACCATGGGTGTTAACATACTTGCAGCCGTAGGAATGGTTGCCCCCACACCTCCGACTGGGTCAGGCCAGGAGATGGAATAAAACATGCCCCCCCGGCCGGACTCAGCTGAGGAGGGGAGGCAGAGAGCAATGCATGACTGCCCCCCCCCCCCCCCCCCCCCCCCCCCCCCCCCCCCCCCCCCCCCCGCGCTGCAGCCAGTGGCCCATCCCTCGCCATGACGGCCAGCCATGACTGCCAATACCTGTCATGGCAACCCCCACACACCGGGCTGGGCAGGCACAAAAACAGATGCTTCCGCCCGCTCTGGCTCTCCTGGGAAGCTCACGGGGCTGGATCGTGGTCCCAGTTCATTCGGGGCTCCCATTTCTGGCCCAGCTGCCAACCCCGCCGGGGTCTGAGTCGGGCCCACCTCTGACAGGCCCAGAACAGACTTGCAGGATTCAGCGCTGGCCCAAGTGGGTCAGAGCGGGCGAACTGGGCCAGTGACGTGTCTGTTAACGCCCTCTGCGTTGGCTGCTTTCTAAACCAGGATGGGAAACCGCTGGCCCATGGGCCAAATCCGTCCCACAACTGTTTGTGATTTGGCCCCTTTCCCAGTTCCTGGATCTGGCCTGTGGATCCAGTCTCTACTCACAGACACTGAAAGAGTGCACCCAGGGGAAGGGGGCAGAGATGAGGGCATGAGAGGGGATGGATCCATGGTATAGCTCCATGACCCGGACCCTCTCCTTCCTTCCCCCATCACGAGCGCTCCACTTAAAGATCCCCACTCCGAGCTCCTGGGCAGCTCGTGGAGCTTGTGCTCATTTTCAAGGTTGCCTGGGTGAGCCACTGCAACCGCCCTAGGCCCCTTTCTCTACCCCAGAGATCCTGCTTCTACCACGGCAGGATGAGGGGGTCCCCCTTTCCTCCCAGTGGTTCCCAAAATGTAACCAGGGGTGTGCCGTTTGTGTTGCCTTAATTAGGCATGACAATAAATGAAGCCCCATCCGTTTTGGTGACTAATATTACCAAAATGGCTGAATAAGCAAACGACTGTCATTTGCTTTCATCCGTTTTTATTTTATTATATTGTTTTGTTTATTAAAAATAATTGAAATTTTTTTAAAAATCACCACGCATGCAAAAAATGGCTACCAGGGCCATTCTGCGCCTGTCCTGTTTCCAAAATGGCGCCGACGCCGCTGGCGCCATTTTGGGAAAGGGTGCGTGTGCGCGGAACGGCCGCAGCGGCCATTTGCACGTGCATAGTGGGGTGGGGTTTTTTTACATTTTAAAATGATTTTAATAAAATGAAAAAAAAACTGGAAATGGATGTTTTCTTTACGACAACCCCTGAGAACGACGGGAGTTTTGTAAACAAAAATGAAAATGAATAAGAAAACAAATGAGGTGCGTTGCTGCTCACCCTTAAATACAACCACCTCTAGGGCCCCAACAGAGGGTACCCCAGAGGGGGTGGGTCTATTGGCGCTCTGCATTTTATTATCATCATCCTGGGCCGTGGAAATTTTAAGGAAAATGCTCGCCCACTGCTGGTCTAAACACTTAGGCCGCTTTTAAACGAGGCGCTGAAAAACGCCTCCTGAGTCCCGCGTTGAAAGAAAAGCCACGCGGGGAGTGTTTACATGTGGCAGCGCCGCTGCCAACAACGGGGAGCACGTCACTTCCGGCAGCGCGGGGAGCATGTACACACTCCCCGCGCAGCTTTTCTCTCAATGCAGGACTCAGGAGGCGCTTTTCAGCGCCTCGTATAAAAGCGGCCTTAGGCCGTTTTTAGACGAGCGCGGCGGTGCCCGCGCTTGTTTACCAAAAGACGTGTCCGTCCGATTTACACGTGACGACGACGACGACGAACACGCGCATGCGCGGGCGATGCGCATCCATTTCCGGCCGCGAACTGACCGGGTCGGCGACCGAGGCCGATCATACGCGGCTGGCAATGGATGCGCATCGACCGGAAATGGATGTGCATCGCCTGCGCATGCGCGTGTTCGGCGGCGGCGTCACGTGTAAATTGGACTGCCGGGTTTTTGGGAAAACAAGCGCGGGCACCGCCTCCCATGTCTAAAAACGGCCAAAGCCTTTTGCTCTGAAATGCTTACGCACTAGACAGAGCAAGCGGCCCACCAAAACCCAAACACTTGCTGGGGAAGGGCATAAACTCTTTGATTCCACAGCCCTGGAAGGGTCTTTCTAGACAAGCGCTACCACTGCCCCACCTATTGCCCTACTCCATATCATTTCCGTTAGCACTGCTACGTGTACACGGGGCTTTTACAGTCACAGCTTCTGCAGACAGGTCCCTGCCCAGTCGAGTTAGACCATTCAGACGTGCTCCAAATAGCACTTACAAGTGCCGGCAGCAGGATGCCAACGTGAAGAGTGTGCACCCAGATGACATCTGAAAAGGCACCACACACATGATTGAGCTTGTCAGCAAACTGAACCGACCTGTGGTGTTTTTTTTCAGGTGGCAACAAACTCAATCATGCACAAGGTGCCTTTTCAGACATCACCAGGGCACACATTCACATCCCACCAGCAGCACTTGTAAGTGCTCTTTGGATCATATCTGAATGAGATAGATAGATAAGGGGAACACAGGGACAGACAGACACACCTTTCCATTTTAAAGATGGGGAACAGAGGCTGAGACTTGCCCAAGCCCACCCAGTGTGTTCATGGCTAGGGCAGGATTTGAACCTGGCTTCGTAGGACCAAGTCTAGCACCTTAGCCACTACACGACACCGGATGCTGGGAAGTAGCTTGCTCACGCATCACGAATCACGCATGTTGCAGGGCTGCATTGGTGCCACCACGTATGCAGCCCTGCAATATGCATGATGGGCAGGGAGGTGCTTGTCTAACACCCAGACCCAGTTATTAAAACTATCCCACTCAGCATTCCTTCCAGGAACGTCAGTTAAGGAGTTCTAGGTAGGGAAAGAGAGAGAGAGAGAGAGAGAGAGAGAGAGAGAGAGAGGTGTTTTAACTAAATGCTGAGTTATGTTTCTCGTGGTGTCTGGTTGAAACTGCCCCTCCAGGGTAAAAGTTAGACAAGTGATTCCCCACTCATTCCCCACCCAACCACACATGTTGCAGGGCTGCATAGGGTGCCAGTGTGGCCCTGCTGCAATATGCATGTGGGGTGGGTAATGAGTGGGGAGGTGTTTGTGTAGCTACACCCCATATGTACCAAATAAGCAGGCTCTTAAAGGGATAGCATCCTTGCAGACAAGGGGTAATTGCCGCACCCAATGAATTCTGCACTAGAACAACTGCAGTCAATTTCAAATAATTGTGCATTTGGCCAAATTATGGCAGAAATTGCCTCTGGAAGCACAGAACGGCAGCTTGAGTGGGGACCACTATGAGCTAGCCAATGAGACGTCAGCACTCTGTGAACTAGCCAATGGAGGTGCTGACACTATGAGCTGCTGGGGTATATATTTCAGACTGATGAGGTCCTGCGCTACAGCTATTTGAGAGGAGCAGTCAAGGGAGAGAAGGGTCTCCTTGCTGTGTAGCTTTTTTTTGGGGGGGGGGAGTTTTTTCCTCACATGAGATGTTCAAAATGTCCCTGATGTTCAATGCTGGAAAATTAATTTGCATAATTTTAAAGATTTAGTTGAGTTGCATAATTTATTCTTTTTACAGAATCTGAACTTTCTGATCAGATAATTTGAGTTTCCTTGCTGTGGACTCTGGGAGGAGAGGTGGGAACTGATCTTTAAAGCCCTAAACGGCCGGGGTGCCACCTATCTGCAGGATCGCCAAACCCTCCAGATTCTGGATCAGCCTCTGTGCTTGGCCGGGGGTGTCCTCTTTGAGGTTCCGCGGGTCTCCCAGGTGTCGACCATGAGGAGGGCGTTCGCGGTGACTGCTCCGCGGCTGTGGAACTCCCTCCCGTTGGAGGTCCGCCTGGCCGTAGACCTCCCCTCCTTTCGTAGACAGTGTAAGACCTGGCTGTCCCGCCGGGCCTTTCCCGAGGGAGACGGAATGGGTGGGTTGGGTTAGGGTAGGGGTTTTATTGTGGGGTTATTTTAAGGTGAGGTTAATTTTATAATTGTATATGTTTTTAAAACGTTGCTAGTCGCCCCAAGCTGTGTGTGTAGGAGAGGGCGGCATAGAAATGTAAAAATAAATAAGTAAGTAAATAAAGTGCAGGTTACACAAGGCCCTGGTACAAGGGCTTCAGTTCTGCCTGACTCCCCGGCTCACAGGTTGTTTTTAGACAAGCGCCTCCCAACCCATCCCTCACCCATCGTGCATGTGCAGTGGCGCCCTATGAAACCCTGCAACGTCCAGGATGGGGGTGGAGGCGCTTGTCTAAAAACACCCTCCAACTAATACTGAGGGACCCACTTGGGTCCTCAGATCATTTTTCAAGCATTATTTTCCAATTTCTCATTTAACCGCAAGGAAGTCATAATAAAAACTGATTCCACCTGCAACATTCATGGGGCGATACAGGGGAACTACAGAGAAGGGATGTAACAAATATCTGCCAAGGGGGGATACCCATCAAATCTGAGGTATTCAACCAGATCTGCTACGCTACCCAACGTGCCGATTTACATTTTTTTCCATCCTGTTTTTCCAATTTCCTATACCAGTTTTCCAACTTTCTGACCCAATTGCTTTACCTGTTTAACCATTTTGCCAATCAGTAAAATGGAAAATCCATAACTCAGTACCGGTAATAACCTGTATATACCCAGCTTGGTATTTGGGTACCAATCACGATCAGGTATCCAGTAGATTACCTGTAAATAAACCCGCAGGTAGCAAATGCACTATTCATTTCAGCTTCACTGGGCAGTGATATGGGTGGTGATTTTTCTCCAGTTTCCACGTTTCCATTTAAAAAAAAAAAAAGTTTTCTGTCTTGTCAAAATAAAAGTTTTAGGAGAATGCTGCCACCTAGTGGAACTTCCACACAGCTGCGCTAGCAGAAGTCCTGAACATGGAAGACACCAGCAATTCTTAATTGTTACTTTGAAGCCGTCTCTTCAAGCCCCTTTCTCCAACCACTGAAAGAGTGAAAGGAGTGGAGATGAGGGCGTGCACTGATAGGGGATGGATCCATTGCATAGATACATGATCTGGACCCTCCTCTTCCCTCTGTCTATAGAACATGTAACAGTTTCCAACAATGGCCGTTTTTACACAGACCCCACAGGGTGTGGGGGGGTGGGGTGTCTGTGGTCACGCCAGTGCATGCGTGCGTGAGGTGGGCGGGCAGGGTGTGCATATAGGCGCACACGCATCCCCACTCGCCCCCCGCTCATCAACACCTACGGAGCAATCTCCGTTTTTGCCGGTTGCTCTGTGCATGTTGGTGAGTGGGGGGTGAGTGGTGATGCACGTTAGGCGGGAGCACGCACGCACACCAACTCACTGCGCACGCACACCGACTCACCGCGCATGCCTGCGCCACGTCTTTCACGCGGGACTCTGGCACTCATGAACACCCAGATTTCTGGGTGGGTGCATCTCGTGTAAAAAAAGGCCAATTTCTCCACCGTAGAGAAATAGCGACAGGCAGTAGCAGAAAGCGTCAGCAAGCATTGGAACAAGTATGGGGATGCGGGTGTCCATGCTGTGTCGGGAAAACAGTAACGGATGGGAGGTTCCCGACAGAATTGTCGGACACGGCTGCATGTCATTTCAGACCTAATCCTGAGCACACCCCTTAAGCACTCCCACTTCCAACTTCTATGTGGCCTGCAAGGCTTTGTGCTCATTTTCATGGGAGGAGAAGGATTCCCCATCCCTGGTTTAGGCAGCAAACACTCTGCAGCTGTGTGACAGCGGCTGGTAAATCCCTGGCTGTGGTCTCCTGTACAGTCTGAATAGAAACTGATTCTCACTTCCTCTGTGAAGTGATGGAATGTTCATAGCAAATGAAGACAATCCAATGCCCAAACTGCACAGTGCCCAAGCAGACAGCTCTTTTAAAGGGTAGCAAGCTATTGGGTAAAAACAGGTGTGTGGGCAGCCTGGGGCAAGAAACCGCAGCCGAGCCGACATGGCCCACGTCAGGGAGGGCACCGAACAGACGGACCCGTGGCTGGAGGGCCATCCAGCTGCCGGCATGGCCCACGTCAGGGAGGGCACTGAACAGATAGACCCGTGGCTGGAGGGCCGTCCAGCTGCCGGCATGGCCCAGGTAGGGCAGGAAGCTAAACAAATGTGCAGGTGGATGGTCCCGCCCCTCTCTGCTCCCAGCGCCCCACCTCCCTGCCATGACAGACAGCCATGGCGACTAGCCAAGGCACTCGAGCATGGATGGCAGCCCCTGTACTGAGGCAGGTATGGCAGGGCTGAACATAGCTGCTAGCCCACATTGGCCCTTAGCACGGTCTGGGGCCTATCTATGAGCTTCTCCAAGATTGCTGCCCAGACTGGCCGCTTCCCCATCCTTGAGCAATCCCAGGCTAACGTCTGGTGGCGCATAAACAGATGTGCTGGTGGCTCCTGGCCCGCAACAGGCCACCGTTACGTCTGTTTGTACCCAGTGTCATCCCTGCGGGTGATCAAAATGTTTTGAAATCCCCACTCATCTTTTGGCTTCATGTTGCACGATGAGGAAACTGGTTTTATTTTTAAAATTTATTCGCCTTTCCATTTTGAGTAAACAAACAAAGCCCCCTGTTTCTCCCCCCTGTGCTTTCCCAAAAGTCAGCATCAGGAAACGGGCACTGAAAAAGGACAATGTTCCGATTTTGATGGGCCAAAGCTTTTGTGAAAACCAGAAAAAAATTCAGTGGAAAAAAAAAGATGGATAGAATCTCTTGTTTTTTCATTGTTTTTTCATATGTTCAAATGGGCCTCAAATTATTTTCCTTGTGAAAAAATTCAGGCCGCTATAATTTATACTCCAGATGTAGAGCAGAAATGGGCACTTCATTTAGTGCCCGAAGGTAATACCCACATTTTCGGGTGCCGAACCAGGTAACTGACTGATTACCCAGGTACTAACTGAGTACCCGGATACCCCCAAAATCAGTAGTTTCCAATACTGTTTTTTCAATATACCAAGGGTGAAAACAGACATGATGCTAACTTCTCTTTAGCATCGCTTAAACATTTCTTCTGCATGTTGCAGGGCTGTATGGGTGCCCTAGGCAGACGTGCAACATGCATAAGAAATGTTAAAGTGGAGTTAGCGTCATGTCCGTTTTCAACCCAGTTCCCAATCAGTGTATCCGTATCCCAATCGATATATTGGGATGGGAAACTGAAAAATAAGAATGAAATGTTTTAAAAATGTGACCAGATGTTGATTTTTCCAGGACCGCAAGTTGACTTTCTGGGACAGAAAGTTGATGTTCCAGGACAGAATATTGATAAATAAGTGTCGGAAATCCATAAATGGAGGGTGTGGGGTTGGGGAGTTCAAAAACTTAGTCCAGAAGTAGTTTTCTGGGATTGGAAGTTGACTTTCTGAGACTGGAAGTGGATTTTCCAAGATGGAAAACTGATAAATAGGTGTCAGACGTCTGTATATTGACAAAAAAGTAAAAAAAATCAGTACCGGAAATCAACAGTCTGGGATCTAAAGTTGACATTCTGGATGGCAGGTACCCAAATCGGATCACAACTGGTACCCAATGTTGGTGGGTCGATTCAGGTACCAGGAATTTGTTGGGTTACCCATTTTTACGGGTACCCTCTTTCAGCACTATCTGGATGGGAACTAATTGTCAGGGAGGCCTGAACGGCATGAAAGGTCAAACTAAGGATTTTAGATTAAAAGGGTGAGGACTTTTTCCTATTCTGCCCCCAATATACCAGTAAGTTGCCTGAAATGTACAACTCTTCCCTTTCCCAGGATTCTATCCTGGCTTGCGCACACCGGTTCGTTTGTTCAAGGTTGGACAATAGCCACCGGTTGTGATTCTTCTTCTTCTTTAAGGAAAGAAAGGGACACCACAGTGCAGATAAAAGACAAAGAACCACAACAAACTGAACCTAGGCACCTGATCCTCAAAGCACTCTGCTGTTCAGGATCCATTCATTCCAACAGGATTTACACAAGCTGAGTGCTTTGATGATGGGGCTGTAGCTTCTTTTAAGGGCCAAATGTGTTGAGTCCATTCACAACATGCAGCTCGGAAACAGAATGAGCGTGATTCTCTCCCACTTTCTGTGACATCAGCTGTCGGCTTTAAAGATAGCCAAGGCAATTAGCGTTTTCCTAGCTCTGAGCTGATCCCAGCACAATCAAATGGAGAGAAATCTGTGAGTCAAATGCCAGGCTGCAGACAAACCCAACTAGCCAGGGTATTGGACTGGCTTCCATGGGTACCAATTCCTATTGGTTTGCACTGTGTGACTGTAGTCACTTACACCAGTGAAAAATGCGGGTCAAACTGAAACATTTTGGCCGGGTAGCATTTTGCCTGTTTTATGCTAAACTTGCATGGCCATGAATGACTGCAACATGCCTCAGTTTCCCATCTGTAAAATGGGAGTGAGTCACACATCCCTGGCTGCAAGGAGTTTTGAGAGGCTGCTTAACTCATTAATGTCAGGCAGGTGTTTTGACAGCCTTAGATGAAAAGTACAATGAAGTGCCAAATGGTAGCACCACGTTATACTATAAAACAGGGGTGAGGAATCTTTTCTCCCTCCTGTGAGCCACTCTGAAAATTGCTGGTGGGGCTGCTTAAGGGATGTTCTCAAGAAGGGAAGAGGAAGGCGAGGGTCCATCCAGATCATGAATCTGTGTTATGAATCCACGCCCTATCTTTGAGTGCATGCCCCCCTCATCTCTTCTCCCTTTCCCCTGAGCTTACACTGTCAGTGCTAGAGGGCAGGGGCTGAATCTGGAGAGTAGATCCAGGGCCAAAGAAAGAGGAGCCTTTGGCCTGATTTGGCCCATGAGCCAAGGGTTCCCTACCCCTGTCGTAGAACTTTAATTAAGGACCACAGCCTTAGTTCTAATATGTCTCAAGCAGCCAGCACGTTTACTCATGGGTTGTGCTCAATCAAGGGTGGGGTTTATTATGCTGAGTTGGTGCTGATCAGCTGTTTAGTGTTAACTGCATAAGGGCCGCCCTGGATAAGTGCTGCTGAGCTGATTCAACACTGCCCTTGATTTAAGATTGCAAACCTATGTGCACATGGGGCAGCTGGGGGCCCATGCACATGTAGAAATTCCTGCACCTATAATAGCTACACCCGGTAGGAGAGTGCCCACCCCATTGTCCGCACTAGGGCCCATTCCAACCTAGCTATGCCCCTGGTAGATAGCGATGGCACCAATCCCACCGAAGCAAACGAGACTCCTGCCTGCATGGAGTGCTAAATGGTGGTGCTTTCTGCTCCGGGGATCATGCCGTAACGGCTATTGCAACGCAGGCCGTGGGTTCATTCTAGAGCAGCATTTATTTTCATGTGCGAACATGCCACGTGCGAAATCAAGGGTGGCTTTTGTTCAAGGATATCGTCTCATATTTTTTTACTATCAGATGATGAAATCTGATTCTAGATTAGATGACAAATAACAGTATTTTATTAGCTCTGTTTGTTCCTGCCTACGGACGCGGAGATGGTATCAGGCACCGATGATTTCCCTGACAGCATAAACTCCTTACCATGCTGCAGTTCTGCCTTCCTGGAGAGTCCCCACTAAGGCCAGAGACAGACCCCAAATCCCACTGACCTTGGCTTTATCAGCTCTGTGTTTGCAAAGTCTGTGGCACTCGCTCTGGTTCTGTTTCCAAAACAAATGCTATGATACCCTTGACAGATAATCGGAAGGAAACCCATGGCAGGAGCACGTGTAAAGGAGAGAGACAGAGGGATATTGGGCAGAGAGCACAATAGGGTTCAAACCACAGGCTTTTTTATAGGCAATTTCTTTTGGCTGGGAGGGAAGGAAACCTTTTTTTAAATTCCCTGTGCAAAGTGATTGGGTTTTGTTTTTGTTTTTGACCAGCTTGAGAATTTATTATTTCTTTAACTGTTTGAAGGTGGCTGCTCTAGATGTGCTGCAGGAGAGCAGTTTCAGCGTTTAACTGGAGGGGTTTGTCAAGGCTCAGCCCAGGGAATTAAATTAAAGGGCGGGGGTGGGTGCTGAGCTCTGGGAAATGTCCCCAGTAGGAGTATGGATCCTGACGTATGAAAGACCAGGAAAAGATCAGTATTGGCCATTTTGGGGTAGGGAACGAAAGCCAGGGGAAAATGGGATGGTTTACTTGACTTTCATGAATGACTTTCCTGCCCTGCCCCCTGTGCTGATCATCATATAGATTAAATCACAAGAACTCCTGCTTTCTATTCAGCTGTAGAGAGGCAGGTTAGTCTAGTGGCTGTGTTGCTCGCTGGAGACTAGGGTTCATTTCCCTGCTCTGACAAGCTCTGGGCCCAGAGATGTGACCTCTGGGGAAGGCTTGGACCTGGCAATTATTACTTTATTATTATTATTTTTTACAAATTAAGCACTGACTAGTTCCATGTGAGTAATTCTAGCAGGGGACGTGCCTGAGGGACAAAACTTCCTCCCCCCACAATTCTAGAGATATGGGGGCAGAGCATATGTGGGTCAACCTCCTTATTGGCCTCCCCTGCTCTGATCTTGTCCCCTCAACTCCATTCAACGCTCCGCACGCGGTCAACATCATCCACCTTGCCCATCACTTTGACCACGCCGTTCAGCCCCTCCTCTCCGCCCTACACTGGCTCCCTCTATGGGAACACATTCAGCACAAGCTCCCGGGCTTCACTTTCAAGACTCTCCATCATCCATGGCCGTGCTCCCCCATATCTCTCTGCTCTTGTATCCCACCACTCTCCTGCCCGGCTGGGAGTTTTGCTCTGCCTCTTTCCCCACCCTCACCTGCTCGCAATCCCCTTCCTCTAAACAGCTTCACCCCTTCTCCCTTGCTGCTCCTCATGCCTGGAACTCCCTCCCTGGCTAAGTTCGCTCTGCTCATTCCCTCCTTCCTGAAAACCCACCTTTGCTGTCAGGCCTTTCCTTGCTTGTCATGAGTGAACCTGTCCTCTTCCCCCTCACTCAGAATCTAGTTCCCTGTAAGTAAGAGAGCACGTGCACCTGCAACTTCTCAACCTCATGAATGTACTCTTGTCTCTCCCGATGTTCACCTCTCCCTTGTAAGCCCCTTAGGAGTAGGAACCTGTCTGTAACTATTGATTGTACAGTCCCAGGTACATTGCTAGCACTATAATAATAATAATAATAATAATAAATAACATCCCCTGCAAATTTTAGCCCAAAGTTTCTCCCATGTCAGTTCCTGCTCTACACAGGTGGAGCGGGGCCATCCACACTAGGCTAGGAATGTATGTATCTTTTAAAATGCTGCAAACTCTCACTTATGTGCTTGACTTTGCTGCCATAGTAGCCTTGTCATCATCATTGGCACTACTCACAGTAAGAGAGTGAAGCACAAGAGTGCTTGCAGAATAAAGACCAAAACATTAAAGCTCTGATCCTCAAAGAGCTTACCCTGGTTCAACTTCAGGGGCATGGGGGGCGGGGGCTGAGTAGAGATGAACTGAATATCAATATCCTGTGATTAATAGCTGATACTTTGGTTAGTGCCGCAGTTATTTGATAACAAACCAATTACCATGGAGGTTAACCGCCAAACTGGATTACTGGATAATACTGTGGAAGTTAACTGGTTTACTGCATTGACGTAAATGAAATATGGTATTACCACCATACAGTGTAACCGAATGTTACCATTAACACTCTAACACCCAGGAAAGAGTTGTCTGAGGCTTGAATTCCAGTCTTTTTGTCTCTCTCTCTTGAAAGAGAGACAATGGGATTCAGCACTCAATGAGGGACTGTCCCGCCTAAGGGATTGTTGCAGGGGGGAGGGAGAGGGGTGTCTATCTTGGTGTCTATCTGTCTGCACGGGCAGTTGGATAGATACTGTGTGTAGATTGACTTCACTTGTTTATCTTTTTAAATAAAGTTATCCCATCTCAAAGTCAGGCAATGGGCTATTTTAAATGTGCATAATTTACATAAATTATTTTATGTTAACGTACGCATGCTTGTGCAAGTTTAGGGGTCAGAGCATCATGACAGGTTTTCTAAATCTGGTCACCTTTCCCTTTCCTGGGAGCCTCCTAATTATTGGAACCATCATGGTTCACTGTGGTTTTCCGCATTGGCAGCAAATTGCAATGGGGAAAATCCAGTGAGCACGGGTTCCTGCTGCTGGGAACACATTGCCCTTTCAGAGCATGAGGATGGGCAGAGTAATAATGGAAGCTGGATTAGTATAAAGAGAGAAGGATCGCTAGGTAAAGAAGATGACTTTTGGAGCCTAATGTTTGCTAAACACCTTTTGTACATGAGTTGGCGAGACTCCTCCTGGTGTGCTGAGGTGTAATGGGGCAGACTCTTGCCTTGCTAACTCTAGTTGGCTTTAGTTCTGACTTGTTACCAGCTTGAGGAAGGATCCCAAAAGCTTACCTACCCTCATCAACAGAAGTTGGTCTAATAAAAGAGATCATCTGGACTCCTTTGTCTCTGTCTTGCTAACTCAAACAAGTGAGCAAGATCCAGCCCAAGAAATGACGTGCCATGGATTTCCTTAAGAGCAATGACACCAGGGATTGGGTTGATCTTCTGCTGCTGCCGGACGACATGGTCAAAGGCTGTAGCATAGCTGGGTTTAAAAAAGATTGGATACGTTCTTGGAGGATCGGTCTATTAGGTTGGGGGAAATAACCTCTGACTCTTGGGGGCTGGGAGTGAACAGCAGGGAATGGATCACAATGACCTTTGGGGTCCTTCTCCAAAAACAACCAACAACGGCCACTGTCGAAGACAAGATGTTGGCGATGGACTCAGTGTGGCGCTTCTTATGTTCTTATGCTCAACGTGATTGTCGGATCCAAACCAAGAGGAATGTTTTCCAGGCAGGACACAACAGCAGGTAGCTTTCCCCCCCTTCGCTACCACTTTTCTGGCAGTGTTACCCTTCTCCTTCTTTCCTCCGCATGAAGCGTCTGGTGACTCTAGCTTGTTTTAGGAAGGTGTTTCCCAACTTTTTTGTCAGCGTGACACCCTACTTCCCCACGCCTCTTCAGGACTTAAATATCATCTCACAGCCCAAGACATCCCATCGTGATCCCATCTGCTGGTGCAACAAAAGATGCCATCTGAACTCTTTATCTCTATCTCTTAATAACTTTAGGATGGTGGGTCAACATTATAACATTATAATCCCAGGGTGGTTGTTGCATATCTTTTATACAGTGGTTGACACAGAGGGTGTTGACAGATGTCTATGTTGGATGTCATCCCTACCTGGGGTGGGTGCGGCTTTCCTTGGCTGGGGGGTGGAGCAACATTTATTTATTTATTTAATTATTTTGTTCCTGCTGCTAGCCGCTTGGGGCAGCTCACAGCATATGAAAACACCATAAAATACATAGAAAACACATAAGCATATAAAAGCAAATATAAAAAACATCAACAGTATAAAAATAAACACAAGCATAAAAGTGGAGCTAAAAAAAACCTTCCCCACCCCACCCCCCAGCTCCCCACCCATCACCCGTCTCCTTCACCAAAAGCTTAGCGGAACAGCTGTCTTCGGAAGGAGGGAAGGTTCTGGGCTAAGCAGACTTCCATCAGCTGCTTAGCCACACACCCCATGCTCCCGGCGTCGCCCTGCCCCCCACCCCACCCCCATGACGGACTAGCGCCATGCAGCCCCTCAAGCCGGGAGGAGCTGAGGCCAGGAACAAACATTCCCACCCAGTTTGTCCGCTCTGGCCTGGCAAGGCGGCAGCTGGGAGCAGACTGTGGGCCCACCTTGATCCGGGCCAGCCGCCACCCCAGGTAGGCTTTGTACCAGCATCACATCTGCCAAGTTTGGAACAAACATACCTCCGTGACATTGGCCCAGCTGGGCAGAACCAGGCCAAGCTGGGCCAATGTCATGTGTGTAAAACACCCATAGAACTCAATGTTTATCCACTCCACCCCACCTCCAGTGGTAACATATCTGGGGCACGTCAATGGCTTCCTGTTGCAAGAACAGGATATACAGTGTCATCTCTTGGACAATGGTTGATTGGCTAATGCTGCCCTTTAACGGTAGCCAGCCACTCTCTGGCTGTGGCCATCAAACCGCTTACTTGCTCCAGGGTAAGTGGTAAAAGCCGAGATGGGGAATTCAGGCCCAGGGGCCAAAGGCAGCCTATGGCTAGATTTTATTTGGCTTCATTCCAGTTCCTGCGGGGGGGGGGGGAGGGAGAGGGGTGTCTATCTTGGTGTCTATCTGTCTGCATGGGCAGTTGGATAGATACTGTCTGTAGATTGACTTCACTTGTTTGTTTATCTTTTTAAATAAAGTTATCCCAGCCTAGTCTCAAAGTCAGGCAATGGGCTATTTTAAATGTGCATAATTTATATATGCACATCCAGTTCCAGTTCCTACTCCAAACACTGACAGACTGAGCTCAAGGGGAAGGGAGCAGAGATGAGGGCCTGCCCCACATGGGCAGATCCACAGCACAGATCTATGATCTGGATCATAAGTGGGCAAACTGTGGCTCTTTGGCCCCATTGTGGTAAATGGATGTGGCTCTTGGGATTAGGAAACTTTGCCCATCCCTGAACTGGACTCTCCTCTTCCTGAGCACACCCTTTAAACATCCCGTGCTCCCAGCTCTAATGGGCCCTTGGAACCTGTGTTCATTTTCAAGGTGGCCCTTGGGAGGGAAAAGTTTTCCCACCCCTGAATTAAAGAATTGCAGCCAATATTTTCTCATCCAGTTTACAGCTGCATGCAACCCTGTATTCTTTACATGGTTAGATTCTCTACACAGATTCTCTGATCGATTAGGTTTCCCACTGGAGAGAGAATGCTCATCTCTTGTTTGTTGTTCTGCTAATTTCTGCAGAAGCTTGATGTAGCTGGTGATGTTTTGATGTTGTTTTTGTCCTTCCAGCCTTCATGGGGGGGAGGAGGGGCAGAATTAGAGTCGCTCTGAAAAGCTAACGTAGTCATTCTCCTACAGCAACGGAGATTTAACCCCTAAGTGGCATGGTCAATTGAATTAAGTGAAATGGTTTCTCTCACTCAACGCTTTTGAGGAATACATTTTGTACTCGGTTTGGAGGAAGGGTGAGAAAATGATTAATCTATAAATCCTCGTAAAAAGAGAATCCAGCATTATCTACAGTACATTTCTGAGCTTAATGATTCCACTTAAGCGATGAGAAGTGCATCCCTTCTATAAATACCGAGGGCTTCATCGTCTGGCTGTTACAGAAATGGTTTTTGGCTACCACCCATGTAGCCGAGCTTTTCGTTCTAAGACAAAATGGCATAAACATACCGTGGCAGATGAGACTCCTGGGAAAGTTTCCATTTGTTTCCCCAGCCCATGAGCTCTAACTGATGTTTTCCTGAGAAAAAGGTTACAATCAGGGGTCTAGCTACCATGGAGGGAGGGGGCTCAGTTGAGTTCAGGCCCCAGACTCCAAGGGGCCCCTTTGCAAGTGACGTGAATGCCACTAAGAAATTTTCAGAGAGAGAGGGAGTCGGGCAGGCACACCACCCCCACCCACTCTGAAAATTGTATACAGTGTTCAGGCTTTTTGCAAAGGGCCCTGCCTGCCAAGAAGGAAGTTTTCAGAATGGGCAGCAGTGGAGTGCTGGGCCCGTAGAGTGCTCCCCCACCTACTCCCTAAAACTTCCTCGCATTTGCCACTCTGGAAGGGGGAGCTGAGGTGGCACTGCCTTCATGGGTAAGCCCTGCCCCCTGTAGTGAAGCGGTGTGCGTAAGTTGCTGCAAGAGCAAACCCACAGCATAGCAGCACTTCACCAAAAAAAAATATAACTTGCTCATCTGGCCTGGGGTGGAGAGGGTTAACCCAGAGCCCAGGGAGCATAGATCATGTGACTGGATGTGGGTGGGTCACATGATGCAGTCTGGGGCTTTATAAAGGCAAGCCTAAGCACAGCCAGGGAGTGTCCACTTTGAGATAGCAAGGGGAGGTGCGCCTAAACTGAATGGAGCCATCCTGTTGGGGAGGCTTAGAGGGAACTATGACCCTGCCCAAGGAGGATCAAAGGAAACCTGCCCCTGGACCACAGGGCATTAGGCCATAGAAAGCCTTAGGAGCCCCAGGAGGTGCTGGGGAGAACAGGTGGCCTTGGAGGCCCCTAGTCAAGTTGGGTCAACCCTTTGTGCCTGGGTTAGGAGGGGGCCAAGGGTGAAAAGGCTGGTTGCCGGACAGAGACTAGGGGCATACATTTAGCAGCAGGGAATGACCAAGGGTAGTGGGGCCCTGAGGCGGAGCCGGGCCAAAAGGGAGTAGGTCAGGATCTCCAGAGAGATCGGGGATGTGGGACCTGGGGGCTGAAGGGCTGAAAGAGGAGTAAGCCTTGGGACCCCCAAGTAAGAGTTGAAGAGGGTGGTGGGTGCCCAAGGGTTGAAGGCCTGAAATAAGAGTAGGCCTCAAAACCCCAGGTGGAAAAGGGGAGGATTAGGGCAAGGAGGATATCTGGCCCTAGAAAGATAGAGCATCAGGAAGCTTCTAGGGAGGGTAGGTGTCCCTCAAGGCACCAGTGCCAAACCAAAAGGCTGAAATACGAATAGACATCAGATGGGAGGGGGGGAATGTCTTGAAAGGCGACACCCCAATCACCAAAGACACTGGACTGCCACATCCATGAGCAGCGAGAGACCATCACTCTGGAAGGGGGATCGTGGACTAAACACTTGCTCAGGCAAAGGCCAGAGGACCATGGGGGGGACTATCCATCACTAGGAGCTAACTCCCCAAAGGTAGCATCATCTGCGCCAGTGCCAGGGATGTCCCACAGCAAGGACTAACAGCGAGGACTACTGAGGATGGAACACGTTCCCCTGCGGTGACAGAGAACAGCTGGAGACCAGTGGAAAATCTGTGAGTGGCACCATCCTGCAAGAACTTGGAGCTAGGCTGGGCCATTGCACTCCACCCTGGAGACCCTGCCTCCTTGCCCTTAGGGGTTCCCATCATTGGGACACGAGGCCAGGCCTTGCTACGCCACCGATTACAATCTTTGTCTTTTTTTTACCTTTGTATTTCATTTCCTCTTTAAAAAACAAACAAACAAAAACACTCCAATAAATTATTCACCTGATTGTCACTAGCTGGAGAGTGGATGGGAATTTTGTGTGCACAAGAATTGCATGACTCTGCTCTGGTTCTAAAATTCTGGAAAGGTTTATTAGACAGCTAGGAAACCGTTGTGCTAGCCTCTAAATGCATTTGTGGTGAACATACAGAACAGGAGAGGCATGAATGTGTATCGACCGACATCCTCAAATCCAACTTTCTTAGAGTTTCAACTTGAGTTGACGTAGGAAAGAGATTATAAAACAGAGCTACTAACCGCATGTCAAAAGTTACGCAGCATTATTTTGTGGAAAAGAAAAACAAGTTTAAGAAATATTGGGTAAAAACAGATGTGTCAGTGGCCTGATTTGGCCCATGACCCACCAGAACATCTGTTTACACACCACCAGATGTTCGCCCATGGCTGCCTCAGGGTGGAGAGGCAACTAGCCTGGACTGCATCCTTGGAAAATCTCTAAGGACGCAGATTGGGCTAAGGGCCACCAACGCGGGCCATTGCAGGCTAGTTCAGCCCCACCATACTCACCTTGGACAGGGGCCGCCATGGCCAAGCCCCATGGCTGTCCATCATAGTGGGGGCCAGAGCTGGTTACCCACGCATTTGTTTAGCTCCCTGTCCTACCCAGGCTGGGTGAGCAGCAGGATGGTTCTCTGGTGTGGGCACGTTTGTTCAGTCCCCCTCCCCAACCTCGGCCATGTCGGCTGCGGTTTCCCACCTGGGGCTGGGAAGTCATTGTGTCACCCACATGTCTGTTTTTACCCATTGGGTCTCAACTATCAATCAATCCATTTTATTGCATCAACCAACAAGGTTATAACAATTCCAAGTCGGACTATAACATCAGACACAAACACAAAAGAAAACTAAAAGACAAATTAGAAAACATATATACAATAAATCTACCCCTCTCAGCAATGTAAGCAGCTCTAAGTGTTTTTTTGCCATGAAAAGAAATCCGGCAACCCGAAAGGTGATCTATTTATCATTGCTGGCCAGCAAGAAGGCAATTTTAGCTGTATCATTGGTAACGGAGGCACTATGTAACAAATTTGAAATTAAAAATGTACGCGGGGCAGCATAGATAGGAGGGTGGAGCACATCATGATAATGATCTTCCACATTCGCGGTTTCACAAATACAAATATGCTCTGCCCTCAGAGCTTTTTTGTATCAGCCAGACAAGTACTCTGTTTCTAATGTTTAAAATCTGGCAGCCATAAAGGCTCTTCTTAAATCAGGCGACACAAGATCAGTCAAATAACTCTCAAATTCATGCGAGTACTTACATAAACCAAGACAGTGGGGAAATCTTGATGAAACTATTTCTATCAGAGCCTCATTCCTGTAACAGCCAGATAAGTTCTCCTTAATTTTATTACGAAATATTCCCTTTGACAGTGTAGAACAAAGGAAAGAACCAAAACTGAATGAGGCTAAATATTGGTCACAGAGAGGCCTCCAAGGGCCACGTCTACCCATGATGCCGTGTTCTAAAAAGCAAGTTCATTTCCTTACCCCAATATAACTTATGGCAATAAGAACATATGGCACAGTCAGTATGGAATCTGAGAGGGAAAACCCCCAGCTCAGCTCTGATACTAACAGTGGAGTGGAAGAAGGGACACCCAATAACATTCGAAGAAATGAATTCCTTATTTTGAGGAATTTCCAACATGTTGGTGTTGGCAATTCCCCATAGACCAGCTCCCACAACTCTAGCAAGAAAACTTTAAGGGTGGGCAAAACAATATCATTCCTATTCCATAAGATTCCATGAACTGAACTAGTTGCTTTGAGTTTTAACAGCTTCCAAATGTGCACCCTGCGAGCAGTTTTCAGCAAAGTAAATGCCTAGATAAGAAAATTAATTTACTTGTTCTATTACACCACCATCCAAAAGCCATCTGTGTCTGGGCGGACGCCTCCCAAAAATGACCACTTTTGTTTTCTGATCATTAAGACACAAATCTTCCTTCTGACGGGTAATCCCCAAAGGCCTCCGTCATTCACCGTAAGCCAACCTGGGTATATGAAAATAAAGCCATATCGTCGGCATACATAAGGCGGCCTACAATGTGTTTGTTACCCACCTTAGGGAGAAAACAACTAGGTTTATCCAATTCTTGGAAAATATTATTCACATAAAAGTTAAAAAGAAAGGGGGCCAACAAGCAGCCCTATCTAACATCCTAACTAGCTAGAGGATCCTTAAAGCAGTGGTGTAGCAAGGCTGGCTGTGGGGGGCCTAGGCTCATGTCCCAAATACGGCCCCCCTGAAGGCAAGCAGATGGGGTCTTCTTAATCAGTGGTCCTCCCAAGGGCGCTCCTGGCCAGCTTTGGTCTCCCTGCAATGGTGGCGGTACTACCCTTTCTTCCCTTCCCCCCAAAGCAGCTGCATCTCCACCAGGAAGGAAGTTTTAAGAGTCGATGGGGCCAGCGCCCCATCCCCGCCCACTCTAAAAAACGTCAACGGGGCCAGCACGTCTAGCAAATTTGCAGAGTAGGTGGGGGCAGAGTGTTGGCCTTACTGCCTCCCCCACCCACTCTGAACATTTCCTAGCGGTGCAAAGGCCACTTGTAAAGCCCCTCACCCCCATAGTCCAGGTCCCAGGCCCCGCCGTCCCACTGACCAACCCACCCCCCCTCGCTCTGTGGCAGCAACGCCCTTGCCTTAAAGCAATGCACTGACAGCCAATGCGAACTAGCTTCAGAAACTATGAGTTTTAATGATCATGACCAATCCATACATCATTATACACTGTACAAAATTGGGGAGGATGTTCTGAAGTGCATTTACTTTAGTTAATTAGACATCCTGGTGAAGGCTTACAAGGGACATGAACGGTACTAAGCACGTCCCATTCCTCTGGTTTTAAACGCTCTTCAATTCCCAGTGCAATCCTCTGCTACTGAACTCAGTGGCTTGGCTACCGTTGACTTTAATGGACGGAGGATGGCACCCTCCATTTGTGATGGCCGTCTCTTATTCCGATCCCTCGTGCACTGTATTCTGAATCTCCACATCTTCTTAGATGACCAGAAGCAGACAAACCTACCATCAAATAGATTCTTAAGGGAGATTCTTTATCTTTCAGTACATTGTGTTCCAGCTAGGGAGGTAAATAAGACTATCTTGTCCCGCGGTTGGTTCTGTTTCATTATTGATATTCCATTAGGTAGATGAGTGTCTGTTCTCATTAGGAGTGCTCAGTGGATTTTGTGATGCTGGGAAGCAGGAATCTAAGTTTTTTTTTCTACCCAGCAGAACATATTAATGAGGAAAATTCTCCCTGTGATGTACAGGAAACTCTTCAACCCTATTCCTAGATGCAAAATTGAAACCCAAAGTAGCTTCTATGTTGCTCTCCTTCTAAATCAAGAATGGAGAACCCCCAGACCCAGGATTAAATCCAGACCGTGACTTTTTTTATTTGGCACCTTTCCAATTTCCAAATCTGGCCTGTGGGTCCAGAGCTGAGCTCAGAGGGAGAGGAGATCAAGGCATGCACTCAAGGAAAAGGGATGAATTCATGGCGTAGATCTAGGCCGACTTCCTCCTCTTACCCCATCCTTAAGCCCACCCCTAACTCTACCCATCCCATGGATTTTGCACTAGTTTTCAAAGTTGCCCATGGGAAAAGGCAGACTCGTTAAGTCTCTTGCATTGAGCGGGAGAGTAATGCATTTGCATTACTTCTTCCTTCTCCCACTGGAAGAACAATTATCTCCTGCCCATCTGTGCGTGTCTGAAGGGTATTAAAAACAAAGTACTTTCCTGTGGCTCTCAGACATGTTAATGGGATGCCTAGCTGACATAGTAGTCTGAAAGCTCTGAATTGCAGCAAGCAGTAAAATGCACCTGGAGTTTTCTCTGGGCTCCCAGATCTACCCAGTAGCCCAGGAGGGGGAGAAAGAATGTCCAAGCTCCAGATGGGGAGAAATACCAACACCCCTGGATACCCACAATTCAGGATGTTTGGGTGCCCCCTGACACATCTAGAACTGTGGGCCTCTACTGTACTGAACCCAGATACGCTAGTGAAGTGGCTTTGAACATAAGCACATCAGACATGCCATAATGGGTCAGACCAATGATCCATCTAGTCCAGTATTCTGCCTCCAACAATGGCCAACTTTGGTTGTGTTAGGGAAGCGCACAACAGGTCAGAACGGAGCGATCAATTTCCTCCTGTTGACTCCCAGTTCCCCACAGTCAGAAATCTTAGTCCCTGACCAGCATGACTAATAGCCCCTGATGAACTTATCCTCTAAACACTTTACAAATCCTTTTTTGAAACCACTTATATTATTGGTCATCACAACATTGTCTGACAACGAGTTGAGTGTATTTTTACTCATTTTTTAAAAAAATCAGAAAAAGATGGAAGGCAATGGCTAACGAATGTGCTAATGGAAAAAACCCTAAACAATAAGGAAGGCAATCAGTAACATGGAGTAAGCGTTTGCAAGGAAAGCAAATGAGAGAAGTTCTTAAATAGGAACAGCCTTTTATAAGTGCATATTAGCTCTTGGGAATACTTTCAGGAAATGACGTAGGAGAACATTGCAGAAACAAATCATGGGCAAAAGTACTGGTTCTACTGTGGGTGTTCACTTCTCCCAGAATGGGCCACTCAATTTCTGATCTCTCTGTCCAATCTGTACAACTTGGCTATATTTGAGGCTGTGTCGGGCACTGAACAAACGTGACCACAGCCAGGCCTCCAGGGAGGGAGAACAATCCATGAACATGCCCCGTGCTGCACCCAGCGCTGTGCCCCACACCATGACGGGCAGCCCTGGAGGCCAATGATGGCCAGACATGGTGGACCTGACCTGGCCTGTGTTGGCAGCCTGGCAACAGATGTGATAGCCTGCTGTGGCCCACTTTGACCTGGTCAGGCAGACCTTACCCTGGGCTGTGACCTCGGAGGTTTTCCGAAGTCACAGCCCGGACTAGCCATCAACATGGCTCGGGGCAATCCCAGGCGAACATCTAGTGGTGCCCGCAGACATGTGCAAGTGGGGTCTGGGCCACATTGGTCCACCATCATATCTGTTTTTACCCACTGATGGTTATCTGTGCTCAGAAACCACTCACTTGTTTGGGGAATCCTGTCATTGCACCGTAAGCGCCGGGTGAGCAAGCCTTTGCTGTGGTGGGACCCTTGGTGTGGAACTCACTCCGCCTGGATGTCTGTCCTTACCTTTCAAAAGTGCCTAAAAGACTCATTTAGGAGGTACTGCTGGTTCCCTTTAGTGCGCATTGTCCTCCTCCTGTTTCATTCCCCCGTTTAATTGTTTTTATAGAGACTTCTATTCTCAGTGGATTTTATAATATTTTTATCTTGTAAACCACTCCAAGCACCATGTGGTGGTGGGTTGCTTTAGGAATAATATTAATTTATTATTATTATTATTATACAACATCATGAACAGACATGGAGCTTGTACTCCCTTGGAGCTTGTACTAATTTTGAAAGTGGCCCCTGGGATAGGGTTGCCAGAAATGCCAGTTTTTCTAGGACACTTATGAAAAATGCATGTTGCAGGGCCTGCATTGGCACCAGTGCAGGCCCTGCAACATGTATTTTTCATAAGTGTCCTGGGGAAAGTTGCCTATCTGGCAACCCTACCCTGGGAGGGAAAAGATTCCCCACTCCTGGTGTTTCCTCTCTTGCTGGCTTCGCTTTATTGTATTTAAATATTTTGAAATGTGAATTCTTTCTCCCCCACACCAACCCAAAAAAAAGAAGCTTGTATCCTACTACTCCCCTTCCCCATAAATGATTGCCATTAGGCCTAGTTCTCAACCTGCCTTTGTCATTAATGATTGATTTCCCTTCATTGTTTTAAAAAAATTTTTTTCAAGTTTGACTATACCCAGGGCCGTGATTCACAAAGCAGTTACTCCAGAGGTCCAGGAGGGCTGCAATGGGATGTCTCCAGAGTAAGTGGCTTGTGGATCCTGGGCCAATGATATTGAGTGTCTTTACATGAACACCTGCTCCGTCCACCACCCCCCAGGTGGTCTGTCCGTGGGGGTCTTTAGACCTAACATCAATGGGTGTCTGAATGTGTGTTTTGACCTTGATAGGAACACTGGATTGGCCCCGTGTTCACACGTGATGTTACTTAGACACACGGCCCCTCTTAGGACAAATCGTTGTTTTGCTCATCACCTGATCTCGGCACGCAAGCGCTATCGCCTCGTTCCCCGTGTTGTACCTGCTAACACGCCATGTCATATCATCAGACACAACACAACATGTGTTCAGCCGGAACACACACATTCTCCTCGTGATGCAGTGGTGTTCACATCACGTGTTCGACGGGTGGCCGAATTGCTGTTGAGATTGTTATGGTGCTTACGTACAACGGCCAAACACGTGCTTAAGGGTTTTGACACCCGATCTTTATTATGTCTAAAGATGCCCCATGTAAAGGCAGGCCGCCCTGAGGTGAGGCAGAGCAGGAGCTCTGGGCCGGCTCCACTCACGGTGCTCCAGAACATGCACCAGAAGCAGAGCAAGTTGCCCAAACACAGACCAGCGGCCTGTCTACTCACGGACCTGCTGCTGCAGCTCGGCTTCCGACCAGGGGTTGCCACAGCAACTGCCATAGAGCTGCGGGTGACAGCCTAGAGTGGCTGGCGATTCACGCGCAGCTTTATGGTGCGGGGGCGCCATGCAGGCCGAGTGCATTTAAACCTGCCGCTGCTGGAGCAGACGCAGGAGTGCCCCACCCCCCCTTAGCAGACTCTAGAATGGCCACCCCTGGGTCTGTCTAAAAACATCCTTTTTTCCTAACAGCCTCTCAAACGGCTGCTTTCATTATATTAGCGACCTGTCTTGCATTTTCTCAATCCATAGTTCTGACTTGGGATACAGCTGAGGAAGCAGGGTCGGCCATAGGATTTGCCAGGGCGAACCAGGGTCGGCGATAAGATTTGCCGGCCCCTCCCCTGTGTCCCCATCTTCTCAGCGGCACCCCCTCCATGGGGCCCTAGAGTTGGCTGTCATGTTTGTGGCCCTGCTGGGAGGGAGTGGGGACCCCGCAGCCTGCCCTGTTGAAAATGCGGGCCACTATGGGGCCCTGGAAGGAGAGAAAATAATGGGACCCTGTGTGGCCTGAAAGCCTGTGTCCTCAACAGAAGTTGGTGTAATAAGAGAGATAATCTCAACTACCTTCTCCCTGTCTCTTGGAGTCATAGGGCTAGAAGGTACCTCGGGGGTCATCACTATGGTACGATCCACCCCACACACACCCCGCCCCCAAACTACCCATGCAGAAAAATCCATTTGCAGCCCCAGAGCTTTGGCACAGTAGCCCCCTCTAGTGGTTTGATGGTGGCAAACCACCCACCGGTCCATGAGCCTGCTATTGTACATACAGAGCTAACAAAGGGTGGTTTAGATGAGATGCTACCCTGCATGGCCACCCACTGCCCGCCTGAAGGTCGAGTGGCGAGATGTGCGCTCCTGTGAGCCCCGCAGCACCCACTCGTGGCCACACACCGAGAAATCTGGAGTGCGCCGTACAGGGCAAGCCAAATAGCTCTGTGGCAGTGGGCAGTCAAAGAGCCCCTGCCTGTATGAACTGGGGCAGCCGGTCACGCCGGCAGACCAGTCTGCTGCTCATAGGCATGGGGGGGGGGGGGAGGCACAGACATTGCAAGTCATAGGAACTGGCTGGGCCATGGATCCCTCCCCCCAATCACTGTGCTCATTTAAAAACACCCTGTGCTAAGGTCTTTAGAGGGCAGAGGCTCATGCAGACGGAGCAAGAGACCCTCCAGTTCAGTCCCTGCTTCTCCAGCCCTGCCGAGCGTATCGGGTTACACCCAGCAAAAAAACCAAAAAACAACCCAAGCCTATAACAACACTCTGCCACAAGCAGAGATCAGGAGTGACCAGAGCTCACCGATATCTGAAATAACAGGGGAACAATCTTGTTTTTAAAAATCCAGATGTCTCCAACAAGCGAGCCGCGCCATTACACATGTTTCTTTTAACAAGTTTGTAGCGAAAGACTGTACATTGGCTCCAGTCTGCAAGCCAGAAAGAAAGGCAACAAATCTTTTTTAAAAGGAAACAAGAAATAGTAAGAAAGAAACCCCGGGGGGGAGGGATAAATTTAAAAGGATACAGCTGTTCCCGCTCCAAACATCAAACTAAATATAATAAGCTGCACTTCCCCATTTCCCCCCTGCCATTGGGAGACCAGATATCCAAAGGTACATTGTATATACATTGTATGTTGTAGATACAAACGTACATTGCAGTCGGTTTGGGTTACAAGCAATCCTAGGACATGGTCCTCTAGGAGGATAGCACATGCAATAGTAGTTAGCACGGGCAAGAGCCCTATTGAAATGAATGGGTCTCGCAACTGCTCTAAACACTAATCTCCCCCCCCCCCAAGAATCATGCTGCCTGTCTTATCAGGATGTCAGTTCTCTCCCTTGCAACAGGGGAAATTCCTAACACTTCACAGAGCCTGTTTCATTTGCAGCTATCGGTGGTGTTGTTGCTGTCCCACAGTTCAAATGCAAAGCTTGTCTTGTTATCTTGGGGGAAACACTCTCTCTTGTTAACTCAGAGACACCTTGAGCTGAGAGGCAGTGCAATACTCTGAAGGCTCGCGGTTGGTATAAACCAGTATCACTGCAGCCAATGGAGGGATGCCAGTTTCCACAACCTGGCCCAGCCTCTCCCCAAAACAGAGGAACCAGGAGCAGAGTAGGAACTCCCCATTTCACTTTTCTGGCACCAATGTGGATTCTGTAAATGCTGTTCTCTTTGTCCACCTGACATAACTGCATTGATTTGTGTCAGTTTTACAGGAGATCCATCTTACACTTCCCCAATGTTTGAATTCTCAGAGTCGGGAGAACTCTGCACTTCCTATTTTTGTGTCATCGCATAGGGAGGGAGATGGCAGGAATCAGATCTCAAACCAGCAGCTCCGGGGTTTTAGAACAGAGTCACTCCTACCCCTTAGTTCTGGCCTGGACTTTAACCTAGGGTGTTTTCACTCAGACAACCAAAATAATGCACACTAGTTTGAAATAAGTACGGTGTTTGTTAGTCCGCACTAACATAGTGATGCCTTTTAGATGGACAATGTGGTGTGGACTAATGTCTCTGAAAATATTGTAACTTACCAAACAAGGACATTAGTGTGGGTATGGTTCTTATAAAACCAAGTGGTTGGGATTTTATAAGAACCGTACTTATCTCTTAGTCCACACTAATAGGCGTCATGGACAGCATTCAGACGGACAAACTAGTCCATACTAGATTCAGTTAGTGTGGACTAACTGTCCGCGTGAAAACGCCCCTAGTGCCTTCTGGTCCAGCTAGTGCTACAGTGCCCTAGCTTTCTGATAGGCTACCTCCCTGGATTAAGCCTGCCCAGCAGCTACAGGAAGTTGGGTGGGATAATATTGCTTCCTGTCCTTGTGCCCTGCTCTTGGCCTGGCTGGCTCTGGTCCCATTCCTGACCAAACCTGATCCTGATCCTGTCTCTGCTCCTGCCTGGACCTGTTCCTACTCTGCTCCTGGTTCCCAGATCCAATCCCGACTCCCACTCCTGAACCGAGTCCTGGAGTCTACACCCTTGCCCCAGACTCTAACCCTTACAGGGAACCAACAGTAACATCCTGTAATAGCTACTCATCCTTCTCACTCAGGTTGACAACTCTGAACTCCAGCCATCCATTGATTTCCTATGGTCAGCAGGAATCTTACCAACAGGCCCTGCTGGAGGGAGTGAAACATGAGGATGCCTGGGTTTTCCATGAAGCTGTAACCAGGTGATTGATTTAATGTCCTGAACGCAAACACTTCCACGGGACTCCTCAGTCAGTTAGCTATTTAGTATCAAGTAGGGCTGTGCACAGTGTCAAGTATATGTGTTTTTTGTATTTGTGTGTAGTTGTATCTTTATCTATGTTCACTACATTTTCTCCATTACTGCCAATGTGGAAAACACAATGAACGTGGGTCCCTCCCTATGGATTATTTTAGCACAGAAGTGCAATGAGTCTGCCAGTTTGGCAGGCCTATAAGGAAAGAAAAATGTGATTAAAATTGCTGCTAAGTCTGCTACCAATTTAAAAAGGGGAACGCTGGTTTGGGGGAAGGTGGAGAATACAGCTGGCTTGTTGTGGAGGTTGTTAGCTTGGGGAGGCAGGAACAGGGCATGCATCTGACTTAGAGGGGGTTGCTGGTTTGGGAAAAGGGGCATGGAACAAGGTTCAGGGGAAGTTGCTGGCTTGGGGAGGGGGAATAGGACATATAACTGGCTCAGGGGTGTCACTTGATGGGGGAAGGTGTCACTGGCTTGGGAAGTCACCATTTCTCTCTGGCTTAGCTACTCTCCACTGGGCTGGGGCTGACTGCAGTGCTGGAAACTGCAGTTCTGAGACAGCAGCAGCCCCTGCAGGTGTGGAGGGCTCATCACATACTCCCCAAATAGGCAACTAAGCTGAGAGTCAGAGAACAGCCCAGCTCCGAGCAGTTTTTAGGGCCCAGTTTGATGCCACACACTCGGAACCTGAATATAAAGTCCTAGCATTTGTGTTTCAAATATGGAACCCGGAAAGGTCTTTTGGGTATTTATTTGTGTTTGATCAAAACCCGAATGTACCACCCTAGTACCAAGACATCTGATTTGGAGCAGCGTGTTGTGTGGGGTTGTTCTCCGAACTCTGGGCTCCCCTCACTGTCTGAGAAGGTGGTTTCATGTTCCTTGTGGTGGAACAATCGATTGATGTGGCTGTGTTCTTGCCTTCCTAATACATGATAATGGATGGGCTTTTAGAGGTACGTAGTACTCCGGCTCATGGCCAGGTACCAAGGAAACCGCTGAACGGGCAAAGCTTGAGGACCTTCTCCTTATGTAATGGATTGATCTTAGTATCTAAGGATTTAGGGAGTCGTGCCAATTTCTCCCTCTACTAAAGATTTCCTCGCACGTTACAACAGGTGTATTGGGTGCTTGGCAATAATTTGCCTTTATCCTGCTGAATGCCTAATATAATATTTCCAACAGATGGTAGCTTTTTTATGACGTATGAAGGTTGTGAATTATACCAGGGGTGGGCAAAGTTTCCAAGAGACACATACCAACATTTTCATTTCTTTGAAAGTCACCCACAAGATGCATTGCATCCATCACAGCTTCCCCCCGATTCCAGGGACACGACAGCAAGGCTCCCCCCGAAATACTCCCCCCGCCCTCAAATCAAAGCTCTAGCTCCCAGGTGGTCTGGTGGGTTCAGGGAACAGCAATAGAAGCACAGGGCAGGCTTCCACGGACACCACGAGGCTTCAATGGCCAAAACAGCTTCTTGGCTTCTCTTGCTCCTGAGGGAGCCACATGGACATGCCCCCCCCCCCCAGGCAGCCACTTCTGGTGAGAGCCAGAGCACAGGGGCCTGAGAGCTACATGTGGCTCTCAAACTGCCATTTGCCCATCTCCTCTGAAATATACTGATGTATTCACCCAGATCTTGAAGTGGCTGCGCTGAGCCTGATCGCTGATTATTTGGAAGCCGCTCCCAAAAAGCACGTTCGTTGAATCTTAACAGCTGGCTTACCTGCTGCCCTCAGCCCCCCAACCCCCCAATACACAGTTTGTCATCATTGCTTTAGAGAGGGGGAAAAAAGGCTTTAACAGAATGCGCTAGGTAGCAATCTAGAGACTCCCAGACAGCATGCCAGGTTCGGGGCTCATATTTCGCGTGAGCTGATGCTTTCATAGCTGGGCGGGGGGGTAGCGCATGCAGCGCTTGCGTCATCCCAGGACTCCGATTCCAGCCTGGGCGGGAGGCTCCGGAAGAGAACGCTGTCCGAGGAGCTGCGTCTGCGACTCTCTTGCCACGTCTCATTTTCGTCTACAATTCCGTAGACGGGCACAGCGTTCCCTTCCCTCACGACACGAGGCTGCGTGTGGCTTGGGGTGCCTTCGGCGGGCCTGCAGCGCAGGGCTTCTTCATACGTGGGGATGGAGTTGGTACTGAAAGGTCAAAGCAAAACGGCACTCAGTAAAGAAACCCAAGTGATAAAGCAGGAGTGAGGAGCATCAGGCTAGGGGGCTAGATTGTATTTGGCCCCTTTTTAGTTCCTGGATCTGGCCCCTCCATCCAGTTCCTTCTAGGGATGAAACTCGATCTCGTGTTTTGTCCTCGATTATCAATGGGAATCGGGGGGGGGGGGACACAAAAATCTAGAAAAGCCTGAATCTTGCCAAAAATTTTTTATTTATTTTTTTGGTCTCGATTTGAAAAACAACAACAAAAAAGAACTGTGCGCGTGCGCACCCCTTTTCCAAAACGGCACTGGCAACGTCAACGCCATTTTGGAAAAGGGCAGTCGTTCTGCGCATGCGTGGTGGCCATTTTCGCATGCGCGGAATGGCTGCCCCTTTTTGAAAAGACTGTGCATGCATTTCCGCACGCACAGGTTGTTTGTTTGGTTTGGGTTTTTTAAAGCGAGATTCTCGCAAGAATCTTGAACCGTTTGCGAGATCCCAGTGAGATCTCACGAATAGTTCTAGATTCTCGTGAGAATCAGATTGATTGTTGTTTCAGCCTTAGTTCCTACCCTCAAGCACTGAAATACTGAGCTCAGGGTAAGAGAGGAGACATGAGCGCATGCTCACTAAGATAGGGCATGGATTCACTATCATTATCTGGAACCTCCTCTTCCTGAGCACACCCCCTAAGCAGCCCTCAGACTTGTACTAATTTTCAAAGTAACCTCTGGGGAGGGAAGAGTTTCCACACACCCAGGGAAGAGATTCCACACACCCAGAGCTGGCCTTAGAATTTGGGAGAGGGCCCAGTGCAAAGACAAAATACGAGGCCCCTGGTGGCCCTTCCCCAGTGACCCCACCCCTCGGGGGGCATCCTCCACAGGGCCCTAAAGGATGTCATGTTTGGGGTCCTGCTGAGAATGAAAACAGAGGCCACTGTGGGGCCCAGGGTGGTCACCCCAGCTCGTCCTGTGGTAAGGATAGCCCTGCCCACCCCTGCAATTAAGGCTTTAGTTTGTAAAATAGGGTTTATAATTAGGTAATAGTTGTCCCAAAATGTGGCTGACTCAGAGGCTTGAACGCGGTTATGCTAACATGCTCCATCCCCATTTTTAAAATATAAAGACACTGAAGGGAATGTCCCTTACTCCAGAACTTAGAACAGAACTCCAGAACCTAGAACAGAACTCCAGAAAACTTTTAAGAAAAACAATGTCTTTAAAGGCAGAAGCTTCTGCCTGAGAATGAAGGAATCTTTAACTTATAAAGACAAACACAACTGTCCCTTTGTCGTGCAGCCTGCCTCAATTCCCTGCCCCTTGCCCCCAGGCTAGCATCCTAGCTTCAGGCCTGCAATGGTGCCCGCCGTTGACCCTGAACTAACCCCAGGAATGAACGTGCATTGCTTTCTGCCTCTGTTTGTATCTTTGTGTTTCTTCCCACGCGGCTTTGCTGAGCAAACACAGCTTGTATACAGGTAAAACTTCCACATGACCTTTGCTGCTTTTTTTTTTTTTGCTTCCTCTTTCTTGGATGAGTGAGGAGTCTCTGCCCGAGTTATTCCCAGGTCAGGCCTGGAGGCAAGGACCCGAGTTCACTGCGTTCCCATCCCCACCACCACCCCGCCTACAGTAGAAGCCACAGCGCAATCTTTCCTGATCCCTGCTCTGCTTTGACATTGGGTGGGTCCTCTCAACCCAACCTGGAAGGAATAGCCAGTCTGGTGTCAACAATGATCAAAGAGTAAAAAACAGATGGGCGGGCAGTGCCGCAGCTCTCTGACCCAGTCTGGGGTGGGAAACAGCGGCAGTCACACTCCGGGTCAATGGGCAGCACTAAACAAACATGCCTGACACTGGGAGAGCCGTCCCACCACCTGCATGACCCGGGGGGCAGGGGCGCAACAGGAACGCGGGCAGCCAGCCCCGCCCCTGTCCCAGCGCCCCACCCCACCATCATGCCGGGCAGCCGTAGTGACCAGTCATGGGCCCCGGCTATGGCAAACAATGTGTTGGCCCACTTTGGCCCACGTGGGCAGCCCTTGACCCGGAATGGGCACTCAGTATCTTCGGGAGGACTTATTCAGGGCCAGCTGCCTACTCGCCTCAGGGCCATCCCACGCCAACATCTGCCTGTGTGGGAGCACACGTCTGGCGAGTCCTGGGCGACAGTGGGCCCATGTCACCTCTATTTTTACCCAAAGACTGCTCTCCAACTCTGGGCTTGGCTAGCCTAGGTGCAGGCTGGCAAACCCCACAGACATGCAATGAGGAATGAGCCTTTAAAAAGAAAAAGAAAAAAAGAGGCAAGTTTGAAAATCAGTGAGTCGCAGCGGTGAGACTGTGGGAAACGCAAGAGCTTCCAGTTCCAGAGCCAGCTGCTGCAACGGGATGCACTCATCCAGGACAGCAACCACTCCCTTTCCTGCTCTCTGTGCTTATCAGAAGCCCAGAGCCAGCCGGACGATTCTCCCAAAGACTGGGTGGGGAAACAGACTAAAAGGCAAAAGTTTGTAGGCCTCAGCTGGTGCAAGCTGACAGAGCTCTGTTGTCTTCGGTTTCACTGTGCTGATTTACCCCAGCTAAGGATATGACCCACAGGTTTTAGCTTCTGGAAGAATGGGGTAGAGTTTGATATACGGAGGCGGGGGGAGACCATGCCAGCCCTGTTCACTGCCTGTTCAATACCCTCACATTTTTTCTTCAGTTAACAAGCAGGGATGGGCAACCTCTGACCTTTGGGTCAAATCTGGCCCACAAATGTTCTTTATTCGGCCCGTTTTAATTTCCTGGATCCTCCAGTCCCTACCTTCAATCCCTGAAAGGGGAAAGCAGCCAAGATGAGGGCATGCACTCATGGTTAGGGAATAGATCCATGAGCTGGTCCCTCTTCTTTCTTCCCCCATCTTGAGCCCACCCCTTAAATACTCCCACGATCCCCAATTCCTCTCTGGCCTTTCAGAGTGGCCCTGGGGGGAGAAACATTTCCCCGCGCTAGGATTTAAAGCAGAGATGTGGGGAGGGAACCTCAGGCTTGAAGGCCACGCGCAGCCCACAGCAGGACCCCTTTCCAATTCCTGGATCTGTTCCCTGGATCCAGTTCCTACCCCCCAAACACTGAAAAACAGAGCTCAGGGGAAGGCAGAAGAGAAGAGAGTATACGCACAAGAATAGGGGGTAGATCCACGGCACAGATCTATGATCGGGGGCCCCCCTTTTCTTGATCACATTCCTTAAGTTCCCCCAACCCCTCTCAACTTCTATATGGCGCTCTTGAAGCTTGTATTAATTTTCAAAGTGGCCCATGGGAGGGGGAAGGTTCTCCACCTCTGATTTGAAGGAACTAGTATTTTAACTAAAATCCCCCTTTTGGTAATTATTCCCCCACACACACACTTTGAGTTACCAAGTACCAGAGATGGTGCTAACCTGCAGGTCCGTTTTTCTGGTGGTTCCACGGTGATGTAGTGGAGGTCCCGGGAGAAGTGGTACCGATAGCGTCGAGAGACTATCCCGGCATTTGCTGACCAAAGGAGGCCAAAGAGGAGTAGGAGCCCGCCGATTCCACAGCAGAAGAAGCTGACAGACCTGAGCAATGCGTTGGAGGAAGAGGAGCTCGGAACTGCTTCAGCTCCTCCAGGAGGTACGATCTTAGGATCGCTGCCAGACGTGGGCTCCACCTCGCCATCGCTCCACCAGGCAAAACACAGCGTCCCCGTCACCAGCAGGATAGCCCCGGTGATGGTCACACCATGGCGAAAGGGAGCGGCTGCCATTTTACAGCCTGAGGCCTATACACTCTGAAAGGAAAAAAGCGGCAAGGCTTGAGTCACGATGGAAGAAAGTGAATGAGCAAACTACGGCATCAGGGTTGGCTTTACCACATGAGGTAACCAGCTCAGGCCCTGCTATTTTTTCCACTTTGGGGGCAGAGTGAGGGGCTCCCACTCCCTCCCAGCAGGGCCCCAAACACAGCCATTTCTAGAGCCTCACAGAGAGTGCCCTCAATGGTGTAGGGCCACAGGAGAGGGGGAGAGGCCAAGAGGCAACCAGGGCCCCCGCGTTTTATCTTTGCCCCGTGCTCTGCAAATTCTAAGGTCAGCCCTGAAGGACGTAGCTACAATATTAGAAACAGGTGGTGCAGCTGCTCTGGGGCCTACAAACCTGGTGGGCCCAAACTCCCTGGTGTAGCTGTGTCCCCTAAGTTTGGGAGGAAGGAGTGTGGGGGGGTCACATTCCATCTTCTGCCCCGGGGCCCATTCCAACCTAGCTACGCCTCTGAGGTGAAAAGAGAACCTCATGGTTTGTGGGCTAAAAGGGAAACCTGGGATTCCAGAAGATAAGAGGGAAGATCTTCAAGACAGGTTAGCATCAAGCTAAATTCACTGTCTGGCTTAGTTACAATCCCCAAACCACTTACACCAGAGTAGTGTCATTGACTTCAATGGAACTACTCCAGAGGTAGCTGGTTTTCAGGACTGGCCTTACCACAAGGTAACCCAGGGCAGTTGCCTGGGGCCTTGCTCTCTGGGGGCCCTGCAGTGACCCCCGATTTCACCAGGGCAGGGTGCAGGGAGTCTCCTTTCTCCCAGCAGGGCCTCAAGGCCATGACAAAGGAGGTATAGACACCAGAGGCCATGCATTTTATCTTTGCCTTGGGCCCCACAAATTCTACGGCCAGTCTTGCTTTACAGAGAAAAAGTTGTCTTCACCCCTTTGCTGCCCTTCCACCCTTGTCCATTCTAGCAGTGGGTGATTTCAGACATGACGGCCACCTGAATTGGCCGCGGGCCGTGGGGTGGTTCGGACCACGGGCGGGGGTCAAGGGGTGGGCGAACAGACATTCCCCCCTTCCCCCCCACTCGCAGTCAACTCAGGTGGCCGTCACGTCTGTTGGCTCACCCAACCGCGGAGGGGGCGGGGCCGTGTGGTGCTGCGTGCGGCCGCACGGGCCCGCCCCCTGCGCGTCGCCGTCGACCCGCCCCCCAGCGCGATGGGCAGGAAGTGCGGCCTATCCAGCCGCACCACCCACCCAGGACCGTGAAGGCGAACCCCAACCGTGGTGAACGGTGAGTAAACAGACGTGACGAACCCTTCACCACGGCCGTGGTGGCCTTTGACCACGCTTCGTTACCTCCGGGTGGTGAGAGGTAACGAAGCATGATCAGTACAAACGCGGCCCGCGTTCGACTGTGGTGAACATCTGCCGGGTGGCAAACAGACGTTCATCGCAGTTCACCGCGGCCCGCGTTTCACTGTGGTCATGCCGTGGTGAATATTCACCCCGTCACGTCTGAAATCACCCATCATTTAGTGTCAGGCCCATTGATGACCCTAAATAAACAACAACAGTAAAGCATGCTGTTGGTGAGAGGATGATGATGTGCGTCGATGTGAACTAGATGACTTTTGGGATCCCTTCCAACTCTTCAGCTCCGTGATTCCATGATAGTGTAAATGTGTGAATGGAAAGAAACATCAAATAAAGAGTGGTGTGGATTTTTTATCCCCGTTGACTCACACTTCACTCTGCTGATCTAACATCAGCTTTATGGACCATTACTGCTCTCCTGATGCAGGAAGAATCAGCTGTCCGTTTATCCGATTAAGCTTTTACATCTTAAACTTTGCTTTAAAAAAAGAGAGAAAGAGAGAGAGAGAGAGAGAGAGAGAGAGCTTAAAATAGCTTCCTTTAACTGAGAGAATTAAGCTCCTTCTGAATTTTTACAACTGCCTTCAAAAGTCTCTTTCTAAATATTTTTCTTTTCTCCTGCACAGCCAAACAGAGATAAGGGGAAAGTGCAGAGGGGGGATGACTTGCATTTTTCTCTATGTGGAATTCATTGCTGAATTGCCATGATGTGGAAACAACGGCTAATGTTTCTCAGGAAACGCCAGAAACAGTTTGCATTTCAGATCAATACTGACGGCTTCTTGTGCCCTGCTGTGTTTTTGGTTATAAAAAGTGATTCGTCTGCAAGCATCAGAGTCAGCGCCTCTTCCAGGGGTTAGATAATTTCTCTTTCTTTTTCTTTCTTTCTTTCCCTTTCATATTTCCTATGCTTTCTTCCCTTCTCCTCTTCCTTCCTTCCATCCTTATATTTCCCTTCCCACCCATGCTTCTTACAAGGATCAGGCCAAAGTAGAGCTGAAATTAATATTTGTGAAACAAATAAATTCATCCATTTTCTTCCATCCAAATAAAAACTAATGACGTGGACAATTACCACTGTTCATTTGCATTCCATCAGATGCCCATTTGGGTTTGGTTATTTTGGTGATTTCCATGTTTTGGTTATCTCTGGATTTTGGTTACTTTATTTCGGCAATCACTGCTATTGCACATGCTCAGCAGCCAAAACGGAGTATCTAGAATACCAAAGTAACCAAACAACCAAACCGAAGTAAACCAGACTGAAATGGAATATCCAATAAATGGACAGAGACAAACACCTGTTTTGGTTGAAGATATTATTATTCAAAATATGCGGATAGCTATCTGAAAATGCAAATTATATCGGTGAACATAAAACCCACTCTTTATTTTGACTCTAGTTGTAGGTTCTGAAGGGCCTTCATAGTTGTACATAAATGATACTGAGATCCCTTGAAGACAACTTGGCTGAATGGAATTTCTGACGGAATGCCTGAAATTTTATTGATTTCGTCAAACATATATCCTGCTCTTCCAAGTGGCTGCCTGGGGGGGGAGAGTCCACGTGGCTGCTTTAGGAGCAAAAGTAGTCAAGCCACCATTTTGGCTGCTGGAGCCTCATGAGGCGGGAGGGGGGGGGAGCATGCCCTGTGCCACTACTGCTGCTGCCCAACCCACCGCCACCTGGGAGCCAGAGCTTTGATGTGAGGGGGAGGGTTTAGGGTAGCCATGCTGCCCTGTCCCCAAGATTCCTCCAGGATCAGAGGAAGCCATGATGAATGTCATGGCTCTTGTGGCTCTCAGAGATAGGAAACTTTGGGTATGTGGCTCTTGGGCTTGGGAACTTTGGCCTCCCCTGGTATTTCTCAGGGTAGGAGTTGGACTAACTGGCACATGAGGTCACATTCAACTCTGCCATGCTAGGATTCTATGAGTCTACAAGTCCTGGATAAGAGCCAGCGCTACTCAGCTATCCTAAATCAGCACCATCTTTTCTATGGTAAGTAAACCACAACCTAGGCCGATGAGCTGGGTGATAAGCCGAAAGGAAAGCATTGTAATTAAGGCACAAGACTGGGGACTCAGGAGACTCATTCCTTGCCGCGTACAGCTCCCATGCGTGACCACCTGGGGCAAGTCATTCAGCCTCTCTGGGCCTCCCATCAGGAATACATAGTATTTTGGTTGTGCTGCGCTTTCTGGCTGTAAGCTCAAATGGGCCGAAGCTGTCTCTTGGGCCGTTTTTAGACGAGCGTGGCGACGCCCGTGCTGGTTTTTCAAAAGAGCCGGCAGTCCGTTCTACACGTGACGCTGCCGCCGAACACACGCATCTGCGGGCGATGCGCATCCATTTCCGGCCGCAAACTGACTGGGTCGGCAATCGAGGCCGGTCATACGTGGCCGGAAATGGATGCGCATCGCCGGCGCATGCGCATATTCAGCGGCAGCGTCACGTGTAGAACAGACTGCCGGGGCTTTTGAAAAACCAGCGCGGGCGCCGCCGCACTCGTCTAAAAACGGCCTTGGTGCAGGTGCACCCAGTGGATTGCAGGCCCTGATCTCTGTCTGTAGCTCTGAATCGAACCTCCGTCCACCGCAACTGTACAAAATGAACAGTGAAGCTGGTGCTTGCACCCAAAAAATGCTCAAAGAGAAATGCAGGAGAAAATAAGACGCAAGCAGACTTGTTCAGCAGCTTTCTGCTTTGCTAAAGTTTGTTGTTGTTTTTTTAAATTGCTACAGTTAAAAAAAAATAAAAAAATCTAGGATCTCTAGAATACTAGAATTATCCTTTAAAATAATCTTCAAGTCGTGCAGCTCAACGCATCCATTTATTTCAAAGTCTGCAGCTGAAGATCTTTAGGCATGAAGGAAGCAGCAGTATGCATCTCGGAGTTCAAGATTAATTCAGCCACTCGTAACCGGCAAAACTATGCACCTTTCATATCACTGCTTATCAGATGGGCAGCTGTATGAAAAGATGAATTACCTGGTAGCGAAAGAAATGCCCTGTGATCTTATCCACATTTAATGAAGAGATTGAATGAGAAGCAAGAGTTATTAAAGTCATCAGGGAGTTGGAGGACTCTCAAGACTGTTAATGTGATGCAACTTTGAGCTCTAAGCCACAGGCTTAAATCCACCAGGCCTTGGTACTAAACCAGGGTTGGGCAAATGGTGGCTCAGGCGCTTCATACGGCTCTTGAACTCAGGTGTGAGACTCAGTCTGGGCACCCCGCTGCCTTAATCATTCCTGTCTTATGTCACTGCACCGGAGTTTCAGCAGCCTACAGAAACAATCGACTGTGTAAATCAGACTTGCAGGATCAGGCCCTTTGTGAGTCAAACGTTTCTTACAATCTCAGGGAGCTATTTTAAGTTTAACTCAAGTGCTTCTATCAATAGCAGCTTATTCTTCAAAACCCCTTCTCTTTGGGCAAAACACTTTAAATGTTTCTTCTCGCAATTAAAATGACTTTCAATTGATGTATATAGGCTACTTGGCCTGGCCATTGATCTACACTCCTAGGCCACCCTGGTCACTGATCCACACTCCTAGGCTACCTGGTCATTGATCCACACTCCTAGGCTACCCTGGCCATTGATCTACACTCCTAGGCTACCCTAGCCATTGATCTACACTCCTAGGCTACCCTGGTAATTGATCCACACTCCTAGGCCAACACTCCTAGGCTACCCTGGCCATTGATCCACACTCCTAGGCTACCCTGGCCATTGATCCACACTCCTAGGCCACCCTGGCCATTGATCCACACTCCTAGGCCACCCTGGCCATTGATCCACACTCCTAGGCCAACACTCCTAGGCTACTTGGCCTGGCCATTGATCTACACTCCTAGCCCTACACTCCTAGGCCACCCTGGTCATTGATCCACACTCCTAGGCCAACACTCCTAGGCTACCTGGTCATTGATCCACACTCCTAGGCCAACACCCCTAGGCCAACACTCCTAGGCCACCCTGGTCATTGATCCACACTCCTAGGCCAACACTCCTAGGCTACCCTGGCCATTGATCTACACTCCTAGGCTACCCTGGCCATTGAGCCACACTCCTAGGCCAACACTCCTAGGCTACCCTGGTCATTGATGCATACTACTAGGCCAACACTCCTAGGCTACCCTGGCCATTGATCTACACTCCTAGGCCAACACTCCTAGGCTACCCTGGTCATTGATCCACACTCCTAGACCTACACTCCTAGGCTACCCTGGCCATTGATCTGCACTCCTAGGCTACCCTGGCCATTGATCCATACTCCTAGGTCAACACTCCTAGGCTACCCTGGCCATTGATCCATACTCCTAGGCCAACACTCCTAGGCTACCTGGCCTGGCCATTGATCTACACTCCTAGGCTACCCTGGCCATTGATCCATACTCCTAGGCCAACACTCCTAGGCTACCTGGCCTGGCCACTGATCTACATTCCTAGGCCCAAACTTCTAGGTTGCCCTGGCCATTGATTAACACTCATGGGCCTACACTCGTACGCTACCCTGGCCATTGATTTACAATCCTAGGCTTACATTCTTAGGCTACCTGGTCATTGATCAGAATGTCAGTGTGGACAGCATGATGGACTTAGAACTAGGACTCCTGAGTTCAAATCCTGGCCCCACTGGGTGACCAGTCACTCAAGGCAAGTCTATGTTTCCCAACTCAAATATGGTGCTGCTGGTGTCCAGTTTGGACAACTAACTGATGTCAGGATGGGTCAGTCATGTGCTCCTGAGGAGGCTTCTGATCCCAACGCAAGGCTGGCTTAGAATGGGGCAAACAAGGCACTTGTCCTGGGCCTCACGCTTCCTAGGGGACTTGAGTTGCCAGCACCGGGCTCCCCACTGCTCCTACCACCACCAGGGACCCTCACAGCTTCTGCTGCCCCCAGTCCCTGACTCCAATGCCCCTGTCAGGGCCACCTCAGCCCACGCCCCAGCACTGCTCCTGCCAGACTGCCACCATCAGGCTGCCTCCAACAGCAGCAGCGAGGGGGGCCCAGCAGTGGCAGCAGCAGGTCCATATTTTATTTTTGCCCCAGGCCTCGTGATTTCTAAGACCACCCCTGCCCCAGCTACCGGAATTAAGGTGAGGGTAACGTGCATCTCATCACGGCTAAGTTTTGTCTGTTCAGAATATTAATAATTTAACTTATGGATGATTTAACCTTAAAGTCAAAAAGGGAGGCCTCAATCCTGCAGTGGGGGCTCGGCCTCTGGGCCTGTGCGGTGTCCTCCCAAGATGGACTCTCATGGATCTGATGGCAGGAACAGTCACTAACTGTATCAGAGTAACTAGAACACAAGTGGGGAACTCTTTCCTTACCATGGGCCACTTTGAAAATTAATCGTGCATAGAATTGAGGGTGCTTAAGGGGTGTGGTCAGGATGGGAGAAGGAAATTCCAGATCATGCAGGGCCGATCTTAGAATTTGCAAGACCCAGGACAAAGATAAAATGTGAGCCCCTGGTGGCCTCATCATCTCCATGTGACACCATTCCCTCAGGACAGCCTCCACAGGGCCTGTAAGTAGCTATTTTCGAGGACCCAGTGTGTGGGAATGGGGGCCCTGTACCTTGCCTTGGAGAAAATGGGAGTCACTGCAGGCCCCTCAGAAGTAGAGAAATAGCGAGACTTGGGGAGGTTGCCCCAGATTGCTCTGTGGTAGGGGCAGTCGTACAGATTCGGATTGATCTGTAGTGGCTCATAATGAGCTGTTACGGAGCAATCCATATTGAACCAAAATTGTGCCAAGAAATGCTAGTTGCACTTCAGTTTAAAATCCATTAAATTAAAAAGAAAATCACTGTGCATATGCAAAAAGGCCACCAGACCATTCTGCGCATGCAGGCCCTCTTCCAAAAGGGCAGCAGCAGCTTCACCGCCATTTTGGAAAAGGGCAGCCAGTCAGCGCATGCGCAGCAGCCATTTTGTGCATGCACAGACTGGCTGCCCTTTTCCAAAATGGCGGTGACACAGCTACTGCTATTTTGGAAGAGGGTGCGCATGCGCAGAGTGCCCCGGTGGCTATCTTGTGCATGTGCAGTGATTTATTATATATTTTAAAAAATATTTTAAAGGTTTTAATTGATACAAATACAGATCCATAATACGGATTCATATTTCAATCCCAAAATTGTGAGATCAGAACCACAAATGAATCTGAACCACAATTTCATCCGTAAGACCACCCCTACCCTGTGGGAAGGCTAACTCTGGCTTTATGTCATGGATTCCTCCATCCTCAATCCTTGAGTGAATGCTAGGGTGGCCAGATAGGCAAATGTTAGAGGACACTTATGAGAAATACAGGTTTCAGGGTTGCACTGGCTCCACTGCAACCCTGTAATCTGTATTTCTCATAAGTGTCCTCTAAAATTTGCATATCTGGCCACCCTAGTGGATGCCCTCTTCCCGAGCTCACTTGTTCAGTGCTTAAGAGTAGAAGCTGGATCCATGGTCCAGATCCAGGAACTGGAAAAGGGAGAAATAAACCACAGCCATGGGCACGATTTGTCCCATGGGCCATAGGTTCCATCCCACAGGCTATAGGTTCCCCACTCCTGAGCTAAACCCTGGCCGTTCCTCTCTCAAACTCATTCGATACCAGCTCTCTGTTCCGACCTTTTAAAACAACACTGGTAAGAGTTTTCAGTGCAGCCTCCTAGGATGAATTTTTGGGGGAGGCTAAACAGCAAAAGGAAATTGCGCTGCTTACAAAGCATGATAGATTGACAGTCCCGGAGAATTAAAGTCTTCTCTTCACCAGAATAGCTACAGCACAAGCCACGCCAACACCAGCTTCCCCAGCCCACACAGCCGACATGCCGCAGCGAGGGTAGCCGGATCAACGTCTCAGCTATAACGTAATGCTATGGAACTGAGGGATTCTGATATAAAGGGATGACCGTTATGTTCCTTACGTTGGGAAGGAAGAACATCCGGCCTGGCGGACAAATGCAGCCCATGGCAAGTTTTTATGTGGCCCCTTTTCGGTTCCTGGATCTGGCCCCTGGATCTCGTCCCTTCTTCCCCAAATGTGGCGGCCCGCCTCCTTTCGGGGACGGGTCGTCGGGAGCACATAACACCTGTGCTCCGGGCTCTGCACTGGCTGCCGATAGCGTGCCCAGACAGGTTCAAGGTGTTGGTACCCTTCACGGTCTCGGCCCCTCGTACCTCAGGGATCGCCTCGCCCTCCGCGCCCCAGAGCGGCTCCTTCGGTCTGCTGGGGGTGCCTTCTTGGAGGTCCCCCGTGTTAAGCGGGGGGCCATAATGGAGAGGGCATTCTCGGTGGCCAGGCCGCGTCTTTGGAACTCCCTTCCGGAGGAGGCTCTCCTGGCCCCGAGCCTCTTGACATTCCGGCGAAGATGCAAAACCTGGCTGTTCGCCCAGGCCTTGGGGGGGCGGGCGTGGGGTTAATGGTTTATCTCCCCTACCCTATTTGGTTTCAAATATCCCAGGCCTGTTTTAATATTTAATATTTGATATTGTATATGTTTTAAATGGTTTTATATAATGTATTTTTTTTTATTGTTGGAAGCCGCCCTGAGCTGTTTTCAGGAGGGGCGGGGTATAAATTGAACAACTAAATAAATAAATAAGTGCTGAAAAACTGAGCCCAGGTTAAGGGAGCAGAGGTGAGGGCATGCACTCACGGTTAGGGAGCAGATCCACAGAGCCATGATCTGGACCCTCCTTTTCCTGAGTGCACCCCTTAAGCAACCCCACCCCCAATTTCTCTGCAGCCCTTGAAAGAGATGTTCAGTTTAATTGAAGCTTTTACCCAAAAAATGAATTACAGTAGCCTTTCCCTTTTTCTAACGGTTGAGCTACTGTTTGGGTGTCAGATGCTCCTAGGTTAGGAAATATTCCTAGGACCCTGGCCTCCATAGATCCTGGACTGCCCCCACCAAGACACTCTGCTCCCCTGTGACTCTGTTAGGTTGGTGGATAGAACACAAATGAACACACAAAAGAAGCCCTTTTGGTCATCCCTATTCAAACCATTAAAAATGCCCTGCAATTTTCAGGCATGTGTTTGTTTGCTTCGTGCCTCTCAATTTCCGCTTCTAACTGATGCTTTGAATTGTTGGTCTAGCCGTTTAAGGAACTTTCCAGTTTCATGGCATGTTGTGCTGGCCAGGGGGGTGTTTAGCCCCGAGTACGGCGATCTATAGGAGTGCACTGTGGTTTGATCTAGGTTTACTTTTGATCTTTTTGTGTTTTGTGGTTCGGGGACTTGTCATGCTTCCATCGGTGATTGGATGGGGTGGGACGACAGCATGAGAGTCCCTTGCCTGGTGCTCTGGAGCTTGCTGATACCAGGATCCTTTACTGGTGTTTATTGTAGGATCACCACCTATGCATGTACGCACATCCAAAGGGCTGTGCCCCTTTACACACACACACAGGCTGCACCCCCTCTCTTGCTTATTTCCCAGCCAACTGTAGCGGCTCCCAAAATGTTTGAGACGCAAAAAATCACAAATTGGCGCTGAAACCAGAAAAGAAATCAGAAATACAAAAATGACCACACACCCCCTCCTTGCACATCCCTAATTGAAAAGAACAATCTTAGCACTCTGCTCGCATCAAACATTCTTTGTGGAGCGGCAATGTATTCACATGTCACCTATATAGAAACTGGTACACGTGTTTGTCACCTTAGACAGCTCCAATAAGGCCAGCTGAGGTTTGGCTCATGGAAACCAATCAAAACAATTTTCAACTGATTTTCATAGCTAATCATGAGAAAAGAACGAGTCTAGTCCCGTGCGGAGAGCCTACTGGACTTAGAACTTGGGAGTCCTGAGTTCGAGTCCTGGCTCAGGGGTAGGGTGACCAGACATACAAATTTTAGAGGACACTTATGAGAAATACAGGTTGCAGGGCACCAATGCAGCCCTGCAAACTGTATTTCTCATAATTGTCCTGTAAAATTTGCATATCTGGCCCACTCTACTCAGGGGACTTTTAGCCCAGGGGAGCAAACTGGGGTTGCCATGTTTGTTTTGGTATTCAATCCCAAAATCAAGGTAGCTGTGTCTGTTACCATGGGCTCTGAACTTACCTTGACCCAAAGTCAGTGGCCTAACAAGGCTATAGAGGCAGGGCAGTTGTCTCACGTCCCAATTTTGGCCCTCATAAATGCAAGGGGATGGGGTCTCCAGGATGGGGGTCAGGACTTACCCACAAAAGCAGCACCGCCCCAGCTCCAAGCATGCTTCCCTGTCCCCGAGCAGCAGCAATCCCGAAAGGAAGGAAAGTTTTAAGTATGCTCAAGAACAGGGCCAATACCACTCCACTCCCTGCCCAGCCTGAAATCTTCCTGCGTGGTTGGGCCTTTTGCAGGTGGGCTGAGTGCTGCTAGGAAATGTTCAGAGTGGGTGGGGGCAGAGCACTGGCCCTGCTTCCTCTCCCACCCACTCTGAAAATGTCTTAGAGGTGCTGAAGCTGGTTTCAAAGATTCCTCTTCGAGTCGGGGGGCCCAGGCTCCATGGTAGCTACACACCCGCCCAAAGTAGGATAACTTACCCGCACCCTGGGGTAGCAAAACACCATGTGCCTGTTCCCTGCTTTATCCTTGGAGAAAGCAGAGTTATCTCAAGGTAGCTGCATGTCTGCATAAGCCCTCAGAACAATAAAGCCACCACCCCCACACAAAATTATGCAGATTACGATTTGCAGGCTCTGCTATGCGTTGGTGAGGAGGGGGGGAAAGGAGAGAGACAAGCAAAAGAATGAGATTCAAATCTCCCACACAATGAGACAAATATAAATCCATCCCCCACCAACCCCTCCCATCTCTCCTCTGTGCTTGCTTGAGCCTCCCAGCAACCACAGGCACGGATTACAGGGGGGATGTGATTGTCCAAGTGTCTCATTAACAAGGTTTCGTCCAGTCAAGATGGGTTGGTCTGCTGGCTTTTTGTTGTTGTTGTTGTTGTTGTTTTCCAGTTTTTAAAAAGCAACCTGAGGCTGAAAAAAGTATTCAAGAAACTCTGCAAGTGACATTAGCCTTGCAAGCGTTGACATGGGTTAGAAGGCAAATTTGTCAGAAACAAATGCCGGATTGACAGGCAGAAAAGTGTCCCAAAGGGGGCGCGCTGACTTTGTGCGGCCAGGGGCGTGACGTGAGATTGGGGCGCTGCCTCCTGTGCCCACAAATGGGCCGCTCCCCAAACATTGGCCAAAGGGATCACCAAAGCCAACAGCGTATCCGACTGATCGCCGGGTGTCTAGCTCCCCAACATTTAAGCAGATCCCAAGAGCTTATTTGATATCACTGGCTGGGAATAAATCACCTCTGGATTAGGAAAATTTCCACTAAGAAAAACAATACACCCTGTCCCCTGCTCTGAGTTTCTAGCCTGCAGAAAATGGGAGCTGAGCATCTCCCCCAGCGCACTGCTCTCCCCTCCCCTGCTTGCAAACACTAGGGGTGGGGTACTCACCCAACCTGGCAGCCTCAGGGATCCCCCATCCACTCAGCTGACAGGCAGAGGGCATGGAAAGCAAGCGCTGAACCTCTCGCAGCAGCTCGACGGATGGATCTGCTTCCAAGGAATCCTAGCCTCCCACACCCAGGTCCCAGGCAGACACTCCAGGCGCTCCGCTACCTGCAAGGTAAACTTTGGCAACAACAGTGCCCTCCAGTGGAGAAGAGAAAGGCTCCCTCCTGAGCCAGTGGGGGAGAAAAAACAATAATAAAGTAAAATCACAGCCCAGCAGCTGCGCTCCTGGCTGCAATTGAGAGTGATGCTTCAGCAGCACCAGCTCTTTCTTGCAAACTAGCAAACCTCTCCCCTGCAAAAAGAAAGCAGAGCCAGGACCTGGGATGTTGGGCTGCTGCACTGAGTCTCCCTGGGAAAGCAGCCTGGCCAACTCGGGCGCAAGCCTCCATCCATTAGTGTCAATGACTCAGCTCCCATTGGCTGTAATGGGTAGAGGAGTGTACTTTGAGTCTTCAGAAACCCAATTAAAGCTCAGGCTCATGGGTGCTGGAAAGGGGGGGGGCCTAGGGGGTGTAGTTGCACCCCACTGCCTCCCACCGGGCCCTGCCCATTCTGAGCTTTTCCTGAGCAGGATGCCTGGTCCATGTCAGAAAAGGATGGAAATCCCCTTTGCCCTGCCCCTTTCTGCCATGACCACGCCCCCTTTTCAGGCATCACATGTCATGTCAGAAAAGGGTGGGGTGAAACAGTTCTGCTGCTCTCCTTCTTCAAACGTAATTCTGTCAGCACTCCTGCTCATGCTCCTAAAAATCAAGAGATTGGCTGTAAAATATGGGATTTATTATTATTTATTATTTGATTAATAATAAATTAATAATAATTAACTAATAATAAATAATAATAAATAACCAAATGGGTACTTTTTATCGATCTTCTTGTTTAGGGCACGGTGCAGTCATGTTTTCAAACTTTTGTCTACAAATATGAGGACTAGAGACTGTTTTCTAGGGATAGGACTCGGGCAAATTTCAGATTCATTTTTTTTTCAAAAAAAATTATTCAGTTCTCTGAGAATTTCGGTTCTCAATTCGGTTTTGGATTTTGGCTTTTTGCATTAAACTTGTTTTCAGTGTTTTTTGCATTTTTTTGTAATTAAGATTTTATTGCTTAACACCAGAGGTCATAGAAAAACATAAAATACAGGAACATATCAATCACCAATAGACATAACTGCCCATACACTATAATCAAACCAAATTACTTCTGTTTAAACAACAATTTACTCCTTGCCACTGCAGCCAAAAATTTTACAAACTGCAATCGTAATCCTTTCACTTGTATCCTCCAATAAAATTTTAGATTTTTCTGCCTGCAAAATAAAAGGCACTCTACTTATAATTGGGGCAAGATACTTAGCCCTAAGGTCATGATAGTATGAGCAGGAAAATAAAATATGCTCTAAAGTTTCCACAGCTCCCTGCCTACAAGAACATTTCCTCTGATCAAAAGGTATCTTTTTATAGCGGCCCTGAAGGAAAACAGTTTAAACGTGCCCAGATGAAGACTCTCAGTTCTTCCAGATTCCACTCTACTAAAATAAGAAGGATATCTGTCCCCTTCATGCCTTAAAGAAATATACAGCTGCATTGAATTTCTTGCCTTTATATCCGCCAACGTGTCTTGGACATAAATATCCAAAATACGTTGCTTTATTGGTCTAAAAGCAGCCTTCTGACTCAAGGGTAGTAATACTTGCCTAGAAAAACCCCATGAGCTTACTTTCCCCTCAATCATCTCTACCCATTGGCTCTTTATCTTATCAGACATCACCAATTGGGACATAAAGGCAGCCTGCTCAAGGATTAATCTAAGTCAGTAACCTACAGCCTGAATTGGAATTTTGGCTTCAGCTGACCTTATGTTACATTCCAATTGCAAAACAGAATTAGGAACACACCCGGGAGTGGCCATAATTAACCTAAGAAAACTAGCTTGCACAGATTCCCGTTCTGATAGCTTCCCCCAAGCCCATAAATGTCCACCAAACAACATTTTCGCCAAACACTTGGCCTCAAACACTTTCAGTGCTGGTTTTATCAAATAACCCCCAATAGATCTAAAAAAAACTATAAAGCACCTTCACCTCTGATGCTGCTTGTGCTAACGCTGTTTGATTTTGCGCCGTCCAACTACTATTTTCCTGGAAAATCTAACCCAAATATTTAAACACCTTTACCTACTCAATTTTATGGGTATCCAAAGCCCATTTACCGACTTTCCTGGATTTCAAATAGTGCATAATTTTAGTTTTATCATAATTTATTTTAAGTTGGTTTATCCTACAATATTCTGAAAAAGCATCCAATTGTCTTCTTAACCCCGCTTGAGTTGTAGCTAATAGAATTGCATCGTCTGCATAAAGAAGACACCCCACATATCTCTCGGCTATTCTTGGGGGATGAAAATGATTCTTTGTAACATGCTCAACCAGATCATATTTAATATTTAATATTTGATTGTTTTAAATGAATTTTATTGTATTTTATTGTTTTTATTGTTGGAAGCCGCCCCGAGCTGCGTTGCAGGAGGGGCGGGGTATAAATTTGGAAAAAATAAATAAAATAAATCATTCAAATATAGATTGTACAATGTTGGGGCCAGAATACACCTTTGGTGGCACGCCCCTTTTGCTGTGGGCACCAAATCTGACAGGGTCCCATCATTGTCCAATCTAATACACTCGAGCACTCTGCTCTTCCTCCATCCCCTCCCTCCCACGCCTCCCCTGCTCCCCAAACCGCCTTCGTCCCTTCTCCCTCACTGACCCACACACGTGGAACTCCCTCCCTGCCCTCGTCCACCTTGCCCCCACCCTCCACACTGTCAAGTCCCTCCTCAAAACCCACCTCTTCCGCTCCGCCCTTCCTAACTCCTGCTAATCACCCCCACCCAGGATTATCCCCCACCTGCTATCTGCAAACTCCCAATTTACTGTAACCAAGCCAAGAACGTGTACCTGAGCTCTCGCATCCTCATGAATGTTGCATCCCTTGTCTCTCCCTCTGTTCCCCCTTCCCTGTCTCCCCTCCCCATGTCTTTAGATTGTAAGCTCTCGGGCAGGGACTGTGCCTATCTTATTCTTTGTAAAGCGCCAGGTACATTGCTGGTGCTATATAAATGCTTATAATAATAATAAATTTAATTAATAAAGAAGAATCCCTATGGAGGGCTCTAATCAAAAACAGCAGGCAGGGGGATATGCCCAAATTTTCCAATTTCTCCCACATTTTTGCATTTTAAAAAATGGGGGGAAATCAACGCAAAAACCCCCCCGAATAACCCAAAACCAAATTGAGAGATGAAATTTTGGGAGAACTGAATCAGACATTTTGGGGGGGGGGTGTCGATTCAGTTCTAACTGAATCCGAAATTCCCATTTCTACCGTTTTCTTTTCATGAAAGCTGAGATTTTCATGATTCTATTATAAGTCTCCTGATTTGGGGCTTTTCTGTCTTCACAAAGACCAAGGAACTGTAGAAAATACCAAATACGTCCAAGGACTTATACAGTGGCCTGGGCTCATGTCCCAATTATGGGCCCTTAGTGGAACATTTTCCAAAGCAGTGGCTCTCTCAAGGCTCCTGACTAGGGTGGCCAGACCGCCCCTTTAAAAGAGGACGCTTATGAAAAATACATGTTGCAGGGCTACATTGATTCCAGTGCAGCCTTGCAACATGTATTTTTTATAAGCGTCCTCTTTTAAAGGGGTCACCCTACTCCTGGCCACCCCGGCTCCAAGTGAGGCCCATGGAGTGGCACTCCCGGCCACTTTGAAAATTTCCTCTGTAGTAAGGCCCTTTGCAAGCAGACTGAGTGCCGGTAGAAGATTTTCAGAGTGGATGATATCAGAGCGTTAGCCCCGTTCCCTCCTCTACCCACTCTGAAAATTCCCTAGCAATTCTCAAGCCTCTTGCAAAATGTCCCGCTATAGGCCAGGGCCCAGGCTCAGCGGCGCCACCTCGCTCCATGGCCCCTAGGCCCCTGGACTCATAAAAACATGGTCTTTTTTTAGTAAAAAAAAATATTGAATGAAAGCCATTTATAACAATGTAATAAAGAAATACAATGATGACAGTGTAAATAGCAAATATAACAGAGATTCCAAGCACTTGAAAGGACACTGGGGAGATGATGGAACGACAAGAAATTAAGTGGAATGAGACGCAAGATAGCTGAGCTTCTGTCCCTCTTTATGCACCTGGAGTTTGGAGAGGTGTGCGCGTGCGTTAGTGTGTGAGGGGGTGGAGCTAATTGGTTGAGGGAGGAGCATGCCCCTCATTGGCTGCTTGAAATGTTGGATGATATGCCACAGTGGGCAGTGCCAGCGGGGCAGGGCAAAGGGACTGTCGCGCCCCTTTCCGACGTAGCTTATGGTGCATCATGATGTCATGAACCTCCATAGGTACTTCCCCAGTGCCTGGTTGCCTTTGGGGACTGGAAGAGGGTGAGCCAATTGAAGCTGAATCCAGTCAAGACTGGAGTGATTATTATTATTATTATTAAACATTGTGATGATGGTTGGCCTGTGACTTGAGGGAAGGGGAGGAATTGAGACTCCTGTCATTGATGGGATCCAGACTCCTCTGGTTACTCACATTCGCAGCCTGGATCCCTTGCTGAGCCAGGAATATCAGGTTGCAGCGGTGGCCACAGGGACGTAGCTGCCATTGGACAAACAGGGGCATTCGTCCCAGGGCCCATACTGGCTGGGGGCCCAATAGCCAAGGTAGCTAAATCCACCCCACCCCCTGACTTCCGGCTGCTGTGTGGGCGCCTTCCCCCTCCCTGCCCACAGATGCAACATTGTGTCTGAACCAATGTTGCAGCCACGGGCAGGGAGTGGGAGGGGCCCCATGCAGCAGTCTGCGTCAGGCCAGGTCACAAGCCTTGCGGCTTGGCTCGCCCCCCCCCCCATATGCCGTGTTGTGGAGGAGGAGTCCTCCCCACCAATCCGGACCCAGTCCGGGCAGCACTGGGAAGGTACCCGGCAGCCACTCCACTCAGCAAGGAACTGCTGCCGGGCAACTTCCTGCTCCAGCGCTCCCTGAATCGAGCTGGCCCAGCCTGGCCCAGCCCACCCAACCAGTCCCCGGCCTCCAGGGCTGGTCGGGTGGAGCAGCAATGGCACTGCTGCTGCTGCTGCTGCTGGCCACGCTCTGCCCCAGCATGCAGGTCGTGAGCCGCAAGGCACAGAGTGCACTGTGGGACCAGCTCGCCACTGGCCCGGAAGAGGGATGGGCCCAGCAGCAGGCCACCAGCAGCACGCGGCAGACTCTGCAGAAAGCAAGTAAGTCCCGAGCACCAGCAGCCCAGCGCCCCTAGGCCGGCCAGCGGCTTCACCACCAGCAGGAAAAAAGAGGGGGGCCCACGGACATTTCTTGCCCCTGGGCCCATCCCAAGCTAGCCACGCCCCTGAGTGGCCAGCAGTTCCCTTCACCAACTCTGTCTGGTGGGGAGGATGTGGCCCTTGATTTGGACCAGGCCACCATCATCCAAAACCGTGAGGCTAGATCACTGCAGGGCGCTCTATGTGGGGCTACCCTTGGTGACTGTTTGGAAGTTGCAGCCGGTGTAGAGCGCTGAATTGACCTGGCTCCTTTTGGGGGTGGGTTGCTGTGAGCACGTTATACCTGTGCTTCAGAGTCCGCAATGGTTCCCAGTAGCTTCCTAGGCACAATTCAAGGTGCTGGTTTTGACCTTGAAAGCCCCAAACAGCCCGAGCCCCACATGTCTGAAAAACCACCTCTCCTGCTACACCCCATTGTGATCCCTGCGGTCGGCAAGGTGAATTCTCACACAGGTACACCTGCCAGTCCGGTACATATAGGGAGGCATTCTCGGTGTCTGTTCCAGTGCTGTGAGACTCCCTTCCCCTTGAGACTCATCAAACCCTGGGACTGAGCATTTTCCAAAGACTTTTCTTTTTGGCCAGGCATTCAGCCGGCAGGGATAGGGGTTGGGGGGGGGAGGGGAGATTCTAGGAGACTGGGGCAGACTTTTTAGGGGTTTTTTTAAAAATATTTTTTAATGTATTTTTTATACAGTTCTTATTTTGTAAGCTGCCCTGAGTCTTAGGCGGTTTTAGACGAGACGGAAACGGCAGCTGAGCCCTTTATCAGCCGCCATTGTTGCCGCTCGTCTAAATCCCCGGCGCACTCTACCGCCGGATCTCTGTCGCGTGAAGCCGGCCCGGCGATCCTGCCTCCTTCAAGACAGATTGCTGCTGTGCCGGCTTCACGCCGCACTTCCGGGTTCCTTCCCAGATAGCGCATGCGCAGAAGGGAGCGCATGCGCACATACACTCTACGCCGTGTCTGAGGCTCTTCTGAACATCAGACACGGCGTAGAGGGGAAGGCGGCTGCCCGATGGCGGTATTGAACGATCTCGCTTGTGAGTGGGATCGTTTAAAAGCGCCCTTAGGGAAAAGGTGGGGTATAAGTTTGAATGAATGAATAAGGGCCAAGAAACATTGTAAAGGGGGCAGAAAAGTCTCAATCTATCCCGACTCCACTTCACTCCCCTCTACCTGATGTGGCCACCCCCAACATCCCTGGAAGCTTCAATTCACCTGGGCACCCCTAGCTGACTTGGAAAAACTGGGGATTCCACCAGAGTCCCGGGCAAAATCCAGTCTCTGGGGCAAAACCCAGGGAAGTGTCAGTATTACTCACAAACTTTGGTAGCTGGGGAAAATTAAGGATCTGGGGAAACTGTCAGGGAATATTAAGGATCTTCTCCCATTGCTCAGCTTTCAACCACATCCCTTGACACACCTCGCTTTTCCTATTCGCTGTCTCGTACGCCAAAAATCAACGTAAACCACTCACCTGTGATTCTGTAACGTGGGTGATTCCAAACAAATCCCATCCAATCCCACTGCGCTCCTCCAAAAACCTGGGGAGCCTCCTTGCCACCACCCCTACCCCCCACGAAAGTGAAGCCTGGAGAGTTTTGAAAAATCAGTCAGCAAAACTCGGCAGCGGCAAACACAGCTTTGCTAGACTAACCAGCCGTCTGAGAGAGTTTGTTCTTCTGCTAATGGCTGAGCGGCACAGGCAGAAGCTGGTTTTCTTTCCAGAGCAAGCTTGCCCAAACATCAGTCTGGAACAGACTTTCAAGCACACTCCGCCTCAGGCAGACTTTGGTGTTTGTCTGCAAACAGCACCGCTGGCAGGAAAGGCAGACGGCTGCACAGTCTCAAGAGTTTCACAGTAAGGAACGCTTTCACCGATCACGTACTTATACAAAATAAACGAAAGCTTTTTCATTTGTGATTGTAGCTTAGGTCGTTTTTACACAGGATGCGCCCACGGAGGTCCACCCATCCCCCACCCACTGGAGCAACCATGGGTGGGTGGGCGGGTGGGCGTGCGCTCCTGTGGCCCACCCACGCCCACACATGGAGCATTGGAGGGAAATCCGGGACACCCCATGAGGGGGCATGAGTGGGTGACACACCCATCCTGGCCAGTCTGGTTCCCCCTCCCTCCCCAGAAATGCATGTACGTTCCATGTGACGTGCACGGACCCGTCCCCCCAATCATGCCCATGTAAAAACGGCGTTCGTTGCCACTTTTTTTGCTCAATTGCCCAGCCTGCTTGGGTTTATTATGGGTTCCCTGGCCCAGCCACTCCTGCTAAACCCTATGTCCTAATAACTCTGACACACCGTCAAACACTGATTTCCACCAATTAGTTGAGCTCAGTTCTGGAGTATTTAGCTAGGGTTTGATCGTGAAAAGAACTGTCCGTGTCCCCGGTCCTGCAAACTTCTCTGTACAAGCAAACTCCTCATGAAGATCCACCCACCCAGAGCTGTTTGCATACCCTCCAACGTTTGACGGAGAGAAATAGGTACATTTCATTCCACCCTTAATTGGCATTTACTTGCATGTGTTTAAGAAGAATTGGTAATAGCCCACTGACTAACCTTGGGGGGTGAGCGGGACAAAAGAGTGGGCATTTTCAGACGAGATGCTACCCTGCATGACTACCCAGGAGCCACGGAGCCAACTGCCTGTCTGAAGGTGGAGTGGCGCTCCCGGAAGCCTCGAAGCACCCACTCAGGGCCACACATGGAGCACTGCCGGGAAATCCAGAGTGCTCCTTGTGGAGCAGGCCAAACTGATGCATGTCAACGAGCAGCTACCGGAGCCCCTGCCTGTATGAATGGCAGCAGCCAGCCCCACCAGCAAACAGGTCCACCGGTCATAGGCTCCGTGTGCGGGGGGAAGCGGCCATTGCAAGTCACAAGAACTGGCCGGGAGCACTGGGGAACCCAGGTTCTCCAGCACCTGTGCCAGGGACATACCACTTGCAAAGGTCAGCAGGGCACATTACTCCACCCCTGCCCTATGGTCCATGGCAGAGGGAGTGCGTGGAGACTGCCTCTGGGGCCGTGGTAGCTACGTTGGGAGGAGCCCGTTTGAATCCCTCCCCACACCCTCCGTTACCGGGGTTTGGTTTGGGGCCCTCACTCCTTTTAGAGGCTGTCCCCCATTTTCCCCACCAGCCAGTTGCCTGTGCCCGCGTGGGTCCCCATGTGATCAGAAAACCTTCACTGCAATCAAGGAGCTTTCAGAGGTCTGAACCCCTAGCCAAGCCTCCCCTTGATCTCCCCACCCAGACGTAACGCAGAGAACGTTCTCTGGCCACCTGTAGCTTGGAAGACTTTGCAGTGGGGTTGTCTTATATGAAAAAGGTTTGTCTAGGCTCTCACCTAGATAGGAGTACCCCCAAGTGAATTCCCCAAGGCCAAATAAAGACACAAGCACGCTAGGCTTGGTTATAAAACATATATTGAGTACATACAAGTACAAGGCTGTTGATCAGATAGTGCAAGTCAATAAATCAAACATAAAATCCATGCATTCTAAATCCACTGATATTCCCTGACTGTCTCTTACCCTAAGAGGTACAATACAGGTCCATCAGATGCTGTCTCGGTCTGAATGTTGAAGACCGGGTTCAAGTCTTAGTTCATGGTCAGGTTTTTAGTCCATAGTTTGCATTCTTGCAGCAGCTACTCTGAGCTGTTAACTTGTTGAAGTCCAAGATGGAAGAGATCTAATTCTTGAAGAAGAACTTCCTTCTTCTTCCTCGCTGGAGGCCCCAGGTCACTTCCTGTGTCTCCTGGCCATTGTCATTGTAACAAGGTGGCAGGGCTGACCTGGCCGTTGCTTGGCAATAAACTGCCCACTTGTTATAACAAAGGGAATACCTCCCCCCACTCTGGCAACTGGATTCAGTATCTTGCTTCAACTGAGCTTACACTCTGTTAACCCTTTATACTACATTACACAGATCCCCAAAATGTGTGTCATCTCCCCACAAATGGGTGTGTTGCCCCTATGTCCCCATGACTCCCTCCACCTCCGTGGAGCCATGCTGTGGCCACAGACCATCCCACCATTGCCTTGCTCGTTTGAAAACACCCGGTGTCTGTGCATGAGGCTCTGTGCACACATATGTTTGTATGTGTAGGACTGATGATTTAGACTATTCAAAAGTCCAAAATCTCAAATGGGTGCACTGACTTTGACTCTAACGTTTTATTTTTAAAGACACTCAGAGGATCCCAGGTGGAAGCAGTGACAGTCCCTTTCAGCACACTAAATAATCATCTCTCTCAAACACACTCACCCCTCCTACCTTTTTAAGTTTTAATCTTGATCCCAGGCACACAGGTCCCTTCGGCCTGGGCGTTACCTTTCGTTGTTCTTTGATAGCCCTGCTTATCCCACGCTTGCGCAAGTGAGAAAAGGTGCCCCAACCCTGCCCCCCCAGCAATGAATAATAACAACCACAACAGCCAGAGCAGGCAGTCAGCCAGCACTTTCTCCTGCTGGATTAACGAGGTATTAATGACCCCCTTTGTCCCCTGTACCCAGTACAAACCGTACCCTGCTGGGAGCCCAGTAGAAGATAACAAATTCTGTTACTTTACCATCCCAAAAGGTATTGTTGGAGAGCATGAGTTTGCAGGACCTCAGCATACTGCATCTTTGTCTCTAGCTGCACAAGCATTCTTATTGTCAGTGGTGTAGCTAACATGGAGTGATGGGGCTCAGTCAAGCACGGGCAGGGTTGCCACCTATGCACATTTTTAAGGAACACTTACATAGAATAGAATAACATTTATTAATGGCACTAGCTCTTGCCTTGGCCAAAACCGCCACCAATCTGCATCCAGGGAGGGAGGCCTCCTTGAGTCCCTTCCTCCCTCGGAGGGAGGAAGGGACTCAGGGAGGCTAAGAGCTGCTGACGCACGTGCAGTTCTTAGTTCATACCGGGGGCACCTCTATTGGACGCCCAGGTATGAACTTTAGCACTGCTCAGCCCCTGCAATGAAAGAGTGCCCCCTGCGGCACTCTTTCATTGCAGGGTCCCTTTATGCGGAGTGGACAGCGCTTCTAGCCACCCACTCCGCATAAAGGGAGAACGCCTCCCTTTTGTCCCTGAAGGCTTCCTTAGGAAGCCTTTGGGAGGGGGGGTGAGAATGTTCAGAGCCACCTTGAAGAACTTCATTTAGAGAGGCAGAAACCTTCAGAAGGTTTCTGTCTCCCTAAACAAGGTTCTTCGAGATGACTCCAAACATTCACCACAACACCGATGTGGCCGATTTATTTATTTATTTATTTTATTTTTTTAAGGCAAGCCTCTGCTGGTGGGTCCGGGGGGGGGGGGAGGTCCTGGGGGGCCAGGAGGGGCATTGCCCCTGCTTCCCTAGGTGGCCCATCAAAAATTGGGTTCCTTTTTTCCAGTGGTACCAGAGCGAACAAATTCTGTTGTCACTTCTTGGTTTGTAGAATAGAATAAAATTTATTCTATGTATTCAATAATGGCACTAGCTCTCGCCTTGGCTAAAGACAATATTACAAACACATATAACAAACATATATAAAACCAACAAAAGCAGCAAACAGGGAGAGAACTAAGCAGATCATTGTCGGTTCAAAATGATGATTTATCTGGGCATTTCCTAGGAGTGACATCCATCTCAATAATTACAAAGTTTAGCTTCTAATATCTCAAGTCCCGACAACAAGGGGTAGTACATAGCCTGTAAGGATCAAATCACAGGTCCCCCACCAGCAGCCGTAGCCCTGAACTTGTGTCTAAACCAGCCTTCAGTCTCTTACAAGGCTGAGTCTCTTATACTCTTCACATATCAGCAATAATATAGCACAATAATTTAATTGCAGCGTAACTTACAAAAGTTAACATCCCTCCGACAGATTCCCCTCTCTCAGCTTCATAGCCAAGAACATAAAGGACGTCACTGCACGCATTACTGACTCCTCCTGAGTGGCAAGCACAAATTTCAATTTACTTACAACTAACCCATCTTTTCCTGTACCATATAGTGGTTTTAGCCAAACTTTCCTTATCTCAGAATACATCAGACAAAACAATAATACATGTTTAAGATCCTCAATCTCCGATTCCCCACAGTAACACAATCGCTGTTCTCGTGGGATGTTATTATATCTCCCTAAGAGCACGGCTGAGGGAAAGAGTTGAAAACGCAGGAGGGAAAAAGTCCTTCTGGAGGTTTGATTACCTAGCTTATCCAGATAACACTCAAAGCCATGTTGCGATTTTATATATTTTAGCCAGGGGGCAGCTTTCCGTTCTGTAATTGCAGCCATATCTTCCTGTTTCGCAATATCCAGCATTTTGGCCTTAACTATACTCCGCTGCCATCTCCTATCTTTCCCGCACAAATAAGGGAAGGAGAGGCCCAGGTACCCCATGCGGGATGCCACCTGGGATAACCACGGGTATTTCAGGGCCCCTTGATACACTAGTTTTTCCTGCAAACACAGAAAGGGTAAAGCCGTCTCCCCTTGTAGGCACAAACGGGACCAATATCCGATTGCTGCCTGTTTAGCTAAGTGGGAGATAGAGGTCATTCCAGTTTCTGCTCGAAGAACTGCAGCAGGAATTCCCTGAGGGACCCGGAGCAGACTACGGAGAAATCTATTTTGCACTACTTCAAATATTTGTAAAGACTGTGCTGTCATCAATTCCGTCCCAAAGAGCAAGATGGAATGCACCTTCATTTTAAATATATCTAGGACAGCTGGGACAGCTGAGACAGCAATTCCAGCAGAGCTGGCGGTCAGCCTTAAAATCCCTTTCGCTTCCACCAGTGCCTTAGCTGCTATTAATTTTTGGTGCCTCTCCCAGGAGCCATTTCTAGATATTGTAATCCCCAGATAAACATAAGAATCCACCTGTACAAAGTGATTGCCATTTATATTCCAGACTTTTGGCAGTTAATATTTAAACCTTTATCAGTACAATAATTTATTCGTTTCTCAAGCTGCTTACACATCCCCTTCTTAGTCTGGGCCATCATGACCACATCATTGGCATACATGAGGACAGGGGTAGCCCGGTATTGGATCCTAGGCGGGTGGCACTCATCATTTGCCAATATTTGAGGCAGATCGTTAAGGTATAGACTAAACAGTAATGGAGCAAGCACACATCCTTGTCTGACTCCCTTCCATGTAGAGAAGGGCCTAGATAATGAGCCATCCCTACCCAACCGGATTCTTGCCTGGTTACCTGTATGAATACTTATAAGGAGGCTTAGTAAACCATCATGTATGCTGAGTCGGTGCAAATGACGCCATAATTTGGCCCTAGGGACTGAGTCAAAGGCCTTCTGGAAGTCTATAAAGGCAATAAACAATTTACCGGCCCTAATCTTTGCATACTTGGTAATAATATGCAAGATAGTAAAGCAACTATCAGCAGTAGATCTATTTCTACGGAAACCGAATTGCTTCTGCGGGAGAAGGTCCCGGGCCTTAGTCCATTGTTCTAAATGCTTCAACAATACTTTAGCATATAGTTTTCCTATAACTGGCAAAAGACTTATCGGGTGATAGCAGCTAGGGTCCTCAGGGTCTCCCTTTTTAAACAACGGAACAATGATAGATACACCCCACTCCTGGGGAACTCTCCTATGTCTATTAATCGATGTAAAAAGACCGGCCAGGATAGGGGCCCACCATTCTGGGCTTGCCTGTAACACCTCAGCCACTATAAAGTCAGTGCCCGGGGCTTTATTTGGCTTTAGGGTTGAGATCAGATCCATCACTTCCCGGACGCTTACTATTTCATTGAAATCTGGCACATAAGATGGCAAAACAATATTCCCAGACTCCTCCCCTTCTAACACCATTCGCTTATCTTCCTCCTCTTCCGATGCAAAAAGACCCTCAAAGTACAATACCCACCCGTTCTTCATCTATGACCCTAGAAAACCCTGCTAGCTCTTGGTTGTAATGCGCAATTAATCAGATGCCAAAATTGCCTGGAGTCTTTTAACAAAGCTGCATTCTTGAGTTTAGCCCATGCCCTCCAGACAACATCCTGTTGTTGTTGTTGTTGTTTTTTACCAAGTTTTTATACTTTCTCCTTGCTTCAAGAAATTGCGCCTGTGCTCCATTCGATTGCCCCTTGGCCCATAAGAGTTTAGCGTGGGCCAAGTTCTTTTTGGCCTCCCAACACTCTCGGTCAAACCATGTCCTCAGGTATGTAGTGTCACCTTGCTTATTTTGTGACAGTATATTCCCTAAAATAACCGCTATAGAGGCATAGCACTCAAAAATTGAATCTATGTCCTCAGACCCGGCAACAATCATTTTCTCCCTCAGACTAAGACATTCGCTCCCCCTTAAGTTATCCAGGAGCTTGACCAATACAGAGGTAGACCATTTGACCCTTGACCTAACATGTTTCCTACCTTCCTAAGGGGTGATTGATAGTCGATTTCTCCCCATTCCTTTAGGGTAATATCTGCCTTCAATACAGCATGGTCAGATTCAGGGAGAACCACTACCTTTAAAATTAGTTACTTTATCCTGGTGGCAAATCCTAGTTATTATGTAATCCACCATAATTTTCCCATGCACACTAATGCATGTAAACTCACCATCCAAGTCCAGAGGGCCTCTACCATTCAACAGCAAAAGACTATTAATCTCAAGTAAATGACTCATACATTCCCCTGCCTGATTCCCAATCTGATCCGTAGATCTTCTCCCCGCCAAGGCGCCTCCATGTCCCAGCGATGAATCATTTAGAAGATTTACTGTAGGACCAATCCTGGCATTCCAATCTCCTGCCATTAGTAGCATTACAGTCGGGAATTGAGTCTCTAACTCCTCCAGAATTTCTTACAAAACAGTCCGTATGTTGGGGTCAAAATAGGGGGAACCAGCTGGAGGTATATAAACAATACATTAAGCAACAGAATTTGCTCTCCCCCAGATACACTCAAGAGCCCAACTTGGATTTCATGCCTTTTCTTCGGGATTTCCAAAAAGGATCCATTGCACCCCTCAGATAACAGGATTGCCAATCCCCCAGAAACACGCCCTTTCGCTTTGCTTCTAACCCCGGGGGAGGAATACACCTGAAAGCCCTGGATTTCAATTGGGGTGGAAGCAGGACACCATGTTTCTTGCAGGAATAGTATATCATACCTATGCAAGTATGACAGCCAATCCAAATCCCTACATTTAGCTTTATAACCTGCAATATTCCATGAAGCAAATCTCAAGGGTCTGTTACATCCACTGTACGCTTTGAGGGGGGGGAGGGGGGTTCAATCTTTAGTTCCATTTCTTCTTCTACTAATAGTGCTCCAACGAGTCCTAGAGAGGGACTGACTTGCAGATTATCAACCGCCAAACACGCGACACCCACCTCCGAAGCGACACCCTCCTCCGGACATACAGCGACACCCTTCTCCGAAGATGCCTCCAAAGTCCCCTCGTGTCACTGTATGCTCCTCGCCATTTCTTTCTGTTTTATAAATGAGGTCGTAACCTGTCCAGCGCCCTTTGCAGCCCCTCCTACTAGGGGGGATATTGGACCTACTTGTGCCTCTATGCAATCTGCCTCCAAACTGTTACATTCTGTAATAGCCATTATGTCCTCCGCCGCTGCTTAATTCACTACTGAGGGGCCCATCTGGGCCCAGCAGGGACCATCACTAGTAGAGTGTACGGTTGAGTGAACTATAACTGCCAATTCCTCTTGTGCCAAAAAGCGAGTTGCAATCCACTCGCTTTCTGTCCTAATCTTATGCACAATACTAGTCCCCAAATTTTTTGCTTGATAATCCAAAGACGGGCAGGAAAGATTGTTCCTAACCGCCTCTATCTTTCGAATCACAGTATCTTGTTCTATAACAGGGAGCTGCGAGAAAGCTGCCGCTATATGAGAATCCTCAATCCCTGTTGCTTCATTCTCTAACAGTACCTTCATTATGTTTGGGAAGGAGTCAAGACCCTTTGGCTTTGCCGCACTAACTACTCCCTGTAAGTCCGAGATTAATTTGTCTCCACCCCCTTCCTTATTCATACCTCTATCACTTTCCAACCCCATTAACGAGGTTCTTGTACCTCGTTAACCTTCATTCCTTCCTCTTCCTTATAGTCACCTCCTACTGCTAGCATTTCCGTATGAACGGTACGGAGTTTCTGATTTCCTTTTATAGTAATACGATTGGGAGAGGAAAGATGCAGAGGAGGCTCGGTGAAATGGTCATGCTTGACCCCTCCATGGGCTCTATTAGCAAAAGCCCTATCTATAGAAATGGCTCTAGATATCAGATATTTCCTGGCCATAAATAATTTCCTTACCAGGGTGCTCGAATGAAAAAATATATTTACACAACTGCTGCGTCTACCTTGACGCAGAAATTCAAAATCCGCAATAGCTAACATATCTATCTTTCCACCCAGGAGGAAAGATATATTCCTAGCTGCATTAGTAGTGCTATTCCAACTTGGGAGAATTCCATTTCTTAATGGCCATGCCTTTATCCAGATAGCACATTCATTAAAAACCAGGGCCCTGGGCCCAATAATAGGGGTACATTTCTGAGTTCCATTAACTCCCACAGCAGAGGTACCCACTTTCTTTGACTGTAACATACAACCCATATTTGTTTGCCTCGATTCTACACATCCTTCAGATTTAAGGGCATGGAGGAGCTCAGTCTTACTCAACAACTCTGGGTATTTTCAGACGTTACGAGATCACGCTCAACCACAGGGTATTTTCAGACGTTACGAGATCACGCTCAACCACAGTAAATTCCCTGTGGTGGGGAATGGTCCCGTGACATCTGTTGGGGAACCAGAAGTTCCCCCCCAGATGTTTACCACGCTCAATCCCCACCAGGAATCACATTCACCATACGATCGGCTGAATCCACGGGGCCGGCGCCGATCGCGTGGTGAAGGTGATTCCCGGCGGGGATGAAGGAGCCCGTCACGTCTGGACGGGGATCACGGCCCGGAATCCCCGTTGGGATTCCGGCCCATGGTCATTTTGGGCGGGCACTGCGGCCGCATTGGCAGCGGCACCCGCCCGTCTCCCCAGAGGGTGGACGGAGAGGGAGCGTGGTGGAGGCGGGGCCGTGCGGCCCCATGTTGCGCCGTGCGGCCCCGCCCCCTCCCCGATTCCCCACCGGGATCCCCCGGCACGTCTGTTGGCCATGCCGGAGTGATCCCGGCGGGGAATCTCAGGGTTGTTTCCGCGAAGCTGCCCCATCACGTCTGAAAACACCCTCTTTCAACTGGAATCTCACCCATAGGACTGACTCCCCCATATCCGTAATATTTTTAAACAGCAAGGAAACAGTTTTTGCAATAAGATGGCACTGCGCTTTAAGGGCATCACCAGTTTCTGCATCATAATGGACCCTCATATAGTTAGTAGAATTGATATTTAAGTTCAAATTAGATGCCCCCGTATCCACACTCAGGTTGGCATTTGATAAACCAGAGGCAGCGGCCAGGCCACCAGGGAAGTCCAAGCCAAGCAAGGGCAAAAAGCGATTTTTGGTTTCAACTACTATACTCAAATCGTCCCCCTGCTCATTTCCCCTGACATACTTGTATTCCGGGGATTCGGCCACTGCAGGGGAGTCCATCAGGCACTGACGCTTCTTCTCCATAGTTTGCAAAGACCACAATAAGGACAGGAAACCGGCAGGTGTGGGCTCCCAAATATCTTATAAGGGGAAAGTCGTCGGCCTACTTCATAGGGCCACCAGCTCCCAATGAGCCTTATAGGAGTCCCAGATGGACGATCACTCATAGGCGTCCCAGGTACTAATCAGCTCCCCACAGCTCTTCCAAATTAGTTCACCATCGATGTAATTGCTCCACAATGATAAAAGCCCCAGAGTCATACACCCCCACAATCTCCAGACATAGAACCCCCAAGCTGCCACCTCTCCGGCGATCCTAGCACCAGCAGATCGGTCTGCCACTCACCCAGCTCCGGTGCCGCCGTAACTCCCAAATACCTTGCAGGGACTTCCAAAAGGGTGGTCACTCACAGATGTCCCAAGCGCCAGTCGACTCCTGACAACTCTCCCGAATCAATTCACCATCAATACAGTCACTCCACAACAGCAAAAAGCCCAGGGAGGTACGCCCCGCCACCTCCAGGTACAGAACTCCAAGTGGCAGCCTCTCCGATGATCCCAGCGTCAGCAGACTGCTCCGCCCCTTCTGCCCACCCTGTTCAACACTTACATGTTGCAGGCCCTACAACATGTATTTTTCATAAGTGTTCCTTAAAAATATGCATAGGTGGCAACCCTAAGTCCAGGCCCCTCACTCTGAGAGTAATTTCAGACATTACGATACCACGGTCACCCACAGTGAATCCCCTGTGGTGGCCGATGGTACCGTAACATCTAAAGGGATTTCCGCCAGATGTTCACCCCAGTGAATACCTGGCAGGAATCTCATTGACCACGCTTTTGGACCTCCGGCCACCCGGATTGGCCACGGTCCGGGATCGGGCACAGCGGTCAGATTGGCCGCTGCGCCCGCCTGTCTCTCGGAGGGCGGGCGGCTGGGAGAGCATGGGGGGGCCAGGGCTGTGCAGCTGCATGTCGCGCTGTGCAGCCCCTGCCCCTCCCCGATCCCTAGGCGGAATCAGGTTGGCACATCTAAAGGACAGCCAGACTGATTCCTGACCAGGATCCGAAACAGATCCCAATTCAGCGTGGTGGGCCTGGCGGCCCGTCACATCTGAAATTACCCTGAGGGGCCCCTTTGCCTGCGTCCCGAGCGCCCCTAGGAAATTTTCAGAAATGACACCCATGTTGTCTTTTCAAGTGTATTCATGCCCCCCCCCCCCCAGTGTATTGGGAAGCCCATCACATATGGAAGACAGTCTGCACTCACCTGTATCTGGCCATTGTCATGATCCCAAACAATTCAAATTTATTTTAAAAAGTCAGTTCAAGTAAGGATTTTGGCTCAGGCTCTCACCCAGTGCCACCACCTAGGAACATATAATCCCAAGGCTTATTGATACTTGATACAGATAGTGTCATCTCCACAAGACAGTTTATTTAGCTCCAATGCATGAAACAATGGACTGGGAAGTTCAAGTTAAGCCACCTTTCGATTGTGATTTTTTTATTTTTTTGGTTCATGTTTTTAAAACAGGGAGTGGTGTCTATTTTAACACAAAGTTCTAACAAAGGACTTGACTTTTTAAAAGTCATTCCCCTCCCTTCCCTCAAGTTTATTCTTCTTTTCTGGCAGGAAGTTCTATTCTGGGATTGCTAGCGTGACAGGCACTATCTAAGGTCGCCCGATGATGAATAGAGATGCGGACGCAAATACTGTACATTCCTTTGGGATGCTAGTTTACATTCAGCTTGTTTCACTAGGAGGGGAAATAGCCCAGGCTACTATCAGATTTTAGGAAATACAGCTTTCCCTGACTGCCCTTGAAGGCTGTTTTCAGACGGACAAACTATCCCAGGATAATTAGAATCATCTCCGATGATTATTACAAAGTGGTAGCTATTTTAGACTGACATTCCTGTCCTTATTATTATTATTATTATTAACAAACATTTATATAGCGCCAGCAGTGTACCTGGCACTTTACAAAGTAATAAAATAGACAGGGTCCCTGCCCCTAGGGCTTACAATCTGAGAGACAGGAGCTGGGGGAGA
>QEPC01013865.1:14274590-14294887 GCA_003113815.1 Sphenodon punctatus | reverse complement strand
GGAATAGTGGCTCAGCAGGATAAAGAGTCAGACAGAGCAGAGCGAAAGAGGTGAGTTTTAAGGAGAGATTTGAAGGTATGAAGGGAGGGGGCAAGGCGGATGTGGACAGGGAGGGAGTTCCAGAGGATAACTTAATTCCGGGATAGTCCATGTGAACAGTACATTGTGATTAGAGTCTCTGGGATGAATTAAAAAATCCCACCGTGCTTTTCTGCCAAGTTCAGCGCAATGTTTTCTGGGACTCAAATGTCACGTCCTTTCTCTGCAACATCATGTCCTCTGTTCAGCGGAGCGTTCTGAGCATTTCTGAGGACCCTTGCTGTTAGACTCTGTGGCGTTTATCACAGGGATACTTGACTCTCCTGGGATATGTCATTCTGACGGACATTATCCAGGGATAGTTTAACAACTGGTTGTTATAAACCCCAGCGATTAGGGTTTTATAGTACCCTCATATTTTTGTTATCCCGGGATCATAATCACTGTTGACAGCATTTAGATGGACAAACTATCCCGGTGAGCATGCTCTTATCCCAGGATAAGTGTCCGTCTCAAAACGCTCGTAGAGTCCGCTCCTCCAAAAGGAGACTTGCCAAGCTTCGGAGACCGTTCCAGTCGCGGCGCTTGGGCTCACAAAGGCAAGGGCACTGGCCGGATTTTGTTCAGGAGAGCAGGGGACAGGAGAGCCTCTTCCCTCCCCTCCCCTTTCTGAAATGACCTTGCCTCCTGTCCAAGCATTCTGATGTCCCAGTGCTCAGAAGGGCCAGGCAGGAGCCAGGGGTTACAACCACATAGGGTTACCAGCTCTGCACATTTTTAAGGGACAGTTATGAAAAATACATGGGGCAGGCGCCAATGTATTTTTCATATGTGTCCCTTAAAAATGTGCAGAGCTGGCAGCCTTAAACCACACCCCCTTGCACTTCCCTCCCAGCACCTTCACAAGCCTGTTAGCCAGGGGTGTGAATGCTCAACGGCTTGGCTGTGCCAGCATTCCAGCTGGGGTGCGTGTATTACTTGTCCCTTCTCTGGACTCACTCTACTAAAGAAATAGGCCTACTTACAGAACCTGGTTCTTTAGCTCAAACAGGAGCATCTCACATTTTTCACTCTAGAGGGCGCCGTTTAGACCTCGGGCTGCACTTCTCAAACCACTTACTCCAGAGCAGTCCTATTAAAGTAAACGGGATTGCTCCAGAGTAAGTGGTTCTTCTGTGCAGATGACTTGGGTTAAGTGGTGAATCCCTCCTGGGTTGGTGTGAGGGGTTGGATTAGATGATCCTTTAGGTCACTTTTAACTCTGTGGTTTTATGTTTGAGCATATATGCAGCCATTAGGGGGAGAGCGTGAGGGGGTTTCAGGGCATGCAGTGTTACCAGCATGCCAATGACACTCAGCTCTACCTCTCTTTTTCCATTGATCCAGGCCATGCAGTCTCCCTATTTTCCCAGTGCCTGTCGGCTGTGGGGGCTTGAATGAGGTCAAGCCATCTGCAATTGAATCCTGACAAGATGGAGGTGATGTTGGTGGGCGAGGGCTTGGGGGACCTGGGGGTGGTTGAATCTCCTCTTGTTGGGGGGGTTCGCCCTCCCATGGTCTCGCAGGTACAGAGTCTGGGTGGGCTCCTCGATTCACGGCTCAGCTTGGAATCTCAGGTTGCGGTCGTGGTGGGGAGTGCGTTTCGGCAGTTACATCTTGTCTGGCAGCTTCGGCCGTATCTCTCAGACTCCGACCTCACCACTGTCATCCATGCCTTCATCACCTCGAGGCTGGATTACTGCAACACGCTCTACGTGGGGCTGCCTGAGAAGCTGGTCCGGAGGCTGCAGCTGGTGTAGAATGCCGTAGCCCGTCTCCTTACCGGGGCGGGCCGCAGGGAGCACATGACACCAGTGCTCCAGGCTCTGCACTGGCTGCCTATAAAGCACCGGGCCAGGTTCAAGGTGCTGGTTCTAACCTTTAAAGCCCTTCACGACCTGGGCCCTACTTATCTGTGGGACCGCCTCACTCCCTATGTGCCCGTGCGACCCCTGAGATCGTCCATGGGAGCCTTTTTGGAGGTTCCCCGGGTGAAGTGGGTGGCCACTGCTGTTAGATCTTTTTCAGTGGCCACCCCTGTGCTGTGAAATTTGCACCCGGAAGAGGCTCGGTTGGCTCCCACTCTCCTGTTATTTTGGCGTTTATGTAAGACCTGGCTGTTCCGCCAGGCCTTTGGCGAGGGGTAGGGTGGGGGAGAGGGTATCTTTCCCTGCAATTTGTAAATGTTTAACTTTTAAAAATTGTTTTATTGTTATACTGTTGTTCGCCGCCCCGGACTGCCCTGTGGGCAGGCGGTGCGGGCTAAAAAAATTATATAAATAAAATAATAATAATAATAATAATAATAATAAACTTCAGTTAGTTCAGTTCTTCTAAATTAAAATTCAATTTGCAATTCAGAGCTCAAGCTCAATTAGTCTGATGCCTGATATTTGTTAGTTTGATTAGTTAGTTTGGCCAGAATTTTCTAAAATTCTCTCAGCCAATGAAACAGCATAACCATCCCATGCAACAACATGTTTGTGGTATTTGAGTCAATCACAAATGACAGAATGATCACAACTACTGAGCCTCAGGCGGACAAACTCATGAATTAACAAATATCGTGTTAATGAATGTCAATTATAAAGATGTCCCCCGCAAAAAAAAAAAATCAGCAATCTGCTTGTGATATTTGTGTGCAAATTTTGCAAACAGATGAAAATCTAGACTATGAATTTGCAAATGGAAATCTGAAAAATTCAACAGCTTTTCATGTCGCTTTGAATATTCATCAGCCATAACCAGAGTGGTGGCTGTCACCTAGACACCTTGGTACAGCCTGATCGTCTGGTCTTTTAATTTATTTTATTTATTTATTTATTTATTTATTAAATGTACTACCCCGCCCCTCCTGCCACAGGCAGCTCGGGGCAGCTTACAATCACAACTGGATAAAAACAACAATAAGGCTAAAAACAACTCAGGATAAGGAGGATTAAAATATCCCTCCCCGCCCACCACCCTAACCCAGACCCCCCCACCCATCTCCTCCACCAAACGCCTGGTGGAACAGCCAAGTCTTACAGTTTCTTCGAACGGAGGGGAGATCTGGGGCCAATTGGGACTTCACCAGAAGGGAGTGCCGTTCCACAGCCGTGGTGCGGCCACCGAGAATGCCCTCGCCATTGTGACCCCCTGGAAGACTCGGGGGACCTTGAGAAGGGCACCCCCAGATGACCGCAGGGGCTGATCCAGAATCCGGGGGGTGAGGCGATCCCGCAGATAGGTAGGGCCCAGGCCGTTTAGGGCTTCATAGGCAAGCACCAACACCTTGAATCGGGCCCAGAAACCTACAGGCAGCCAGTGCAGAAAATGAAGAACAGGCATAATATGCTCTCGACGGCCCAGTCCCACCAGGAGACGGGCTGCTGCATTCTGTCTCCGAACCGTCACCATGGGTAGCCCCACATAGAGCGCGTTATAATAGTCCAGGCTAGAGGTGATGAAAGCATGACTTATGCGGGGCAAAAGCTAGAGCAACTGAGGTAGGGAAGAAGACAAGAAAGCCCCAGAACTATCGCAAGGTTTCACAAACTTTTTAGAACATGCCCCCCCCCCCCTTCCTCTTGTTTGTGGTTTGGGGGCCCCTCCCCGCACCAGTCATTCATATACTTTGTCTCATCTCTCCTTCTGCCCTTTGCCCTTCCCCTCTCTTCCCCTAATTCCATCCCTTCCCCCAACTCTCCACCTCTATTGCTGATGTTACATACCTCTGAACATTCTGAGTGGCCAAAGGGAGAGAAGCCACGCTCCCGTTCCCGATAAGCTCCACCCCTCCGCAAATAAACCCCGCCCCCTCACGCACTAACACCCCTCCCCACAATCCAAGTGCATAAAGAGGGACAGAAGCTCTCCTTCTCATTCCACTTAGTGCCTTGTAAGGATGGGTGTCACAGATTTGTATGAATCCGTAACTGCTCGTAAAGGGCAGTTACCGATGAATCCATATCAATCCTACCGAACCGTAACAGGCATGCTGTGGTTCAGTTTAAAATCTATTTTAAAAAAAATAATAATAACTACGCATGCACAAATGGCTGCCGGACCATTCTGCGTATGCACAGCTTTTTACAAAATGGCGGCGGTGGCAGCAACATCACCATCATTTTGGAAATGGGCAGCCAGTCTGCATATGCACAGTGGCCATTTTGCGCATTCACAGACTGGCTGCCCTTTTCCAAGATGGTGGCGGCATTTGGAAAAGACTGCACGTGTGCAGAACGGTCTGGCGGTCATTTGCACAATGTACAGGTTTGTTTGGTTTTTTATTGATTTAAATATGGATCTGTAAATCCGGAATAAAGATCCAGATCCATAATACAGATCCAGATCCAGAATTCCCTCCGGATGCCCGTCCCTGGTTTCTTGTCATTCCATCATCTCCACATGGTCTTCTCAAGTACTTTTCCTGGGAGGTATCCAGGAAAGAGGGGCCCGAGGCTTGAATACGGGTCTCTTTGTCTCCTTCTGAATGAGGGACTTTTACCCACTGAAAGAGACAATGGGATTCAGCACCCAAAGAGGGACTGTGCCTCCTCAAAAGGGACTGTTAGGAGATATGCTGCTACCTGTAGTTCCCGTAGCTAAGCTCAGAGCAGCTGACGGGGAGGGCGGGGCAGGGAGATTTCCAAAATGGAGCCAACTTGCCCACTTCTGAAACCTGGATTTCATTCGGTGGCAGCAGCACCAATCAGAATTCATGTTACAGACGTGGGCAGACCTGCTGCTATTTTGGAAATTGCTCCTTTGGAGCTAGGGGTTCAGCAGCTGTGACCCTTGCACAATTACCAACTCTCTGGATTCAAGCCAGAGTCTCTGGGTTTTGAGTAGAGATTAAATGAGTACCTGCAAAATGAATAGACCCGTCAAATTTGCAATACTCGACTTAACCTGCTACTGTTAGGTACTCATCAGTAGGAACATAAGAACGTAAGTAGTACCATACTGGGTCAAACCGATGGTCCATTGAGCCCAGCACCTGTCTCCAACAGTGACCAATCTCGGTCGCTTGGAAAAAATACCCAACAGGTCTCAATGGTGTGATCCGTTCTCTGTTGTTCACTCCTGACAGTAACAAGTTACGTTTCCCAATACCTACCCGGTTAACAGCTGCTAATAGACTTACCCTCCACAAATATGTGCAATCCCTTTTTTAACCTAGCTAGACTACTGGCCTTGACCACGTCTTCTGGCAACAAATTCCACAGCTTAATTGTGTGTTGAGTAAAAAAATATTCTTTTATTTGTTTTAAATCTGCTGCTTGTTAGTTTGATGGGGTGTCCCCTAGTTCTAGTACTGTTTGAGGGGGTAAATGACCGTTCCCTATTTACTCTGATTAGTGCTTTGGGGGTTTCCCAAAGTCCCAATTTATCAACTTCTAGTCGTGGAATACCAAATTCCAGTACCGATTTGTTTTAGTTACCATCCTGGTTTTCGCCATTTTCCCACACGTTGGAAAGGAGCAGGACAGCGAGGCTCTTCTGCCCATTTTTTAATGTGGCTCCATCTCTTGCCGAGCATTCTGATATCACGATGCCGTGAAGGGCGTGTAGGCAGGTTGGAAACAGGGTAGAAGGCACCTTCTACCCCAAGCCCTTCAGGCCGCGCTTCTAAGAAAGCGGCAACCCTAGCCTCTTTTCATTCCACGTCTCCTAGCGTAAGAATCATTGTTAAGCTATTCTGTGTTGTCCTTACTCTTGCGCGCTCTCGGAACAAGTTGATCCCAGCAGGATTGAGTATCAATGGGTGGGTGCTCTCTCCCTTGAACGCTCATCTTGAGAAATAGACTGAATAATGCCACCTCAATATTAGCTCTCTTGCCCATGCCTAGTTGTGTACCCTGCGCTTTGTTTGCGTGAAAACAGATGTATGGGCAGCGCGGCAGTTCTCCGGCCCGGGGCAGGAAATCGCAGCCGACACAGCAGCAGGTCAGGGAGGAACACTGAACAAATGTGCCCACGGCCGGAGAGCTGTCCTGCCACCCGCATGGCCCAGGTATGGCAGGGAACTAAACAGATGTGCAGGTGAGTAGCCCTGCCTCCACCCTGCTCCCGGTGTCCCGCCCCCTGTCATGATGGACAGTCATGGCAACCAGTTGTGGTGCTCGGCCAGGCCCGTCCCTGTCCCGAGGCGGGTATGGGGGGGGCTGCTGAACACACGTGCTAGCCTGCGTTGACCCTTAGTCTGGGCTGCATCCTCAGAGATTTTCCGAGGATGCAGCCGCCTACCCGCCCTGGGGCAGTCCCAGGCTAACATCTGGCAGTGTGTAAACAGACATGCCAGTGGGGCCCAGGTCACAGTGAGCCTTTGTCTGTGCCAGGAGCTTTTTGGCCACTGGTAAACTCTTTGGGGCAGAAATGGGCCCAAACCCCATAATTGTGCTAGACTATATCTATAAATTCAACTATCTAAACAGCATAGCGTAATTATAATTAATATCATTTGTGTATAATTAATACCACCAACAATAAACTAATTAGCTTGATAGCTGCATACTAATCATCTCGGTTTCTTTAATATCTTTATGACAGGTGATGAAAACAACATAATGAACTAGGTGCGGTGAGGACAGAGAGGGGAAATTTAAAAAACAGATCGAGAGAGGATGAGCAGACAGGGTGGGCTCTCACTGTTTGATCCATGTAATCTTTATTATTTGTCATAGTGTTTTCAGGCTCCATCTGTTCCAAAACACCACCCTGATGGGAGGATTAGAAATGAACACCAGTAGGTAGATTAGACACACACCGAGAGGCTTAGAAATTGCCAATTACTTTAGATAACAAAGTCTTTGCCGTCTTTGCACTTAGATAGCCTTGTTCTCAGTAGTATTGAAGCCATTCCCCACAACAAGTAGGGAGAGGCGCATTGAAGAGCCCCAGGCAAATGTTTCTCTTGGTCTTCTGGAACTTTGGGAGAGGGTTCCAGGCCAACGCAGAAGGAATCTAGACTTTGGTTCAGCTTTTCCGTGTTATTCTGTAGAGTGCATAATACTCCAAAGCCCAACTAATGCAACCTGATCTGATCAAGGTTTTGGATCTGTGTAATCCTGGAAATAGAGAATATAGCATGGCCCCGGGGCAGTCACCCCAGGTCTCCCAGTAGTAAGACCGGCCCTGCATCCATATAGTCCTTGTTGTCTTTCTCACCTCTCATGAAACTATCAGGCCTGGCCTTGTCCCCATGACGACTTCCATAGGGTTCTTCTATTTTCTCTATTTCTGCACCACACCACACCCCCATAGTGGATCCCATTTTCACCAGGGCAGGGTGCCCAGCATCCACCCCCTCCCAGCGGGTCCCCAAATATGACATCAGACATTTTTACCCAGACGCAACCCCCTCCCACCACGCTGGGTGTGCGGGAGGGTGTTCGATGTATAGGGGTGTCCGTGTAAATGCCGCGGCGGTGGTTGGGGGAGATGGGTGTTTATTCATGCAAACAGGACGGGCGGTGGGTGGTGGTGCATGTGTGCTCCCGAAGCACACTACAAAGCCATCCAGCAACTGGAGGAGGCTCCATGGGTGGAGGTGGGTTTGGGCCTGTGGAAATGGGTGCACACCCACCACGGCAGCACACCCATCCATCCCACCCACCGCTGCCCGTGTAAAAAGGGTCAATGGGTATTTTCAGATGTTACGAGATCACAGTCAACCACAGTGAACCACGGTCAATCCCGCGGCGGGGCCAAAGCGCCCTGAACGTCTGTTTCGGGAGCGCCAGATGTTCACCACAGTCAATCCCCAGCAGGGGTCAAAAATAACCACGCTTCCGGAGCTCTGGCCTGGACCATCTCTGAAAGCGTGGTCAAAGCGATTCCCAACGGGAAACAAAAAAAAGTAACGACTGAATGGCAACCACCGGCTGGAATCAAGCAACATGATTCCCAGCCGGGGACAAAGCACGCAGCGTCGCTGCCAGGCAACGAGCAACAACACAGGCCGGGGAGAGAGATTTACAGGGCACACAGCAGCAGCCGGGACGAGCCGCCCTGGCGCCAAGTCCTTGTGGACGTCACAAACATTCTGAGGGGCCATGTCAGAAAGCGGTGGGAGAATCCCTTTGTCCCACCCCCCTTGGGGTCAAAAGCATTGAAGAAGGTGGCAGTGGAGTGCCTAGGTACGGAGTGGAGGGCCGCTGGGGCGTGGGTGGCTTGCAGAATCGGGGCTGGCGAGTGGGTCTCTATAGGATTAGGGCCGGCAGGCAGGTCTAAGTCAAGGCTGGCGGTCAGGCCAAGTAGACAGTTGGGAAAGGCGTCGTTCAGAGCAATGAGCCATCCGCGGTTGGAGTCCAGATAAAGGTCAAGCCGGGGAGGCAGTCAGAGAATAGGCGTCATTCAAGAGGTAGGCCGGCTGTAATCCAAGTCCGAGCAGGGGCCAAGCAAGGCCGGGGAGGCAGTCTGTGGGGGCGGAGAGGCAAGGAGTAGTAAGGGGGTCGAGGCTGGGCTGAGGGAGAGGGCCAAGGGAAGCACAGGGAGGCGGTGCAAAGGTCAAGTGACGTGAGCCGCTGTGAGGTGTTGAGCTACTCTTGTTAGCCTTTCTGGGCAGCTGGGAGCGTTATCTACCAAGGTGGAGGCAGGCAGCCTCAGAGCCTAACAGAGAGGTCAGCTGCGCCAACTCATCCTTAATAACATGGCACAAGTGGCGAAGGAGGGTGAAGCTGTGGAGCCAGGCTGGAGGAGGCCCTGAGGCAGGGTCTTCACACAATGGTTCGTGCCCATGCAAATCCTACAGGATCCAGCACTGGAACTACGGTTCATCCTGCTGTAGGGAAGATCCAGATCACTTCCTTCCCAGAGAGCTTTGTAGAGTCTCTCTGGCAAGCTCCTGACTGGTATTTTTCCATGGAGGGTGCTGATCCAGGCTAAGGGTCGGTCCATTGTGGATATTACTTATTACGTAAGGACTGAATAAAATCCGACTCAGAGGCTGAGTATTTGGCCTCATTCTAAACACAGTACAAAGACAATGCAAGTTGTACTGCTACTGTTTCTACTGCTTTCAAAATAGTCAGAATTGCTTCAAATCAAGGTGGGCTTTACTAACCAAATTCCTCAGAGCCAGTCTCCAAGGTTTCGGTCAAGGATGACCTAGGCCCCTGCTCTTTCCTACACTTGTGGGGGCACGGTTGAATGCGGGGCTGAGGTGCACTGTGGGGCCCAAGTGACTCTCCAAGGCAGTGGCGGCAGGGTTCTCCCCCCAAAACTAGGGTGACCATACCTCCCCTTTCAAAGAGGACGCTTATGAAAAATACATGTTACAGGGCTGTGTTGGTTCCAGCGCAGCCCTGCACCATGTATTTTTCATAAGCGTCCTCTTTGAAAGGGGAGGTCTGGCCACCCTACCACAGACACAATGGTCTTCGGGGCCTTATGGAAGCTGTGACCACTTATATGGCACTTTGTGTTTGTAAACAAGCACCAGACTGCCAAAAGCTGAAGGGGGTGGGGCCATGGGGAGGGGTTGGGATTATGAGGGGGGTGGGCCGGGGCTTGCATTTTGTTTTTGCCCTCAGCTCTGCAAGTTTTAAAGCCAGCCCTGGTTTTAGGACACAACACGTGACTGTCCCTAGTCCATGGGTGAAAACAGACATGTGGCCGCAGCACCACAGCTGCTCCCATGCCTGGGTGTGTGTGTGTGTAGAAGATGGTGGCCGCCACTCTTAGAATGGGGTTGGAGCACACAACACATGTGGTGAGCTGGTGAGCCCTCCCTGCCCCACCCCCGGCAGGGGAAAAGAACACACATGAGGCCAAAGAGCCCTGCTCCTGATGCACCCCCAGCACCCCACCCCACGCCATGCCAGTCAGCCATGGCAGCCAATCACAGGAAGCAGTGTCCCTCTGTGATGGGGGCCAACCACAGGCAGCCCCTAATCCCCAGCAGGGCTGCAAACAGATGTGGTGGTCCACTATTTATTTATTTATTTATTTTTAAACTTATTATCCTGCTCCTCCTGCCACAGGCAGCTCGGGGCGGCTTACAACAATCAAAACAATTAAAATAAATCATAAAACATCATAAAAAGGAGGAAACAGAGAAAACATCCCACCCCCTAACCCACCACCATCACCACCCACTATCTGTCTCCCCCACCAAACGCCTGGCGGAACAGCCAGATCTTACAACTTCTACGAAAGGAGGGATGGTCCGGGGTCAACCGGGCCTCTACCGGAAGGGAGTTCCACAGGTGTGGCGCGGCCACCAAGAATGTCCTCCCCTTCGTGGCCCCCTCGGGAAACTCGGGGGACCTTGAGCAGGGCATCCCCGGATGACCGCAGGGGCCGATCCAGGACATGGGGAGTGAGGTGGTCTCGCAGGTAGGCAGGGCCCAGGCCGTTTAGGTCCGCGTTGGCCCACCTGAGTGGCCCTTGGCTGTGGGCCTGGGATCATCCGGGCCAGCGGCCTACCTGGGCCAGGGCAACAGCAGGCCTACATCTGACGGCCCAGAAACTGCTGTGATGGCAAGTCTCTGACACAGGCATGCCATAGCGGGCCCTCGTCCCATTGCTTGTCACCCTATATTGTCTCCAGAGCTGGCAGTCCTTTGCCCAAGTGAGCTCATGTAGCAGCAGAGCGAAAGCTTGGACCTTTCTCACGACAACACCTGTTTCGTATTACGCAGTTGAAGGACACCATTCTACATTCCTTGCACAATCACGATGCCCACAAGCTACGTTCTTGTTATGCCATGAGTGTGCTGTCAGATAAAAAATGCCCACATCCCAGCAGGCTCCTGCCTCGAAGGATATATTGCGTAAATGCTGGGTTCAACATGCAGAAGAATATCGGAGGGGTTATTATGCAGTTAACCAGATAGGACATATTAAGTGTGGGCAAAATTCTCAAGGCCAGGAGCTATGTGCCAAAATCTTCATATGAGTCACAAGACACATTTCCTGGCTGCACCACCAGCCAGAAAGTTAAAGGCAGGACCACTTACCACAGGGGTGCTCAACTTGATTCATCCTGAGGGGCGGAATATTTGGTTTGGGCCCAGCACTGGGCCGCATATTGCCCAGCCCCTAATTTGCATGTCCCCACCATAATTTGCATATTCACAACCCTACTTTGCATAACTAGTGTGAATGTAAACAACCAACATAAATTAGATCCAGTTTCAAGTCTGCATGTGTCAAAGAATCCACACATCAGAGACTACATTGGGAAGGGGCATCAGGGCTACTCCAAGGCTGTACAAATAAATATTCAGTAACAATACAACACAATTAACTTTCATTATAAAAAATAAAAACAAGGGCTTGTGTCCCATTTGTGCAAAGTCTTGTTGTAGTGGCCCCGCCAAGGGTCTGGCACTAGGGCCACTTATTTGTTTCCAGATATTTGTTACCCACAGTCTGTCCTCTTGTAACAAGGGGTTAGTGGTTTATAAATGCGTTATTGGCTTTTGGGTCATAAAGTAAATGTGTTTATTCTTGTGCTTATTATTTAAAGCTTAGTGCTTTTTGTAACTAAATTGCTAATCCATTAAGTCGATGACGTTTTGGGTTATGTCATCGAATTGTCATTGGTTGGTTTGTTGTCTTGTGTTATGGTATTTTAATATTTGACTTTGTATGTTTTGTACTTTTGTGTGATTGGGGCTATGGCGAAAGCCAATGCCGTATTAAATAAATAATAAATAATACTTAAATAAAAACGACGTTTATTTTAACACACATCCTGTGCTCCAAAGTTATTTTAACACAAACATCCTGTGTCACCAAACATAAAAATGCAGAGTGCACAGGGGGAAAGCACACGGCAAGTCAAAGCCGGCACACGCCCCCCCCACATAACAATGCTGAGAACGCAGGGTCCTAGGGCCCAGTTCATTGAGCCTCCCCACCAGAAACGCCTTTCCTCCCTGGAGTTCCTTCGCCACCCACACCACAGGGTGAACGTGCTGCAAGCTCCCCGCCCCACGTCAGGCTGCCCTGCCCAGGGTAGGGACCAGCCAGAGTGGAGGGACTTGCACTAAGCAGCCGTACCAAGACAGGGACGACCCAGCAATGTGCACTCCAGCCCTCCCCCCGGGCAAAAGCAACACATGTGGCTCCTGGACTCCCTGTTGCTGAGCAGGGACGACTAGGCCCTGCTCAGCGCCTGGCCGTTAAGGCAGCAGGCTGCTTACATGGTTTGCCAAACCAGGAGGAAGGTACTACTGGGGCTCATCTTTTTCTTCTTTTTAAAATAAAATATGAACCAGGCCCAGAGGCTGCCTGGTGCAGGCCATCTGTGGGGGACTCCGCCCTTGCCCGGTCTCGGGCAGTAAGAAGGTTGTTGCAGAGGTTGCACCGGGCAGTCACTGCAGACCTAGCCACCAGTCCCCATGTGGGGGCTCCCCCCCCCCAGACCCAGGCAGCAAGTAAGGGAGCTGCCAAGAATGTGGCAGACATCAGGAGCGAATTGAGCTGCTGGCACCCACGTGGTCCAACAGCCCGATCAGATAAGAATGGGGGGGGGGGGCTGCCTCACTTCCATGCTCAGCCAAGAACACTGCCAAAGAGGTCACCCTGCCTGCACGCAGTCAGTGGTGGTGGCAGAAGGAGACAGGCGGGTGGCGGAGTTGCACAGAGAGAGGTTTCAAGCAGTGGCATAAAGTGTAAGGAAGAAGAGGGGATCTGGGCAGCACCTCTAATTGGCTTACTACCCGGAAGAGGAACCTGATTGCACGTCAGTGGAGAGAGGTGGGTGGGTTCCACGGTCATTGGCAATCCCAGACCAACGTCTGGCGGCGCCTGCACAAATGTACAGGTGGGGTTTGGCGCAAAGCATGACAAAGCAGGCCTCAGCGGCCCACCATCAATTTTGTTAATGCCCAAAGTTTGCTTGACCTCAAGGGTTTCATATTGGGAGGACAGCTTTCATTTGTAGGAGGGTTTCCATCTTCCAGGTACTCTGGTCACACCAGCACTCTAGCCTCGGAGCTGAAAGGACAGGCTTTGCCCAACCAGAAATTGGTGCTGAGTGCGCATTGAATCACTGTGAAAGCATTTTGGATGGATGCTTTGTGCGAGGAAGTTGAGCGCTCTCTCCACCGCAGTAGACAACAGATGCTTGTATTACCCACTGATCAGTATGTGTTACTTGTCTCCCTCTACGCCAAATCCACAGAGGATCTGAATCCATGATAGCCCCCAAATCCTGTCTGTAGGGATTTTGCTCTGGCTCACACCCTCTTGCAGGGTCTGTGCCTCAGTTTCCCCCCTGAAGCGGCACCAGTACGCAGTTCTCACAAGCAGAAGACAGATAATTTGTTTTTCTCCACAAAACCCCTATTGCCACAGGGCTCCACTCAGACTTCCTTCCTGGCACTAAATTTGGGCTTCTTTACAAACTCATAGACACAATGAAGTCTCTCGCATAAACGTTACTCCCTTGACCCAGGGATCTCCTCTTCCCCAACCTAGAGACACTTCTCCTTACCAGCCTTCTACCTAGGCTCCCCTCGTGTTCTTAGCGGAAATGCTTATGACTTCTCGTCATCTGACCAGCCCCCAAGCAATCACATGCCGCAGTTAGTCCTAGCAGCCCCTATTTGAAGGGGCCCATTTGAGCCGCAGGAAACCAGGGAACAGGCCTCCTGGAACTGATGCAGATGAGGCACCACAGGTCCCCCCTGCTATGTTGTCTTTTTAGCTCAAGCTTGAAAGACACAGGTTATTCGTGCTGGAGGTCTTCATTCAATGCCCCGTTCCCATCCAGATGAGAGGCATCATGCTGCTATAGCGTGTTAGAGGTATCAGTACATTTTTCTGTCTTTTATCTGTGAATGGTGGTGTTGATGCCTATTTAACGTAACCTTGTCTCAAAAGCCGCCCCTTACGCTGAAACGGCTTTCAGCCTTCTCTTCCCGTGACTAAGTTTGTACGCTTTCTTAGAAAGGGTCTTTATCAAAAATCCTGTGTTGATTCTTCCCATGCTGCTGCAATAGAGACACCATGGGTAGCAGCGTTGGAGGCATCTGAGGACATGGTGGGTGCTAGTGGTGGAGCCAAGTTGTTTCACTTAGGGAAAGACCAAAAGCAATGACTGAGAGGAAGTAAGGAGCAGCTGCTTTCCCTCCCTCCCAACACGCAACTTCTGACAACATTTACCATCAGTAAAATCATTACCAAAATGAGTCCTCTTATTGATTTAGCATACGTATAAATCCAACGTTTATGTCTCTCTCCACTAACTTTTCCTACTGTTGCTTCCCATCACTAGGGCTGTTTTTACACGAGCATAATCCAAATGAAACATCTCTTAATGAGGATTAAGTTGATTGTGTGAACACTTTAGTCAAATTAATGACCCCAGATGCAAAATTTAAACCGGGTTCTGGAAACCTAATTTTTGAGGATTTATTTTCATGAGGATTAAGCTCAGTTCTAATTAGTGATCGCATGTACAGTTAATCCAGACTGAGTCCCAGGCGCCATAGAGTGCTGCAGATAGACATGTCTTTCCTCTAGCCGTCCGTACCTATACGGTATTCCGCAATTTTTTCTAGCAGTCTCTGCTTTGCATGCCAAATTTAAAATCCACCGCACCAAGGTGAAGACCCCTCCGTTTTGCAAGGTAACTGCTGTATCTGTTGCTGTCACTGTACTCCCAGAAATCAGAGCAGAAGAGGATGCTGAGATCTAGTTGTCTGCACCATGGGATTTTGCAGTCGTCCTTGTGACTCCTAATCCAGATTAAACTATTCACACTGCAAATCAGGATTCATTCTTATTCCTGATTTTTAAATGATCATGTAAGCAGTTACTCCTGAATAATAACCCCAAATTAATGGATCTGGATTAAAAACGAATTCGAATGAACTGTGATCGTATAACAACGGCCTAGGTTAGCACCATTCCACAAAGGAACAAATAAACTTGGAACTCCTACAGCTTTTCCTTCACCTGCTCTCAGTCCTCTCCTCACTCACGATCATGGATGTGTGTATATGGGCATTACTGGATACGCTAATACTGGGTGTTTTCAAACGAGCGCCGCAGGGGACGGGTGGTCTGTGCCCACTGTGTGGCTGTGGGGCACCCACACATGCAACATGCGTGGGGAGCACTTCAAACAAGCATCTCTCGGCATGGCTGCGGCCCCCCTGCCTACACAGGGCACGCCAGATTTGTCAGGAGTGCTCTGTACATGGCCACGAGTGGCCACTGCATGGGTCCTAGGAGCACGCCTAGGTTGGCCATACCTCCCCTTTAAAAGAGGGCACTTATGAAAAATCCATGGTGCAGAGCTGCATTGGTTCCAGTACAGCCCTGCACCATGGATTTTTCATAAATACGCCCGAATCGAAGTCCCCCGGGTGGCGACGATGGGGAGGGCGTTCTCGGTGGCCACTCCCAGGCTGTGGAACTCCCTCCCAATGGAGGCCCGCTTGGCCCCGGACCGCCCCTCTTTCCAAAGACAATGTAAGACCTGGCTGTTCCGCCGGGCCTTTGGAGAGGGAGATGGGTGGGGTGGGGAGGGGGAGTTCTGCTCTTTTAGTTCTTTTTATCATTCTAATGTTTTTAATGATATTTTATGTATGCGTTTTTTTGCTGATGTGTTTTTATTCATGCGTTTTGTAAGCTGCCCCGTTCTGCTCCGTGAGCAGGAGGAGGCGGGGTAGAAAAACCGTAAAAATAAATAAATGTGTCCTCTTTTAAAGGGGAGGTATGGCCACCCTAAGCACGCCTGCCACACGAGCAGTTAGACATGTGGACAGTAGGGGGCCGTGTGAGCATGGACATGTCTCGTTTATAAACACTCTCCACGGAAATCCACTGTGCGTTGGAATCATTGTCATCATTCAGGACACATGGCTGGTGAGATGGAGGCACGTGGCTAGTTTTACAGACACTTACACTGCTGCATGTTTTCGTGACTTCTCGATAGGCCCCATGGTCTATGCCCACCTGCTGTTGGCTGGAAACTGTCCTTTGAGGCAAGGAGTTTCAATGGTATCTCAGGAGACTGCAGATCAGAAGCGGGGCAGTGGGTTTATCTACACCCCACCTAGGTGCAAGTGGTCCACAGTTATGATTTCCAGGATTTTACAACCCATATTAAGTGTGCAGCACAAAGAGTATTTGCACAAACAGACATAACAGGGGAATGTGTGTTTAATGCCCAAACGAGTGACTCATGTTACGGCTGGCGACACGCATAAGATCATTGCAGCTACAAAATGAAATCCTATTACTCCTGTCGCCAAGAATTATCACCGTCTCTTCCATGCGCACATATCCAGATGTGCAGTAGAACTGATCAAGATGCAACAGCGTCACCAACTAGATCCCAGAGGCCCTCACGAACCCTTTCGCGTGTGTTTGATTTGTCCTGGATGTTAGAGTTTACCGCACATGATGCTGCCCCAACAATGACACTGCAGCGAGCACTGCATCCCCCTTCCCAGACCAACTTTTTGTTTTAACAAGTTACTCTTTTTTTATAAACCCCAGACAGCATGTCATTTCCCGGGCAGCCCTAAAAGCCGGATTGCATAAACTGCAGAGAATACACCACAGCTCTGGGCGATTCTGCAGCATGTTTATTTCAGCGACCCTGTGAATGTTCTGACCTTGAGCTGACCTCGCTTCCTGACATATGCCACCGAGCCACAAAAGCATTCACAACATTGTGGGATTTGCTTGGCTTTAAAAAATCTTCATTTCGTTTTTTCTCAAAAGGATAAATGTCCCTCCCCACCACCCCCTTCAGCAGCAGGTACAGTAAGATGCGCATCCACCTTCCCTGGAACTATTACTCATGCCATGTAATTATATAACTGGGATACAGAGCCAGATCGACAGCTGAGAATCTGGCTCATAACATTAAGTGCTAGCTCTTATATAACACTACACCAATCCCTAATAATGAAGGCTGTTTCTCAGCATTGTATGAGATAACTATAACTAATTATCCCCTTGTCCACAGATTCAGAGGCAGAGAGGAGGAACGATTCACTAAAAGACAAAGGAGCGGAGGGGGGAGGGGGTTCAGAGTTCCTTGAATTCTCAAGTCCCAATTCTGTATTCAGATCTTACCTTTGTCACGGTAAAATTCTCACCACTGCCAAGGACTCACGCAACGCCCTTCACTCACTTCAGTTCCACTTAAGCTTTTAAAGTGGGAGTCAAGTGAGGTCTCATTTTTCTAGAAGACTTCATCAGTACCCTCCAAATAGCACCTGGAAATGGTTAACACACAAAAAGCGACTGCCCCAGGGTAGTTGTTCTCTAATATAATGAACTCATAACAACCCCCAAAATCGCCATAGTAGAACTCAAATCCCTGTATATTTATGGGTGTTCATATATGTGCAATCGGAGCCCCAGCTACATGCCCCTGCCAGGTCAGGGAACTGAACAAACGTTCCCACCGATGGACTCAGTCGGGGAGGGGGCCGGTAAAAACATGAGCCCGCTTGGCCCTGCCCCCGTGCTGCGGCCGCCACCCCACCCCCTGAAACTATGGGTAGCCATGGGCGGCCATCTGTGGGGGCCCCATGCCAGGGCCAGGATGGTGGCACTAACAAACACGCTTCCCTGCTATGGGCTGTCTGGGTGGCCCTTGGGCCCGGACTGTGAGCCCAATTCCTTCCAGGTCCACGTTCCTGGGCAGCTGCCTATCTGGTCGGGGGCTGTAGCGGGTCCACATCTGGCAGCCCGCTAACAGACGGGTGGCCAAGGCTCTCGCCCAGGCGGACCATTGCGGGCCGAGTCGTGTTTATTAACTTGTCTCTGTTCCCTAACTTTAAACATCTACAGAAAATTAGATGCGACAGACAGTAAAGAAGAAGAAAGGAAAGCAGGTTACTATTCAGGCCACATCCTGTTAAACAGAGGTAAACTGAAACAACTACTGTGATTTCATTAAGTTGAAGTTACTACTCCATTTCAGTAGCGTTCGGACAGTGTAAACAGAAGTAACTAGGGCTGGGGGTTTGCGCTGCACCATCTGCTGATCAGCCCCACCTGGATGACTGACTCTCCCCTCCCCACCCCATCACAGGTACAGGGCTTAAAGGCAGGGGCTGGCCAGAGGGCACCACCAAAGGGCGAAGAGCTGTTGGCGGGCCGTTGGCGGACGGAGGCGGCAAACAACACAACCGCAAGACCCATCCCTCCCCCCCTCTGCCACCATACCTGTCCTTCTCTCTCACCCCACCTCCCCTCTCTCCCCACTCCCTCTCACCTGCTTCTCTCCCTACTTCTTCCCCCTCTCCTTCTGCCTCCCAATAAGCCTATCATCTCACTCCACCATCCCCACACCTCCTCCTCTTCCCCCCACCACCTCTTGCCCCCTGCCCCTCTGCCCCAGTGCCCATCTCCTGCCGATCCCATCGCCCCCCTTTCCCTAATCTTATCCCCATTCCCTGTCTCCCTCCTGATCAACTCCCATTCTCCTGCTCCCTCTGGAACTGTCTCTCCTCTGCTAATAAAGCCCCCTATATCCATGATCTTTTCTTTCCTTGCTCCCTTCACCTTCTCGCCCTCACTGAAACCTGGATCTCCCCCACCGACTCTGTCACCCCTGCCACCCTCTCCTACGGAGGTCTCTCCTTCTCCCACCAGCCCCGTGCCAAAGGCCGGGGGTGGCGTAGGCCTCCTTCTTGCCTCTTCCTGCCAGTTTCAACCCCTCCCCCCTCCTTCTCCTTCTCCTCCTTTGAGGCTCACTCCATCCGCCTCTACCTCGCTGCCCCGCACACCTGGAACTCCCTCCTGGCCCTCATTCGCCTGGCCCCCACCCTCCACACCTTCAAGTCCCTCCTCAAAACCCACTTCTTCCGCTCCGCCCTTCCTAACTCTTGCTAACCACCCCCACCCAGGATTATCCCCCACCTGTTATCTGCAAACTCCCAATTTACTGTAACCAAGTCAAGAACATGTACCTGAGTTCTCACATCCTCATGAATGTCACATCCCTTGTCTCTCCCTCTGTTTTCCCCTTCCCTCTATCCCCTCCCCCTGTCTTTAGATTGTAAGCTCTTTGGGCAGGGACCGTGTCTATCTTATTCTTTGCAAAGCGCCAGGTACATCGCTGACGCTATATAAAAGCTAATGCTAATAATAATAATAACAACTTTGATTTAATTACATTGAAATAACTACTTCACTTCAGTAGCATTCAAACAGCATTAACCGAAGTAGCACTGTCTCAATTCCCCTCCTCTCCCCGCCATAATGATAATTGAACCCTGGTCACCACTCTCATGTTGACAAGTGTATACACGAACAGTTATTTCAAAATACAAACCCAAGGGGAGTATGTACTTCTGATTTTTCAAGAATACATACTTCTCTTCCTACTCCTATGGCACCAGTGCAGGCCCTGCAACATGCATGTTTCATAAGTGGCCTGGAAAAATATATATAGGTGGCAACCCTAGCTCATGTGAATCCTTCGGGAGTAAAACAGAAGTAAGGCCCAACTATGCAGCCTCAGTAATAACATACTTGTGACTATTTCCTTAAAGTTAGTGTTTATGGGTGTTTTCAAACAAGTAAGCTGATGTGGAGGGAGGGGTTTTGTGGCTGCTGCCTAGCTCTGCCGCAGGGGCGTAGCTACTGTGGTGCGGGGGGGCTCAGTTGCACCCGGGCCCGTGCCTGTGGGGGCCCACAGCTGGCCGGAGCATCATGGCCCCGCTGCGAGGGGGCCCACCCACCGCCACCAGCCACCCTTGCAGTTGCTGCCTGCCGCTTCCCCTCCTCTGCAGCTGTGCGAGGCGAGCGGCTCGCCTCGCCACTCTAGGAGCTGCAGAGGGGGGGGAAGCGAGCAGCAGGCGGTAAGGAAACTTTTTTTTTTCTTTTATATTGCCCACGCCGGGTCCTGGCCCCCAGGGAGGGAAAGCAGTGCAGCGCTGCAGCTCGCCTCCTCTCCCTCCCCGGATGGGCTAGGATGCGGCGTGGGCAATTAAAAAAAAAAACAACTGCCCACAGACTCTCCGCGGAGGTGGCGTTGCTCCAGGGACTCACGCTGCCTCCCTGTGCGCCTGCAAACCCAGTCCCAGTGCGGACTCTGCAGGGACTGGGTTTGCAGGCGCAGGGAGGTAGCGCGTGAGTCCCTGGAGGAGCAATGCCGCTGCCGCGCAATGGGGACCCCCGAGCCCAGCCTCAGGTTAGTGGTGTGTGCCCCCCACCTGCCCCCGTGCCCCCTTCCCTCCCGCCCCCCCAGCCTGCAGTGTGCCCCATCCCCCTTCCCTCCTGTCCCACCCTCAGCTTGCCCCATC
>QEPC01013865.1:14207653-14266987 GCA_003113815.1 Sphenodon punctatus | reverse complement strand
GGGGGGCAGAGTGAGTGGGGGGCAGAGTGAGTGGGGGGTTCAGACAGTGGGGGGCAGAGTGAGGGTGGGATTGGGGCTGCGAGTGGGGGTTCAGACAGTGGGAGAGGACAGTGGGTGTGGGGGAGGCATCGTGTAGACAGTGGGGCAGGTAGTTGCTGAGAAGCTCGGGATGGACCCATTGCTATCCCTGGGCCTGGGGCTCCTGCTGCTCCTGCTGTGGGCTCGGTACAAGGGGCTGGAGTATGTGCTGGTCCATCACCGCTGGGTCTTCGTCTGCCTCTTCTTGTTACCCCTCTCTGTCCTTTTCGACATCTACTACCAGCTCCGCGCCTGGGCCGTGCGGAGGCTCCACAGCGCTCCCCGGCAGCACAGTCAGCGTGTCCGCCACATCCAGGCACAGGTGAGCAACTAAGACAGGCGGTGGGATGGAGAAAAGAGGGGACGAGTTAGAAGAGAGAAGGAGCGTTACAGCCGAACGGGAGAAGGAGAAAAGCAAGGGGTGGGGTTTTTATGCTGGATGAATCCAGTGTTAAACTCTGTCTAGATAATGGACAAACGATGCTATTATCAACGTATTCTTCCGAAAGGCGTTCCTAACTCATCCCTTTAGTCCTCCCTGATTGCCTTTGCGTCTTCTTTTCTATTGTAACTAAGCTAATAAGCACATGCACCTGCAACTTGGGGGGATGTATTCCTGTCTCTCCCTCAATCCTTTCTCTTTAGTCATCTCTCCATTATCTCTCCTAGATTGTAAGCCTGCTGGGGCAGGAACCTGTGAATAATTGATTATTGTAAAGCCCCAGGTACATTGCTGGTGCTATATAAATACTTGTTGTCATATAAATCAATTCATAATAATGTTCTGCTCATTTAGCGAAGGAGTGGGGATGTATGTTGCTTGGCCTATACTTCCCTGGTTATCTTTCTTACACAGTTGCAAGGCCAGTCCTGTGTCCTTGCATATACCCATCCTGCTGCAAAGAGGGTGTTGAGAGAAAATATTTCAATTCATCTGCATTTTATACTTTGTCGTTTGTGTTGCTGCACTTGTTTTAAGGAAACTAGCACAATCCATAACCGATAAGGTGGTTATAACTTCTAGTATGCAGTATGTTGCTATGTTGTAGATAGTTGGAGACTTAAAGAACTGTCCCATTTGATACATCTTTCTTCTGAGGACAGACTACTCTTTTAAGTTAACTTCTCTTTCACTTATGGTGAAAGCCTCCAGGGAGACGTTAGGGATGGTGCTGGCAAGAGTGGTTAATGCGTCCCTGCGGCAGGGGAGGTTGTCGCCTAGCCTCAAGGAGGCTGTGGTGCGCCCCCTGCTGAAGAAACCATCATTGAATGTGGACGCACCCGGGAGATGGACGCAGGATGTTCAACATTTCTTATCCTGCTAGATCTCTCGGCCACTTTTGATACCGTGGACCATGGGCTGCTGATGAGACAGCTGCGTGACCTGGGGGGTCTGGACGGGACTGTTCTTGAATGGTTCCGCTTATTCCTCTCGGGGAGAAGCCAGCGGGTGGTGCTGGGAGCTGAAACATCTTGCCCCTGCGCTTTATCCTGCGGCGTTCCGCAGGGTTCCATCCTGTCTCCACTATTATTTAATGTATATATGCAGCCCTTGGGGGAGGTCATGAGAGGGTTCGGGGTGCGATGTCCCCAATATGCTGATGATACTCAGCTGTACCTCTCTTTTTCAGCTGACCCAGACCCTGCTGTCTCGTTGCTATCCCAGTGTCTGGAGGCCGTAGTGGAGTGGATGTGACAGCAGACCTGATAAGACGGTGGTGGGGAGAGCGAGGGAGGTGTTGGCCCCCCTGATCGGGGGTGGGTTCGCCCTCCTATAGCTCAGCAGGTTCAGAGTCTGGGGGTGATATTGGACTCAGATCTCCGCCTGGATCGACAGGTGGAGGTGGTGGCGAAGGCCGCCTTCCGCCAGTTATATCTGGTGCGGAGGCTGCGTACACACGTCTCCGGCTCGTACCTGACCTCCCACATCCATGCCTTCGTCACCTCGAGGCTGGACTACTGCAATGCGCTCTACGTGGGGCTTCCCTTGTTCCTGGTTCAGAGGCTGCAGCTAGTGCAGAATGTGGGGGCCCGGCTCCTGTCGGGGACGGGTCGTCGGGAGCACATAACACCTGTCCTCCAGACTCTGCACTGGTTGCCAATAGTGTGCCAAGCCAGGTTCAAGGTATTGATCTATAAGGCCCTTCACGGTCTGGGCCGCTTGTATCTCAGGGACTGCCTCGCCCTCCGTGCCCCAGAGCGGCTCCTTCAGTCTGCCGGGGGTGCCTTCTTGGAGGTCCCCCGTGTTAAACGGGGGGCCACAATGGAGAGGTGGCCACGCTGCGCCTTTGGAATTCCCTCCCGGAGGAAGCTCACCTGGCCCCAAGCCTTGAGTTTGTAAAACCTGGCTGTTCGCCCAGGCCTTTGGGGAGGGGGGCAGGCTAGGGTTTTTATCTCCATCCTACCCTTATTGTTTATTTTGTCCTAGCCCTGTTCTCTGTTTATATTATTATGACTGTTTTAAATTTATATTATTGTATTTTTTATTCTTTTAAAATTATTAGCCACCCCGAGCTGCTTTACAGGAGGGGCGGGGTATAAACTGATAAAATTAAAATTAAAATAAATGACTGTTCACAGCTGTAAAACATTTGGTTCAAGGTTTATGGGGGATTCAAAAAGTGCTTATTACTAGTAATTTGCATTAGTTACCAGTAAAATAAGATAAGTGCACACTTAATTGGATCCTACATTGACATTAACATGAGCTAGTCCCAACATGCGACATTTTCAATGCACTGAAAAAATATTACTAATTCTAATGAATACTCATACCGTAGAACCCTTAACCACAATGTAAACCTAATTCTACTCCCAGTCATGTAAAAATATTTCTGTAAATGATTACATCCCCAGCAATCACCTTTTCTTTTATTTGGAATGGAAGGAATTTGGTCCAAGTCCTGTACTAGTATCCATATCTACCCATGCCGCTGAGTTACAGGATTGAGGCATAAGACTTCCTAGCTATTGCCTTAAACTTTCCCATCATAAGTTTGTACTGTTTGGATTTGAAGTGATTACCTGAGAGCTCTTGAATAATAAATAGTATAAGCAACTGAAAATTCAAGGTGATTGTCTCAATATCTTTTAAATTATTTATTGTATCCATTTTGTACTTTGCTTGGCTGATATAATATTGTGTGTTAAATGATAGTTATGGGCTTTCTTTACATCAGAAAACCTATTTTTCATTACTGTCCTTTGAGATACCAAAGAAAAATTGAAATAGGACTGAAGTTTCCTTCAGCCATGACTTAGAAATCTAGAGAGGATGTGGCTGCCGTGTTGGTCCCAAAAGTAATGTGGAGACAACGTAGTTCAAATGAGGTCTTTTGTTGGTGAGGGTACGCTCAAAAGCTTGCATACAATCACCAATAGAAGTTGGTCCAATAAGATATCCTCTGAACTACTATGATTTCTAGAAAGCAGCTTGGGATTTTGCCAATTGTTGTGGCTTTACTCTCCTTCTTATCCCTCTTTGTCTTCTAAAAATGTAGTGTTTTTTTGACAAAAATGTCTTTTGGAGGCCTTTCCCCTCCCCCCCGCCCCTCCATTTCAAATATTTTAGGTACACCTTCCTAGCAGTCCTTTAGAAATGATCTTTCAACTTTTAATATCTAATTTTGGAATCCTAGAATTAGATGGCATTATGAGATGACCTTTGAAGAGTGTAGAAAAAAGTATTTACTCACAGTACTTTTTCTGTAAAACCAGTAATACTAGATTCATGTCCTAAAACCTCCAGCGACATAGACAGGTGCATTTTTTCCTCCTTACATAGGTTTTTTACCTCCCCCATGAGCCAGATTTTCAAGTGTCATAAGCAGATGCACCTTCATTGAATCCATTGTTTTGAACCGGCTTAAATCAAAGATGATTTTTATTTTTATGACTACTCTCTTTCCTGAGGACTCTGCTTACTTTTTAAATATCATGCCTTATGGTTTATTTATTGTAACTGATGCTTTCAGATAAACACCCCCACCAATGATACCATGCTATAAGTACACAGGACAACACAAATCAATTGAGAGCATGTTTCAAATAAAAAACAGAACTTAAATTTCTGATATCCAAACTATACTGTTGTGGAGCATAATATGCAGAAGCAGTTTTTCTCAATTATAAAATTTAAGAACTGGAAACTACATGCTTGCAATTCTAAATATTTTACAGATGAGAGAACAGTTCTCTCTCTTTTGCTATGGAGTTTTTACTTGACAATGCATGTTTCATCTTCACTTCTTACAGGTCCAGGAGTGGAAAAATGAAGGAAGTAAAACATACATGTGTACCGGCCGCCCTGGCTGGCTGACTGTATCGCTTCGTGTTGGAAAGTACAAGAAGATTCATAAGAACATAATGATCAATTTAATGGATGTGCTGGAGGTAGACACTGAAAGACAGGTAATGCTGTTGTTGGTACACCATCGTTTAATTTGGGCCATTAGACTAAGTGATACTAAATCACTTCAGGGTAGTTGAGTGTTAAATCTGAATGAGTGTTCTTGTGAGAGAGATTTTCTTAAATGTAAAATCGAGCTTTTGTCCATTGTCCTGTTACACATCAGCAGCTTCCTTACAATATTGAAAATCCAAATACATGAACCATTGTGCCATTGCATCAGAACCAGAAAATAAATTGTCAGTAAATAAAATCCCACCCTCTGATCCAGAAAGACTTGCACTCTAGAGCAGAGTGTTTTCTTATGTAGAAAAATCGGCATCCCATGTTCACATGTTTGTTTAACTTGCATTCTCAGGCAAAGCTGTCAGATGGAAGGAGCAGCTTGTGCCTGTTTTCTGTATATCCAGATGTTCCTGCAGAATAATAAAATATCTAGACATAGTAGGTGTAAAGAGAATGTTCCCAGTATAGGTGAATTCACTGATGTCTTCCTGAGTCTGCCCACGGGCTGATTTAACACTTAAGATGCGTGAATTCCTTCACTATCTCAAGTGGGTTATGTTATGTAGAAACCCTTTAAATATGTGATATTTATCTTTGATATGTTCCCCTTAAATTAATAAACATGGTTTTAATTGTGTGAAAGTCAATGACCCTTAACATCAAGGAAAGTTGTACATTCTCAAGATAGTGGTACTAATGCCCAAGATACTGTGAATTTTTTCTTTATAGCATTGATATTTCTACTTGTCGTGGCATTTTCTAATAAATCCTTGATTTAAAGAATTAATGTCAACTTAGCACATTGGGTTCTATGTGGGGAAAAAAACCCTTATGTGCATGTATAAATTAGACCTGCGTGCACTGAGGGACACGTGTAGAGTTTGAATTTCATGCATATGGAAGGATTTACATGACTAAAATGAGCATGCAAAAGTGCACCTTTTACTCTTGCATGCACCTGTTTGACAATTTGGGCCTTAAGATCTTCCTGTATTGCAAAAAATAAATCCAGTATAAATCTCAAACTTTGAAATGAGTCCATGGAGAGAACGTCTTCTCAAAAATCAAGTTCTGTAGCTGGCTCTGAGACTACTATCCTAAAGACTCTTGTGCTAGTTTAAGTGGGGTTCCGTCAGCATATTGGGACATTGGTCTTAAGTCCAGCCTGACTTGTATTTTGGTGTTTGAATGACACATCTCATTAGGATATGCTATATTGTAATTTTTAAACAAATCTTGCATCTGTTTCAGTTTTACTCTTTAATGCCTGAAATTGAGTAACAGGCAGCAATCTGGTATAGGATTGTACTGTTGTTAAAACTTTGTTACCTGAATAATTTCTGTTTTAGATTGTTCGTGTAGAGCCATTGGTTAGCATGGGTCAATTGACAGCACACCTGAATCCCATGGGTTGGACAATTCCTGTGGTACCAGAGCTTGATGACCTGACAGTAGGTGAGTGTTGTTGCAGATAACAGAGTATGACTTCTGTTGCATTTTATATAACTCTTATACAGGCAAAGACATTCAGTCTTGCAATTGTCTCATAAATGTTAAGAAACTCATGTGGAATTTTCACTCTTCTGTGGCTCATCATACTGTAAATGTTCCTCTGCTCTGTGATTGATGTATTACACCTCTATGAAAGTTTCTTAAAGATTTGTTTAAAATTCCTTTTAGTCTTAAGCAGTTTGGTTTTTAAAGAGCCTAGTTCACTGATTGAGTTGCATGGTCTCTTGTTAAGGTGGTCTGATCATGGGAACTGGCATTGAGTCTTCATCCCATATCCATGGACTATTTCAGCATACCTGTGTTGCCTATGAACTTGTTCTTGCCGATGGAAGCCTTGTGAGATGTACACCAGTAAGATAAAATATTACTTTTCATGATTTACAATGTTGCTGACGGTTGTATATATGGACCTATGATTTCATGTGACATACTTTTTGCAGACTGAGAATTCAGACCTATTTTATGCAGTGCCTTGGTCTTGTGGTACTCTGGGGTTCCTGGTTGCAGCAGAGATAAAAATGATTCCTGCTAAGAAATACGTGAAATTGCATTATCGGCCTGTGAGAGGTTTGGAGAAGATCTGTGAAAAGTTTACAGAGGAATCTAAAAAGAAAGAGAATCACTTTGTGGAAGGATTGGTGTACTCCTTGGAAGAAGCGGTCATTATGACGGGAATCCTGACTAACGAAGCTGAGCAGAGCAAGGTAACGAAAGAGAGGATTCCTATGTTAGAGTTTTAGTTTACTTGCATGAAAACCAATTTGCTGTAGGATGGCCTAATACCAAATTAGTTGCATGGCCAGTTTCTTCTAAATAGATTGTAATGCAGCTGACGTTTCTCTCTCTCATGCTGCCTTCTACGTCTGGAACCTTGAACGCGCACTCTGCTCCCTCTCTCCCCTGTCAGGTTTTCCCTAGCTCCTCGCCCCCATAGGTGCTTTACTTGGTCTTCTTACACTGGCTCACCCTTCAGGATCCCTCTCCTTCCTTATAACTAAGCTTTGCATATTCACCTGCAGCTTCATGAATTCGTATCCCTCTCTCTCCCCCATGTCACCCTCCCTTTGCTGCCCTCTAGATTGTAACTCCCTTGGGGCAGGGTCCTGTCTCGAATCATCGGTGTTCAGTGCCAGGCACGTTGCTGCTAGCACTATATCAATTATAGTATTTCTGCAGGAGGATTTACTTAAGGCTACAGTTTTGCATCTCCCCCTCTCTAATTTATGTAACCCATCAGGCTATTTATTCTGTAGCCACTGCACGCATCATTGGAGCAAAACCTCGGAGATGAAAATAAACAGCTTTAAACTGTTTTGTTCTTCTATACACAGTTTAATACATCAAGCAAAATGGCGGGGGCTGGTGTGGCATAGGCCATTTTAAAACAGGACGCTCCCACGCAGGTTCACCCACCCACGCACCCATCTGAAGGTGGCATGGGGGGGCGTGTGCTTCCATGACCCATGCACCATTTGCGCCTGCCCACAAGCAGAGCATCAGGCGAGGGGCGGGGGGGAATCTGGGATGCTCCGTGCAGGGGCAGGTGCTGTATGGGTAAGGGCGCACATGCATTCTGGCCCATTTAAATCTCCTCCCCCGGACTGCATTGGCTCTCCATGTGGCGCAGACGAACCCACCCCCTACCCATGCCCATTTAAAAATGACCATAGTCACCATGTTAATACCCAGATTGACTGCAACACAAGGATTAATGCTTGCAAGAACATGCCATGGGGTGTCTCTAGTGACCGCTCTCCAGAAACATTATTTTATCTCTCATCAGTGGCTTCACCCGCAGTCTCCTGTGCTGGGGCTTTAGTTCAGCAGATTTCAGCAGGGAGTAACATTCTTGGAACACAACATAGATGCTCTGGTGTTGTCCTTTTCCTTGACAATTTCCGGTCTCAATTATAAGCCATCTAACCCCAGGTTAAGGAGGAAAGATTATGAGCTAGATACACACTTGAATAAAACATGGAAGTCACATTAAAACACACTAAAATCTCCATTACATTGTCTTCTCATCCCTCTGTGTAGCTTTAAACTAAAACAATTCGAAGGCATCACGTACATTTATATTACTGGATACTCAAGGAAAAGTCTAGTTATTTACTCTTGTTTGCTTGTGTTTTGTATCTAAACATTTTTTTCTTTTCAGATAAATAGAATTGGCAACTATTACAAACCCTGGTTTTTTAGGCATGTGGAGACATATCTGAAAGCTAACCAAACTGGAACAGAGTACATTCCTTCAAGACATTACTACCATAGGCACACACGTAGCATCTTTTGGGAGCTCCAGGTAAGATTGTGATTTAGAAAAACTTGAATCTTTGCACTGATGTACAGTGTTCAACTGTTCATACTTGCTGCAGATGGAGTCTTTCTTCCTATTCTAGATGAGCAAACTTGCATGTTTTACAACAGACAAAACCCTATGAGTATTATTGGATATGAAGCTTCCTGTACATTATTTTATACTTTCTGACACTTGATCTAACCACAGGATGACGTCAGACGGAAGAACATCTTTCTTCTTAAAACAGGGTGGGGGAATCTTTCCCCTCCCAGGGGCAACTTTGAAAATTCATATAAGCTGCAAGAGCCACACAGAAGTTGGCAATGGGAGCATTTAAGGTGTGCACTTAATGAGTGGAGGCTCCAGATCATGAATCTATGCCATGGATCTGTCCCTTGTCCTTGTATGTATGCCCTCATCTCGGCTCCCTTTCCCTCATATCTTCAGTTTGTGGAGTGGGGGGAAGGAACTGAATCCAGGCGCCAGATCAGGACTGCAAAGGGGCTGAATACAAACTGACCACATTGGGCTCCTGTGCCTGAGGTTCTCCACCCCTGTCTTTAAACTTTTAGGCTCAATTCATGAAAGCACAAGTGATTGGGACTTGCACTGGTAGAGCACTTTTGAGGTTCAGGTTGCCCATCAATAGGACTTGAACATATCTTTAAAAACAACTCCTGTGCTTAATTATTTTCCTTTTACGTGTGCCTTAAAATTCTATGCCAGCATGAATATACTGATGTTATGCTGCCACGTTGTCTATGTAAGTCTAAATTAGGATTGTTCTGACACCCATCCCTAGGAGTTTTCCAGTTTCCATCTTAGGAGATTGCATGGTATGGTGTTGTCCTGTAACACCATGTTTGCATTTGAATTCCCCTCCAGTGAGATCATGAGTTACTCTTATTCCCTCAGGGGCACTCGCACACGTTGCCTGCGAGGGGAGGGACTTCCATGAGGGCAATTGTGGTTCTATTATCACAGGAATGAGTGCACGTAGGTCTCCAGGGTCAGATCCTTAAAGGATGTTGTGTATGTTTTGGGTACAAGAACTAGTTAAAACTCAAACTTCTTCAAGATTGTTAAAAAATGATATAATTATTTTTTAAAATCACCATTCTTTGTGACTGTTTGCTTGAGTATATGGTAATGTCATGGTAGAGCTGAATGGGTGTTAACTAAAAAGAGAAAATTGATATAATGACGGAATGAAAAGAAATTTTGAGTAATGCTTCATCTTTTATTCTGTTAGCTCAGGAACTCCCAAACCTTTTGATTCTGACCAAATTTTGAGTCTTAAACATCCTGTGATCTCAAACCACTACAAAGACACAAAGGATGTTCAGTAATAAGGATTTCAACCGTGTTTAGGGTTCTGACCCACAGTTTGGGGTAAAAGCAGTGATCTAAGATTTTTCTCAGAATACAAATTGATAGACTATGTTCAGTTCACTTGATAAGACTATTCTTTTTTTCTTTAAAGGATATCATCCCTTTTGGCAACAACCCTGTTTTTCGCTACTTGTTTGGCTGGATGGTTCCTCCTAAAATCTCACTGTTAAAACTGACTCAAGGAGAAGCTATTAGAAAGCTGTATGAACAGCATCATGTGGTACAAGACATGTTGGTCCCAATGAAGAGCCTTGAAAAATCTATCCAAACCTTCCATAGCGACCTTAACGTAAGAGCCTGTTTTCCTAATGCTGGTGAATCTGGGATTTCACTGTCAGTGGTGGTGATTTAACCTCGGTGTGCAGCCGGGCTTTGTTCAAAGCACAAAATGTCAGAATATTTTACTAACTGTAAAATAATGATGTGCTGGAATTTCCAGTTTTTAAGAAGAAACTGGTTACTTGGTCACACTTGATCCATTTTGTTTCCCTTGACAGTTAACGCCACCATTAATATGTAAAGGCTTGTTGGAAATTCAGTTCTGTAACCATGCTTTAGGATTTTCTTCACTTTTAAATGGTCAAGAAATACAGACCTGGAAGCTTAAATTTAGACTTTAGCAGATAGTAAATAGCCCTTCACTGACTTTATGCGTTTAGGTCTAAACATGTGACGTGCTTTTAAACCAGGTCGTTTATAAATACTCGGGAAGTGCAACCCCTAGAAAATTATTTCACTCCTCTTATCATTATCACCAACACCGCCTCTGGTGCTGGACAGTGATGTTAGACTGGTCTCGGCAGCAAAGAGTTTACAATCTAGAATGGCCATGGGAAGGGAAAGAAAAGGAGATGGAACCTTTCTATCTATCTCCTCGGCCAAAATCCTTGTTCATGCCATGGTCATCTCTCGCCTCGACTACTGCAACCTCCTCCTTGCTGGCCTCCCTCGCTCCCACCTGTCCCCCCTTGTTGCGATCCAAAACTCTGCCGCCAGGATCATTCACTCTGCCCGTCGCTTCGACCATGTAACGCCTCTCCTCCTCTCCCTTCACTGGCTCCCCCTTCCTGAACGTATCCTGTTCAAACTCCTGGTTTTCACGTTCAAATCGCTCCATGACCAAGCTCCCCCTTACCTCTCGGACCTAATTTCCCTACGCACTCCTGCGCGCGCTCTCCGCTCTTCCTCTGTCCCCTCCCTCGCTCTCCCTCGTTTCTCCTGCTCGCCCAACCGCCTTCGTCCCTTCTCCCTCGCTGCCCCCCATGCCTGGAACTCCCTCCCTGCCGACGTCCGCCTTGCCTCCTCTCTCCGCTCCTTCAAATCCCTCCTCAAGACCCACCTTTTCCATGCTGCCTTTCCCAATGCCCTCTAGTCTTTCCCCTTGCTCTTACTGTCAGCCCTCCTCTGCTGACTGCTGCTACCGACCACCTTGTAACCAAGCCAAGTACACGCACCTGAGACTTCGCATCCGCCTGAATGTTTGTCTTCTCCCATGTCTCTCCCGCTGTCCCCTCTCCTTGTCTCCCCCTCCTTGTCTTTTAGATTGTAAGCCACAGGCAGGGACTGCATCTGATTGTATGTTCTGTACAGCGCCAGGTTGCAACTGGCGCTTTATAAATGTTTAATAATAATAATAATAATAATAATAATAATAATAAGGGAAAGATAGGGATGTACTTATGAAGCTGAGAAGTGGCAGGTGCATGTGTTTAGGTTAGTTATACACGAGGAGAGGAATTCTGAAAGATAAGACCAGATAAGGAGAAGCATGAGTGTGAGGAGCTAGGGAAAGCCTGACGGAAGACGTAGGAGGGATTTGAAGTGTTTATAGTGTAGTTTGTTGAAATTATTTAACATAGAAAATTTAAAAGGGAGATGAATAGATGTTTATTACTATTATTATTTATATAGCGTTGGTGATGTACCTGGCACTGTACAATCAATAGTCAAGGACAGGTCTCCCAAGGGGCTTACAGTCTAAGAGATAAGGGAGAGACAATAATACATTCATGAGGTTGAGAACTTGCAGGCACACATGCTTCACTTTATTACAGAGAACCAGATTCTGAGTGAGGGGGGAGAGGACGCCGTTTCACTCATGACAAGCTAGGGAAGGTCTGATGGAAGAGGAGGGGTTTTCAGGAGGGATTTGAAAGTTGGGTGGGAACGAGCAGAGCTAATGTATCCAGGGAAGGGAGTTCCAGGCATGAGGGGCAGCAAGGGAGAAGACGTTTAGAGGAGCAAGGGAGTCACGAGCAGGTGAGGGTGGGGGCAGAGGAGGCCTGGGCAGGAGTGTGGCAGGATACAAGAGCAGAGAGAGATGGGGGAACAAGGCCATGAAGAACCTTGAAGGTGAAGACCAGGAGCTTGTGCTGAACGCACTTAGGTTTTAGTTTGTTGTTTAAGTAAACGGTGTAGGCCACAGTCCTGAAACCACTTACTTGTATGTAGTCCAGTTATTTTGTTGGGACTATTAGTGAAGAAATAAACCTGTAATCCTAAAACTAGTTGATATCATGGCGCTGAAAGGGTTGATAATCTTTCTTTCTTGTTCTCTCTCTGCAGGTTTATCCACTCTGGCTGTGCCCTTTCATATTGCCCAATAACCCTGGCATGGTACACCCAAAGGGTGATGAAGCAGAGCTCTATGTGGATGTAGGAGCTTATGGGGAGCCCACAACAAAACAATTTGAAGCCAGAGCATCTATGAGACAAATGGAAAAGTTTGTAAGAAGCGTACATGGGTAAGGAAGGGTCTTGCTCCCAAGGAAGGCACGCTAGACCTTTAGTTGAGTGAGGAATAATTGGCCGGTATTGCCTTAGGTTGTATTAATTGGAAGTTAGCCTTAATTACTAGTCTATATTTCATATATAGATATCAGATTTTTCTTTTAAATCTAGGTATCGCTTGCTTAGCCCAATCATACCACTTTTCCATAAACTGCTGCTGCTTTATGACTTGTGATTGGACAGCCCGTGTGTGTGTGTGTGTGTGTGTGTGTGTGTTCCAAAACCATGATATTAAGCTGCCAACAGAATTTATCTTCAGTGTATTCAAATTCCTATTTGCTAGTTTGGTATAGTAAAGTTCCTATATCCTGCAGGAGTGTCTAATTTTGAGATGAGAATGTGAAGAAATAACATGCAGACAACAGCTGTTTGACTTATCAAAGAATAAGTAGACCCATGCAATTCTTACTCACATCTTGGAGTATAATTTGATATCTTTTAAAAATTGGGCAGTTATGTCTATTTTATGCAGTATTTTTTCTAAGAACACTTTATTTTGAATCAACTGTAAGCACATGATTACAAGTTTATAATTGCATTCTAGAACAGAATTTTGTGATAAGATTGTTGTGATGAACAGTCATTCAGTAAATTCTCCTTGTAATCTAGCATTGAGCTAGAGTTAAAAATGAAATGTCAAACAGCCTCTTAACTCTCATTGCAGGGCCCACCTTGCTTTTTAACTTTGGTGACTGACATAAACTAGTTATAATTTTTGACCTTGCCAACTGTTTTTGGGGGTGCTGCATTTTTTTCAGGCAAATTATTTGACTTTAACTTGAGGCAACTTTTTAATTTGGTCACAAATAGTTAACAAACCATATATATCTACTAGCGATCTCTCACTCCATGACTTCAGAAGAGAGATTGCATCTTGGCAGTTTGGGGTTTGTTTTGCTAACAGGAAAAAGAGATCCTCTGGAGCACTTTTAAAGTCTATTCTAAGGGCATTCACATTTTCATATTCTTTCCTCTCTGAAAAGCAACAATGGAATGCTCTTTTGGCTTTTTCTCATTGCATGCCCTGATCTGTCTTCCAAAAACAAAAGTTACTGTTCACTTATTGGACTACCTGGCTAAATATCCCAACATAACTTACAGTAAGTTAACATACCTTACTTGTTAAGACACTTCAAGGTGCAATTTATAGCTCATCCCAAAATGACGTTTCTGCCTGAAATTTGGCAAGAATATTAATGTTTACTCCTATCCCTCTTTCAGTTTCCAGATGTTGTATGCAGATTGCTATATGACCCGTGAGGAATTCTGGGATATGTTTGATGGTTCACTGTATCACAAGCTGAGGGAGCACATGCACTGCAAGGAGGCTTTTCCAGAGGTGTATGATAAAATCTGCAAAGCAGCAAGACACTGAAGCTGAGTAACCTAAGCAAGCAGTCAGGGAAAGATGGACTTAGCTTTAGAGCTACTCATTATATTCTTACAAAAGCTTCACTGCTGTCCAAGTAAACTCATCCTTGTTCATGGTTAATAATACAGGTTCCTACCTTGACAAACGTAGAACTTCGTATGTTTTTAAAATTGTTCAAAACTTTTGGTGATCGTATTTAAGGAATCTAAATGCTAGCTGACAGGACTGATTCATAGTGTAGCTGAAGACCTAGTGTGTGTGTGTGTGTGTGTGCAGGGCCAGTCTTATCACAGGGTAACCTGGGGCGGCTGCCCTAGACCCCGCTCTTTCTGAGGGCCACTGCCTCTATTTTCACTAGGACAAGTTGTGGGGGCACCACTCCCTCTGAGGGCCCCCAAACATGACCACCTTCAGGGCACTGCAGGGATGGGTCACCTTCTCTTACCCTGGGCCCTGCAAATCCTAAGGCTGGCTGGCTGGGTGGGTGTGTGTGTGTGTATTTCTAACCTGTTGGAGCGATGGGGATGCAGAGTGTGGAAATTAAAAGAGGAAGGTATTTAAGTAGGTTAGTGAATTAGTAGAATAGGATTGTTATCCTGACTGCATTTGTGCCAACATAGCCCCATGGAAGCCAACAGCACTCTACAGGTGTATGTGAAGAATCTTGGTCTGTATCTGTACACAGCTATACCCGAGACTTATCAGAAGGTCTCAGAAATGGGTGCCAAAACGGGGAGAGGAGTTTTCAAGTAAACCATAACCTTAACATTATTGATTTCACTAATAGGGCAAGGGTTTAAATCTCAGTAATGGAAAATTAGCACATTTCAGTTACAAAAATCAGACCAGACTTGCCATTAATGGAGCAAATGGGAGCACTGACAACTGCCTGTGTTTCATAGCTGAAAAGCAAGTATTTAAAAGAACCTTTTTAGCTTCTGTTTTGTTTTACTGTGGCTACCTGACTGGTATCAATTTATGTTTATGTATAGCAAGCATGGTGTTAAAAACAGTTATGTTAATGTACAGGAAATATGATTTGAAGGGGAAACGTTTTGGCTTCCTGTACTACTGATAAACTTGGCTGCTATTTCATGTAGAGAAGTATGAGGTACAAATTGTACATGGTGTAGGTCTCTCCCTTTCTATTAAGGTTAGTTATAGTGCCTTATAAACTGTTAGTTGGAAGAGACTTGGGCTACTTCAGACCATTTCATTCCTGACTTGAGTTGTGAAGAAGAAAATCTTCTCTTGTTCTAATTAAAGCTTTAAGCATACAAAGTTCCTTTGAATAAATATTGGTAATGAATGTCAATTAGACAGGACCTAAAAACACCAATTTCTTAGGAGGCTTGAAATATGCAAGACATTGTCCTGGTTGGAGTGAAGTTTTGCTTTCCATTTTAGCTGGAATACTGGGGTAGGGTGTCTGTATCTTCTAGTTCAGTGCTAAACCAATGACTTCATCTATTGATAGATGGACATTTATGAACCAAACAAAACCAATGATAAGCTAGCAAGGGGTAAACTTGGTCCTCTGGCCAAACTGTGGCACAGCTGCCACAGCCACACAGGAAAGTTTTAAGAACACAAGACACCATGGTACATACTGTGTAGGCTATACAGACAGTGAGCAACGATGTTGGAGGATGTAACAGAGGAAAATAGCCGGAGCCAGAGCTCCACCCCCAACATGACAGCCGGCATAGCTAGAGGAGGGGGTAAGGGGCACAGTGGGCCATATGGAGGGAGTTCCCATGTGGAAGCCAGGTGAGCTCAGAATGCAGCGTGCGACTCTGAGAGCCACAATTCAGTCTATTACCTTGTAGGGGAAGCTGCCCAGACTGAAAATTGGCTTGCCTAGCTTTTCAAACTAAATTAAAACAAAAACAAATGGAAGGCTATGCAAGAACTTTACCTTCACAATGTGTCTGTAATCTGTGTATGGTAGTCTTTAGTTATACACTGTATTTAATTGCTCATGTCGTCGTTTTTATCTGCAAGCCTTTTGTACACTATGACTTCAATACTGTAACTCCACTGAAGGAATCCTGATCACATACATACACACTGTAATATATGCACATTGCTGCTGATCATGCGCAAACTCTTGGTTGTATGAACTGTGACAATAAAATGTAACCAGTTGTACTGCTATCCATAAAACTTTATTTTAATGTGAGTAAAATGTGTGTGTGTGTTTTTAACAGCTTCCCAGCAGTGATTTACTGTGGAAATCTGACCACCGGGTAGAACTAAACTGTAGAGCCTAAAGCTGAATTCTGGGAAACTGGTCTTGGGAGTCCCCTGGAAGGGAAGGGGCTCATGCATGCAGAACAACCTGAAGGATTGGATCCTAGTTGTCTTCTCAGCAAACAGATAAGAGAACCGCTCCCCTGACTTCATACTTTTCTTAGCAGTTTTAACAATAAGGATAACTCTTCGTTTTCTTATGCTGAATCTTTGCCGGGATACTCCCCTCTGCATTGCCCAAGACAATGTATGTGGTAAGGGGTCTGATAAGACAAGTCTGTTTTTTAAATGTTTTAATCCTAGTATAGTTGGGTATAACGTTTCATGTGCAACTTTGCGGAGTCCTGAATTTCTCCATTGGCTGAGCATGGTGTCGGTAGCTTTTGTACTTATCGCAAGTATCCAAAATCAACTCCTGGCTGCTGAACTAGACTATCCTAGCATTATTTGAAATTGCGTGAGTTTTCTGTTCTTGGGGCCCGGTCAAACAATCCAAATTATTTTTTAATCTAGCTTGTGTCACTTCGTATGTCAGTACTTGCCTAACCCACCAAAGTAGCCTGACCTCTCCATTTCCCCTATTCATGCTTTCTACTACAGCAGCCTACATTTCTTTCTTTCACCATATTTTTATTAACTGCATTCAGTTAATAAATGCCTACCCACTGCAGACTAACTTCAGACTAACTTACACATAAGCAGCCACTCTTTATACTTCATTCAAAGAAAACTCTTACGCCAGAGTCGGAGGGGGAGATCCAAGTTTCAGTAAGGGGAAGGAGTTGGAGGGAGTGAGAGAGGAAGAGATCATGGATGTAGGGGGCTTTATTGGCAGAGGAGCAACAGTACCAAAGGGAGCAGAAGAACAGGTTTCCCAATGTAGCTTTTACAATGATGGGTGTTGTGGGTTAAAGTGGAGAGCCAGTGTGGTCTAGTGGATACAGTTCTGGACTTGATCCTAGGAAGCCACGGTTTGAACTCTGCCCTGGCCATGAACTTACTGGGTGGCCTTCGGCAAGTCACAACTTCTCATCCTCCATTCCCCATCTGTAAAATGGGAATGTGTATGTCTGTCCTTCCCTGTGTTCTCCTCACCCTCGTCCATCTTAGACTGTAAGGCCACTGGGCAAGGACCTGTCTCCAAAATCTGTGACTGTAAAGTGCTGCGGACACTTAGTAGCGCTATAGAAATTAGTAGTAGAATAGTGCATTCCCACGAGTGCTAATTCCCATGAGACTAGAGATGCAGTTGCATTCATGGAAGTTTCCCTGCCTCCCCGGTAATGTGTGAAAGTGGCCTAATAGCCATTTATGAACCTATCATCCAAGAACCTAGCCAATCCTTTTTTAAAAACCAGTTATGCTATGGGCCTTCATAACATGCTCTGGCAATGAGTTCTGCACGTTCATTGTATGCTGAGTGGAAAAAACATTATCATCTATTTGTCTTGCGTCTGCTGCCAGTTAATTACATGGAGGGTGTCCCCTATAGTTCTAGTTTCCTATTTATTTGCTCTGCACCAATCATGATTTTGTAAACTTCTGTCCTATCCCCGCCCCCCCCTTTTGTTGTCTCTTCTTTAAACTGAAGAGCCTTAACTTACTGAGCCTCTCCTTGTATAGAAGGCATCTCATATCTTTGATCATCTTTGTTGCCTTTCTCTGCACTTTTCCATTTCTGCTTTGTCCTCTTTGAGACAAGGACACCAAAACAACACCAGTATTCAAAGTGAAATGAGGATCTGCAAAAATCGGCATACCAGTCGAATTCCTGGTATCCAAATTGACTCAAAAACATTGGGTGCTAATCAGGGCTCAATTCGCGTACCCAGCATCCGGGAATGTTGACTTCGGTCCTGATTTTTTCAATCAGTAACCAGTAAAGTGGTAACAAAGTACCGATTTGTTGGGTACTCAGTCGGTGATTGGGTAGCCCAACAAATGCCGGACACGGTACTGGATAATGCAGGTATTACCAGGTACCTGTTTCCGCTCTAGCACCATGGAATTAGTCCTGGTGTGTGTGTGGGGTGGAGGGGTTAGGGTATCAGTAGGCTTCCTGTATAAAAATGTATTATCTTCCTGATACAGCAAGTCACTGAAGGCTACAATTCATTAGCTTTGGCAATACAAGGTAGCTGGTTTAATAGGGATGGGCGAACAGAACCGAGTTCGGAAATTCGGTTCAGTTCAGAAGTTCGGTTCGGCCGACCGAACTATTTGGGTTCGGCCGACCGAACAAATTTTGGAAATTCAAACCCCATTGAACTAAATGGAATATTATGTTTTAGGGATGGGCGAACAGAACCGAGTTCGGAAATTTGTTTAGTTTTGGTTCGAAAATCAAGTTCAGTTCGGGTGACCGAACTGGTTGAGTTCGGTCCAAACTTCCGAACCACGTTCGCCCATCCCTATGGTCTAAACCCTGAGTCAGCTGCACAAACTCTGGGTGCTATTACTGTAGGTCTGGTGTTTAGTCGTCAGAAGGCTTGTGCTTTTCTGTCATTGCGTTAGACACCCCTTTGAAGACTGTAACTCCTTTGTATTATTCAGTTGGGTCCTGAAGCCGACACCAGCATATTCCCTTGCTTTGTGAGCACAAAGTGCCATCACTGCGGTGCACTGATGGTTTTGCATATGCAATACGAGGGAGAAAAAGATCATGGGCAACTTCTCTGATCAATGTAAATTGCCAGCAAAGGGAATATTTCTAGTACTTTTTCTAGCACTTTAACGTTGGTTAAACTCTCCTAGCCTACCTATTTTGGCAAAGGAAACCTATCTACTCCAAATTCTCCCAGATGGCTTCTCAACAAAGTATCTACAAAAAAGTTGACTGACTAATCACTGACAAAAGCATGATTGCTGATAGTAGCACAGAGGTTGCTGTGTAGTCTCTTGCCTCTCGTGTGTAGTCTAGCATATTGCAAATATTTTCCTCCGTTGTAGCCAGTCTTTGTTTACAAGCACGTACGCACTTGTTTCAGAATGTAGCAATGGCTTGTGTGGGTTCCTCTTGGTCATTTTCAGCAGAAGTCGGTGTGTTCCAGTGGCCTTTATTGACAGGACTGATACGTTCTCTGGAAAGGAATTAATTTAGATCACTAGCATTAGCACTGCCTAGATGGTTATCTCCTAACCATTTAGCTCCCACAGCCGGCACAAGTCCAACTGAAGGGAATATTTGTAATGTTCATGGGCTGGTCATGGCGAAGCCACAGGCAACATGTGAGCGTTACAGTGATTCCCAGACCCCCTCCTTGCAGAGATGGCTACAGGGAACCAATGGGGACAGAAGCCTGCTTTGCTATGTAGACCTTGTCAGCTGTGCGTGAGAGTCATGCACCAATTCTTACGGTCACTGCTCTGCAGAATGGGGGACTTCAGGATATTAGAATGGGTCTCCCGTTTGCTGGGGAGGATCAGGGTCGAGTTCACTCACTGTAAGCACTTATCCCTCTCCAGGTTACTCAGGTAACGCTGTGTTTCACACTGATACAGCGACCAGTATCTGTTGTTGGCATGTTCATGTTTTGTGATGTCATAGCGACCAACACCAACCAGATTCTGAAAAGCAAGAAGTGAACAAAAGGTTTCAGAGCTGAATATATCTTTTTGCTCAAGGGGCAGTCCATAGCTAGAATTTGGGAAGGTGATACAACTGCTCTGGTGACCACAAGCCTTAAGAGGCCCATGCTCACTAGGGTGGGAGCAGGGGGACCTATTCCGAAGTAGCTACGCCCCTGTGGCCGTTACGTTCCAAAAAAGTGAATGGGAGTTTTGCTGTTGACCTCATTAAGAGTGTAGAGATTGTATGGCTGCTATGTTCCAAATGTAAGGGAGGGAGACACTGGTTCAGGATAGGGTGTGAAATTTGCAGGGGCCTGGGAGCCATTGGTGCCCAGAAAACTAAGGCTGGCGACTGGTTCAGGTGTGCAGTGACGGCAAGAATAGTTTAATAACAGGATAAAGTCTGGAAACTGGATTTTTCTTTTTTCTTTTTTTGGCTCCCAGAGTTCGATCTGAAACTTCATGCCCTGGGTCAGGCGATCCCTTTTATTGAATCAACTACTCCTGGTGAGTGTACGCAAGCTATAGGGGGACTCAAGGTCTTCCCCAGGTCCAATAAAAGAGTTCATGTGGCTAACTTTGTCTCCCTCACTAGGAGAAGACAGAAGTGCTAGCGGTGGTTGGTTTACTTACTAGACTTCTGTACTAGCCTTCTCCCAAGGGACTCAGGGCAGTTTACAATATATTAAAAATCTACCAAAATGACTGCAATGTAGAAATTAAGACCTTCCATAAAATCCCCACCCACCAAATGCCAGCTTGCCTCATACATAAAATCAAACCCATATATAAAAAACAAAACTGTATAAAAAGATATAAAACTCCTCATTTAAAACAGTATCCCAAACCCTATCGCTGCTGGCTAATCAAAAAAGTTTCACATTGCCTCTTGAAAATGCTCGGGCTCTGTGGAGCAAGCTTTATTGTCCCCTAACCCCTACCAATGTCGAGAACCAGAACTGGTAACCGTGTCTCAAAGTGCCACATGCTTCTTGCTCTGTCTCCTGACATGGGTTTAAACAGATGGATGGGGAGGCAGCCTTCCTCTAGAACTACTCAGGGGGTGCACCTGCTTGCAGCCCTGCCTAGGTCTGTTTTAGACGGACCCGGTGGTTCCTGCGAGCCTGACCACCCAGCGCCCTCTGCACCATAGAGTTACGGGCAGATCACCTGGCGCACGCAACTCTTGTGATTTTGGCTAGGGCAGTGGCCAGCCAAAAGTAGAGCTGCAGCGTGGGTCTGCCGCGCGGCTCTGGCTGGTGCCCTGGGTTTGGCTAACTCCCTCAGCAGGTGATGCTCAAGCTGAAAGCACCCATTGTCCTAGTGTAGCAAGAGCCTGGGGGGGGCAGCAGTGAATGCAGGGCACACCACTCAAACGATGCAGGTATCAGCATTGAAGAGAGGAGGAATGGGACAAGCCCGGTACCCCTCTGTACGCACACTTATAGTCCTGGCATCACAGGAGTAGGAGTTCAAAATATAAAACGCAAAAGCATCTGGAATTTTGGATGGTACAGTTGGGAGGAATTAAAGGTCTGAGGAATGGGAGCCCTCTCAGCAAGGATTTGCATAGGCTTAGCCCCCCCCCTACTATAAGCTGCTGCACTTCCAATTTCTCTTGCCATTGAACAGCACGAGTTCATCATCACAATGGGATCCAAGATTCCCTCTAGCTTGCTGCAGTCAGGTTCAGCTCTGAAGCAACATTACGTTTGAAATTTAATCTACGGCGCTCCTCATCAATTATACAGGAGCGTCTGCATTCTTGACCTCTTTTGAGTTGCCTTAGTCCCTGCTCTCCTACATCAAGGAGGGAAACTGCCTGAGCCTGCTCCCATCGCCCCTAACTGTAGTGGACCCTTTCAATGAAAGCTTCCCTGGCTTTCTGAACCTGTAAGGTTTTCTAGTTCACCAGGGCGAGCCTGGGAAGATGAATGTAGGCATGAGAAAGGGCAGTCCGGAGGGAAGGTCTTGCTGCTAATGGGAGATTTGGTCCGCTGATCCTAGAAGTGTGATTTTTATAGAGCGTTGTGAGCAGGGCAGGAGCGTAGCTAGGTTGGGCTGGCCACTGGCGCAGAAGATGGAACGGGTCCCCTTGAGCTCTCTTCCCCTGGCTCGGGCCCCGATGCAACTGCACCCCCTGTCATAGTTACTATTTGTAGCAGGCAGAAATAAAGGTAGGATAGCACCATAGAGAGACTCACTAGTGAAATGAGGCATGGGTTTTCGTAGGCAACAACCTACTTCATCGGATGCTATGGAGCATTAAAGAATCTAGCATCCTATAAACCCAGTGAGATGTCGTGTAGGAGATGGTGGGTGTTTTTAGACAAGTGATTAGCACGCTGTCTAAAACACACCTCCAAAATGTAGATGTATAGCTGTGTTGCTGCTGCTATGACCTACCCCCTGTGTGAGAGCTAGCAGGCGTGCAAGGGGGTTGCACATAGATATTGCACAACAGCTATGTGGACCTCCCCCGAGAACACCTGCCAGCAGCATCAGGAGACGCAGATGACCCAACACTCCTCCCGCTGATGCTCCCAGGGACATGGGGCAGCAACTGTGGAGGCAGTAGGAACTGGACTGAGAAAGCCCCTGGGGAGGGGAGGGGGGAAGTGGGGCAGCTCAGTTACCACCTGCATATTTGGATTCAAAAGCAAGTGCTTTAAATCACCATTGGAGGGCAGTAAAAGCTAGGAGCCTCATGTCTCTTACTAAGAATCTCAGTAGGGAGAGTCAGATTTGAGGGCTGACTTGGAGCCCATTGCACTCAATGGTGATCTTATTACCACCAACTTCAGTAAATCAGGCATGAGTAGCAAGTGGCTGGGGCTAGAGAGGGTTGAGTCCCAGAAACTACTGGGCAGCGGGGCCCAGCAGAGAAGTTCAGCAGCCCAGGCAGTGGTACCCTACCTAAGCATCCCCATCTCTCCTGACAGGGGGAGGATCTGTCAGTTTTGACTGCTGATTCTCCAGGCAGGCTTGCTGCTGTAGTGGTCCTGCTGAGTCCCCGCCCCCCTCTGTGTTTCCTGCACCCTGGGTGTCAACGCAGGCTTTCCAGTAAAGCAGGATTTCTGGATCTGAAGACAGACCGCTGCCAGCAGCCAGCAATGCCAAAGGAAAGCATGGTTTCGTTTTCCCTCCGAGAGGAAGTTATGGGACAAATTGAAATTCTGGTCTGAAGAAGCCTTCTGTGCTGCAGTGGCAGAGTTGGCACCCCAGTTAATGGGAGAACCGAGGCAAAGAGCAGGGCTCTCTTTACAATCTTAGTCCCCACCAGAGGTTTTTCCACTCACAGTGTTTCCAACAAAGAGGCGATATGCCTTCCTGTCGACTCTTTTTGCGCCGGACCAAAATGGTGGTTGGTTGAAGTACTCAGATCTCTCGATGGGCTTGGGATCATGGGAGCCGGGCCCTACGGCATACTGTAACAAAACCACCAAAGGTTGCAGGCCAGGTTAGTGGGAGCCTTAGACTAGCTTCCAGTACAGAGAATGGACCAAACTGGGACCCAGTTCAAGGGCCTTAGTTTGGTGTTCAAACTCGCACGGTGAGTGTGATGGATCCCAAGTGGGGAAGGAGAGGGAGAGGGCAGGAGCAGAAGACAGGCTTTGGACTCCTTTTCAGCAAGAGGTAAAAAAATTAGGTTCTTAATATTTGCCTCCTTTCCTGGTACAGACATCTCTCTTCCCAGCCAGAAGCAGGCTCAGGGATATTGTGCATTGGTCAGAGATGGGTGAATGGCCAGAATATGGTGAATGGCCAACACCGTTTCCCGCCCCAGAGTCTCCTGCTCCCTGACCCATCTTCACCCCTTCCCTTAGACTGCCCCCCTAGGCCTGGAACTCCCTCCCTGAACACACAGGGTGGAAACAGCCGTGATGGCTGCATGGAGGCAGTCAGGAAACCCCGGTGGTCATGGTTTGGACCAGGTTGGGCCACACAACAATCATGCCCATGGCTGGGTGGCCGAGGAGGGTGGGGAGATGCACGAGCATGCAGCTAGCCAACCCCATGCTGCGCCCACTGCCCTTCCCTCCACCATGACAGGCAGCCATAGCAGCCAACGATGACCAGCCATGACACACCCGATCTAGGCCGTGTCTGCCAGAGCCACAGTAGATGTGACAACCTTCTGTGGCCCGATGTGGCAGACCTTAGCCCAGGCTGCCACCCAGGGATATTCCGGGGGTGAGAGCCTGAGCTAGCTGCCAACACAGCCTAGGACAATGCCAGGCCAACATCTGGTGATGCCTGCCCAAACGTGCAGGCACCATCTGATGCAACGTGGGTCAAAGAGGGCCACGGCAATCCGCTGTCACGCCTGGTTTTATCCATACGCTCTTCTCCCTCCCTCCCAACCGTCAAAACCTACCTCTCTGATCAGGCTTTTCCTAGCTCCACCCCCGTGGATTTCTCATTCAGGCTCTTCTTATCTGTCTCATCCTTCAGGATCCCCTCCTGTCTTGTCACAAAGCTAATCATCTGCACCTACAACCTCTCAGCTACATGTATGTATCCACACCCGTCCCCCCCTCCTCTTGTCACATCTCCTCCCCTTGTCTATTCTAGATTGTAAGCCCCTTGGGGCAGGGACCGGTCCCTATAATCAGGACTGCGGACGCTATACAAATCCTTAATCATAATAATGAATAACACCACCCAGCCAGGCCAATCGGAACAGGCCTTTGCGCCTCAAATCTTCTCCCTGAAAATCCCTTCCCTGCGGTGTGATGGAGGCCCTCCCTGGGTTCCTAGGAGAGGGGGAGATAGTGCCAGAGGAGGTAACGCAGCGTTCTGCCACACACAGGAGCTTTGCATGCAGATTTCAGGGGCAAAATCACACAGTGACAGGGCTCAGGGGACTTTGCTGGTGAGGGAATGCAGGTGCTGCTCCATTTCTCCTCACGTTATTCCCCAACACCGTCACAGTACTGGCGGCAGTCTCCTATATGGGAAGAACAGGCTCCATTCTACCAAGTAACTCTCGCAGAGCAGTGCAAGCGGAGGGGGATGTCACTGACCGTGGCACGTGGACACTGGCCCAGGGTGGCCCAGAAGATCCGCTCACTTGGGCAATCCGGGTTCCGAGCAAGGGTACTAAAAACCCCATGTTTCTTTCTGTCCTTGTTTTCCAGCTCCTCCAGGAAGCTCTTGACGTTGCTGCCACTCGGCTCAGTGTTTTTTTTCTAGTGGGATTAAGCAGAGGAAGAGATGGAAACACGATAATGGCGACTAGCAAGCTGTGTGGCTTGGATGGTATCGGCCACAGGGGTCCTCTCAGCCTGGCCTCACGCCGCTCGACCATCTCCCAACGGCTCCTCTCACTCTAGCCTCACGCAGCTCGACCATCTCCCAACGGCTCCTCTCACTCTAGCCTCACGCAGCTCGACCATCTCCCAACGGCTCCTCTCACTCTAGCCTCACGCAGCTCGACCATCTCCCAACGGCTCCTCTCACTCTAGCCTCACGCAGCTCGACCATCTCCCAACGGCTCCTCTCACTCTAGCCTCACGCAGCTCGACCATCTCCCAACGGCTCCTCTCACTCTAGCCTCACGCAGCTCGACCATCTCCCAACGGCTCCTCTCACTCTAGCCTCACGCAGCTCGACCATCTCCCAACGGCTCCTCTCACTCTAGCCTCACGCAGCTCGACCATCTCCCAACGGCTCCTCTCACTCTAGCCTCACGCAGCTCGACCATCTCCCAACGGCTCCTCTCACTCTAGCCTCACGCAGCTCGACCATCTCCCAACGGCTCCTCTCACTCTAGCCTCACGCAGCTCGACCATCTCCCAACGGCTCCTCTCACTCTAGCCTCACGCAGCTCGACCATCTCCCAACGGCTCCTCTCACTCTAGCCTCACGCAGCTCGACCATCTCCCAACGGCTCCTCTCACTCTAGCCTCACGCAGCTCGACCATCTCCCAACGGCTCCTCTCACTCTAGCCTCACGCAGCTCGACCATCTCCCAACGGCTCCTCTCACTCTAGCCTCACGCAGCTCGACCATCTCCCAACGGCTCCTCTCACTCTAGCCTCACGCAGCTCGACCATCTCCCAACGGCTCCTCTCACTCTAGCCTCACGCAGCTCGACCATCTCCCAACGGCTCCTCTCACTCTAGCCTCACGCAGCTCGACCATCTCCCAACGGCTCCTCTCACTCTAGCCTCACGCAGCTCGACCATCTCCCAACGGCTCCTCTCACTCTAGCCTCACGCAGCTCGACCATCTCCCAACGGCTCCTCTCACTCTAGCCTCACGCAGCTCGACCATCTCCCAACGGCTCCTCTCACTCTAGCCTCACACAGCTCGACCATCTCCCAACGGCTCCTCTCACTCTAGCCTCACACAGCTCGACCATCTCCCAACGGCTCCTCTCACTCTAGCCTCACACAGCTCGACCATCTCCCAACGGCTCCTCTCACTCTAGCCTCACGCAGCTCGACCATCTCCCAACGGCTCCTCTCACTCTAGCCTCACGCAGCTCAGCCATTTCCCAACGACTCCTCTCACTCTAGGCTCACACAGCTCGGCCATTTCCCAACGACTCCTCTCACACAGCTTGACCTAACTCCATGGTGACTGCCACTCTGACCTCACCCAGCTTGACCCAACTTCCAACATGGTGTCATCAACAAATTTAAATTGTACACTCTTACTTTAATCACCAAGGTCATTAACAAATATAGTGAATACGATGAATTTATCTTAGACTGATCCTTGGAAGAACTCCACTAGCAACCTCTCCTGGCTTTCAGCAGAAAACCTTTTGTTTTCTTCCATTAGCCAGGTCCTTACCCATTTAACTGCCTTTATTAATTCCCCTCTTTTCTATCTTAAATAGTAGTTTCCTGTGTGGGATAGTATCAAATGCTTTACTAAAATCCAAATATTCTAAACCTACTGCGCATCCTCCCACACCACTAAATGCAGCGGAGATTATTTATTTATTTATTTGTTTATCTCTTCTGCCCTATCCCCTGAGGGCGGAAGATAAAATATAAAATACAACCACTAAAATGCCACTTTCACCTCAAAGTTTGACGCAACTCCCAACACACGCATGCACCCAAATCTACCCCTGCCTGTTAAATGCCTGGCTGAATAAATAGGTCTTATGCTGCCTCCAGTAGATGCTCAAACTAGAGCTTAGGGTGAACTTCCAGGGGCAGGGAGTTCCAAAGCTGTGGAGCAGCCACTGAGAACAGCTCTCTGCGTGCCCGGGTCATATGGACCTGGACCAATGATGGAACTTGCAAGAGGGCATTCTCGGCTGATCTTAGAGGCCGTGGAGGGACATCAGGAGAAAGGCGGTTCTTCAGATAGGTAAGACCCAGGCCGGTTAGGGCTTTATAGGTCAAGATCAGCGCTTTGAATTGTGCCTGGAATGTTACTGGTAGGCAGTTCAGACTCTGAAGCACTGGTGTAATGTGCTCCTGGTGACCCACCCCTGTCGAACTCAGGCCACTACCTTCTGCACAAGCTGCAGCCCCCAAACAGTCTTCAAGGGCAGCTAGTATGGACTAGGATGCTTTAAAATCCATTTGTAAGACAATGGGATGAGCATACGTACCTCGACAGCATAATGCCCACAGATAATAGGTTTGGACCTGTGTCCTGTGAAGGTGTCATATGGGCCTCTAGTACTGACCACACGCTTCAACATCTCATCTGTGCTGTTTTTGAGATTATAGGTGCTGGGTGCCAAGCCACTTCCCTAAAAACCAATGGGGAGAAAAGGCAGTCACAACTCACAACGCTGGGCCCTTTTATGAAGCCTGCAGGGCAGTGAATCACGGAATGTGCTGCACAGAAGCTAAGCCCAGCTGACTCTGCTTCCCAGTCACTTGGTGTAAACCATGCTGGTCTCTGTTGTGGAAGCTGCGATATTCAAACCACTTACTCTGGAGTAATCTCATTCATTTCAATGAATGACTCAACATCTCGTCTGTGCTATTAATGGTTTGAGGATTGTATCGCAGACACAGTAAGGCACACAGAGGTGAAGTCTCTCGCTTGAGGTCACACAGCAAAGTCAAATGGGCCAAATCTGTCCCTCTGCAACTTTCTCTTTGCTCAAGCCATGAAGATGGAAGAGCACACAAGGTGGGGAGTGCTCCCTTCCCTGCCTTATCCTCCCTCTCTGTGGGACCCCAGAGATGACCAAGGAAGTTTTCCCTTCAGTCATTTTTAAGGCAAACATAGGACTACGGAAGAGATGAAGCAGCCATTCTCTGTGACCTCACCCCCTGCTCATCCACCAAACCTCTGGGCAGAAATCTAGGCAGGAATTCAATCCTGAGTCTGTGCAGCGTCCTTCCCAGAGTTACTGCTGAGGAACTGCAAGAGGGTGGTTGCTGTGTTGGTCCCACATGTAAGTGATGGAGACAAAGTAATCCAGATGTTCTCTTGTATTGGACCAACTTCTGTTGGTGAGAGTAGCAAGCTTTCGGAGCATACGAGACCCCAATGCCTGACTTGTTACATGCCTGAAGGAAGGGCCTGGGTGGCCCCAAAGCCTGCATAGTCTCACCAACAGTAATTGGTCCAATAACTGACTTTGGTCTCCATCTCACACAGATCCAAGGCAGTTAAAAGGATTTGCCCCCTTGTGAGGAAGCTTTCAAGAAATAGGAGAATCTCTCAGTCGGCGGGGCACTCCACCACTTCTAGCTACCAAAATAATGGGTAACAGTTGACACGCGAGTGTGACTAGGAAAGAAACAACCAGTTCTTCCCATTTGGGGGAAGGAGAAGCCTTTGGCGGTTTTGCTGTCCATTATTCCTCGTGCGGTCACCGAGCGCTTCTCCTGCTCATACAGCAGGGAATAAGGGTTTCCGTAGGTTCCAGGGCCGGGGAAACAATCCTAGAAAGAGGGAGAGAGAGAGAGAAGACTATTGACACCAAATACAGGTCTCACCACTGGTTAAGGCTGGGCCAGTAAGGGTGATGACACAACGGACAATAGTCCTGTGTGCTATCTGAGTGTCGCATCCCTATCTCTGTGTGTCAGAACCTAACACGCGGCTCGCGGGTGAATGTGGCATTCACACTTACCACAATCCCAGCAGCTGCTCCTGTTCCCTTCCCAGATGCCGGGAGATGAGCAGGGATTGGAGCCAGCCAGTGTCTTAGCCCACACAGCGTTCCCCCCCTGCCTTGGTAGGACACTATGCAGGAAAACCGGACTGGGAACCAGAGCAAGAACCAAGTGGCTTGGCGCCGATGGTGGAGTGAGTAACGCTCTCCCTGAACAAGTCTGCGACTCCGCTAAATGTTTGTTCATTTGCTTAAGGGCTCTTTTGACTGTAAGAGCAGCTTTCTCAGTTCAGAGGATGAAGCATCCCTGGTTATGCTGTTTGTGGCCCTGAAGATTTGAGCAGGTCTCGGACTATAACAGCACATGATTCGGGATATGGATTTTGATTGTATAAACCTCTGAAGAAGAGGGGGGGAATTAAACCCGAAACGCGTTAGGTTTGCTTCTTCTGATTTAGATTTCATTATGCTATTGATTTTCATTGTCTTTTATTTATTTATTTAATTGTTCAATAATACATTTATATTCATTTCCATTATTCGGGAGTTTTGTTGGGGGGGGGGGGCAGTAACAGCCACTTGGTGGGTGTTGCTTCTGACTGTTGTGTGCTGCTTTTTTCCGCTTGTTCTTTTCCTGCAATGGGGTCTGAGAACAGGGAAGGTGGGCGCTGCTGAATGCCAGGACTGGTGTGTGTGGGTATCTTGTCCCTGCTAATTACAATGAGCTAGTAGAGCAGTGGCATTCAGGCTTCCCCAGTAGCCCCTCCCTTGCAATTGTGCCCCCGGCCCTCACTGTTGTGCCCCAGTGAGCTTAGCGTGAGTGTGGGCTGCCTCTTGACTGTCTCCTGCATAAACTGGATGTGAATGGATGCCTGGATGCAGAGGCAGCCGCTTGCTTTCTCCCACCAGCCTGAACTGCTTGCTACAATTGCCTCTCCTGGGCTCCTTCTTCCCCTTGCAGAAGACAGTGTTAGGCCACTTACACACCTTACGGTCTCTGCATGTTTTGGCGCCAGGAAAGTATCCGGAAGCCAAAATATGTGAGGGGTTCGTCGGGTGCGAAAGCGCCCCCCCCGTGCAGTTTTGCTGGTGATTATCCAGAAGATTGCATAGTAGGGGAAATCCAGTTTGCAATCTCCGTGCAAAGCTGAATGCGGGGTGGGGCATTCGCACCCGACAAACCCCGATTCTTTCCCAGAGCCATAACATGTGCGGGCCACAAGGTGTGTCAGTGGCCTTAGAGCCAGCCAGCACTTATCGACAGTAGGAGGCTGTGAGAGCAGGCAATGGCTGTCCATTCCCTCCTCCCTGGCCTCCCACTCTCGGCGGTGGCAGCACTGTTCTTGCAGGGCACAGGCTCCTACTGTCTGCCATCCTCCCAGGGCGCTGGAGAGCAGGCAGGTGGCTGCTCCGAGATGATCAGTCCTTCCTCCCGAGCTCCCAGTCCCAGCATCCCAGCACTTGCTTTGTCCAGTAGCAGAGGGCTGCTGCCTTGGCAAGAGCAATCAGCCACACGGCGAGAGCCCTCATGTAAATCATACCTATGGTGGCAGCCATAGCAGCCACACCGTAGCTCTGGCGCTGCTGAGAACACCTGTTCCTGCCCAGACTGGGGTGACCTAATAAACTGCCCAGTGGCCAACACTCATGGGGAACTGCTGTGTAAGTTACTTTCACCCCAAGATGCAGCCCTAGTGGGGACTGCAGGGCGGCATTGCCCCAGGGGAGCTCTCCAAGGTCCTGCAGCTCAGGAGAGGGCAGAAGACAGCTGGGGGTGGCCACAAAACGGTGCTGGAAGATGTGGGAGGCACCTGCCTACAGCCTTCCCTTGTGCCGTCTGGCCCACAGTGACCCAAGGAAAACCAGTTGCTTCCCTGAAAGCAATCCTGGGGGAGCTATTTAGAGCATGAGCGGGCCTAATTGGCACAGCCCTTTCCTACTGCCTGGCCTGCCCATCCACCTTTGCCTACCGCCTCCTGTTCCTCCTGGTGCCATGCTAGATACAATTCCTCTCCCCCAACACACCACTTCCCAGGCCTTCCGGCACTGTTGGCAGCTGCCTGACCAGCTGGGCCACACACCCCAGAAGTTGCAGCCGGAAACGTTGGGGCTTTCAGACACAGGAAGTTCGATACATGGCTCTTGGGGTTGGGAACTTTGGCCATCTCTGATCTAGTCAATCCTCTTGCTCTCTGCCGTAAACCATCCTAGACAGTTGTCTATTTAAACTGTTGCTAAAAACGTCTCATGGGAGCTACACAGCTTCCTTTGTGATGGCTGCCCCATGCTCTGTGACTTTGGGTGAAAACAGGCATGACGCTAACCACCCTTTAACCACCCTTGGTGGTTATTTATGCATGTTGCAGGGCTGTGTTGGTGCCCTATGCAGCCCTGCAACATGCATAAATGACCACCAAGGGTGGTTAGCGTCATGTCTGCTTTCACCCATTGTTACTGAACTACCATAATCCTCATGCTGAGGTGTTTCGTGTGCAATGCCACGTTAACCATCTTTTTTTGGTGTTTCTCATATATTTGTCAAGTGAACATGGGTGATAATAGATATGACGGTGGCCCGTTATGACCCACTTGGGCCGGAGACTTACTGTCATATCTATGTCCGGCCCACCAGATGTGGACCTGCTGCTGCCCCGGCCTGGGTCGGCAGCTGGCCTGAATGTGGCCCCTCGGAAGATCCTGAGCCCACAGTCCAGGCCAAGGGCCGCCCAGGCAGGCCAACGCGGGCTATAGCAGGTCAGTGCGTCTGTTTGAAGCCCCATCGCGCACCGGGGATCAGGGACTGCCACAGTTGGCAGGCAGCCATGGCTGCCCGTCATGGCAGGAGGGAGGCACTGGGGGTACGCTGGTGGGGGGGCACCCAGACACGTGTTTGTTATCTTCCCCCACTGGGGGTGAGGCTGGGGTGGGTTCGCCGGCCAATCCAGTTGGACGCATGTTTATTCTGTACCCTGACTGACCCCGCCAGGGATGGCTCCCCTTGCAGAACGTGTAGCCGGCGTGCCGGTTGTACGTTTATTTTTATCCACAGTGTCTGATACAGGAAGCCAGTACATACCCGAACGGGTTCTCTAAACCTCACTTCTCCGGTGTCACAGATCCCTTTAATACTACGCGGTCGGGTCTCCTGGAGTTCCAAAAAGTCTTTGAAGCTGTACGTTCCAGGTCCCAGTCCGTCTTTCTTATGGAGAGAGAAAAGGGGAGGTTGTAAAGTTTGAATAATGGATCCAGGGTGGCGAGTCACCCTTCCAAGCCAGCAAGTGACAGCTAAGAACGTAAGCATGATATTGGGGAAGACCAATGGTCCATCAACCCAGCATCCCGTCTCTGGCAGACGCAGCGTCGGGGGCATCACAACAGGTCCCAAAGGAGTAATCCATTTCCTGCTACTTCCAGACTCCAGCCATCAGAGAGCTCAATCCCCTGACCAACTTGGTCCTGTTCTTTAAGAACTTATCCAATCCTTTTTTGAAACTCAGCTGTGGTACGTTGCGCGGAACCCAGTACATAGCCCGGTGGAAAAGTATTTCCTTTTATTTATTTTCAATCTGCTGCCAGTTCATTTCGTAAGGGGTCCCCTAATTCTAGTACTTTGTGAAAGGGTAAACTTATCAGAAAAAAAAAGACTAGACTGAAGACGCGATCAATCTCATTTTCCATCAACACACAAAGAAGAAAGAAACAATCGAGAGCTCACCAGGTATTTGTTTTTCATAGCTATCTCCTTAAAGATAAAGTGTGGCATCTGGGTCTGTCTTGTAGCCTCCTGTGCTTTGGCCCAGTTGGACACCGAAGCCGACTTCTGAAATACGGCAGAGCCAAAACTTCCATAGTCGATGTCGTACAAGCCCGGTCCAATTCGTCTGCTCTGAGAGGAAGGAGAAAGCTAAATTAAGGGACTGAGTAACTTGGTGGATGGGTGATGCCCACAATTCCAGATGCCTCGGAAGATGGTGCCAGTGGCGTAGCCAGACTGTGGTGGGGCTGGGATCATTTCCCAGTTCTGGGTCTCCCTCAGGGCAAGGAGACTTCTTCAGTGGCATGCCCCCCCCCCCCCGCCAACCTCAGCCGCCTCCCACAAAGTTGGTGGCGCCACCCAGAGAGGGTGTTTTTAAACGAGGAAGACCTGGGGACAAATGGCCCAGCGGAGCACATGGGGAGGGATTCTAATATGGGCAACTCCCAGCGTGGCTACCAGAGTAGCCACCTCGCACTCCTGCCATGGACCGTGGGGGAGAGGGGATCTGCACCAGGTTGGCCTTTCAAATTGACATGTCCCTGCGTGAGCGTTGCGGAACTGGACTCCCCAGTGCTCGCAACCAGTTGCTGTGACTTGCAAAGGCCGTGCTTCCCACCCATGGTGCCTGTGAGCGGCAGACCGGTCTGCTGGCACGGCTGACAGCCCAGTTCATACAGGCAGGGGCTGCGTGGGCACCTGTTGCCATACACTCTTTTGGCTCGCCTCACATGGCACACTCCCGATTTCTCAGCAGTGCTCCATGGGTGGCCACGAGTGGGTGCTGTGTGGCCACAGGGGCGCGCATCCCCCCACACCACCTTCATACGGGCAGTTGGATGAGTGGCTCCTGGGTGGCCATGTGGGATAGCATCCCATTGAAAAACACTCAGAGGCAGCATCCCTTTCAGGAAATGATTTTTTTCCAGAGTGGGTGGGGGCAGAGCCAGCACTCCATCCCCGCCCACTCTGAAAACATACTTCCTGGCAGGGCCCCTTACAAGAGGCCTGAGTGCCGCTAGGAAATTTTCAGAGTGTGGCGAAGAGTGTTGGCCCCACTCCCTGCCCTGCCTAGTGAAAATTCTCCAGCGGCACTAAAGTCACTTGCAAAGAGCCCCCCGAGAGTCCAGGGCCTGGGCTCATGGTAGCTACACCCTGGGGACGCATACAATATGCAGAATTGTGGGGTGTTTTTCACCAGGGGAGGAGGTTTTCCTGGGTCCAACCATCTCCTCCTTCCAGACCATTAGCAGCCGCACCATCCTTAGCCAGGCAGATACCTTAGAGCTGGGGCCTGACAGCTGTGATCCTACAGAAACCCAAGACTATGGCTGCTTTCACACATCACAAAATGGGCCATGATAATAACTCGAGTTAATACCGGGTATTATCATCCTGCAATTTTTGTATTGTGTGAATGTACTGTTCCCCCTTTTATGCTGCGCAATCTCGGGTCGCTGTAAAAGCCACATTTGGTGGCTCTTACAACGACCCAAGATCTTGCAGCATGAAAGGGGAATAGTGCATTCACACATTACAGAAACTGCAGGATGATAATACCCGGTATTAACTCGAGTTATTATCACGGCCCATTTTGTGATGTGTGAAAGCAGCCTCAGTTCTCAGCTGGGAAGAGACTGCAGAGAAGGTGGAAAGAAAAAAACAAGGAACATACGATGGGTTTGTAATTCTGAAGTATCTGGGTTATCAGGGTCCAAATTTGCAGGTCTCTACTTTAAATCCATTTAAAACTAGAGTGACAGAACAGCGAGAATTTCTCTCACGCTGGATGAATTCCTTCAACGGGGCCCTGAGTTCGCCTACTGCTTACAAACTCAAGCGCCTTCTTGAGCAAAGGTGGAGAACCTCTGGCCTGGGGGCCAAATACGGCTCAAGACTAGTTGGCCCCTTTCCAGTTCCTGGATCTGGCCCCTGGATCCAGTTCTTTACTTCCAAACACTGAGATCAGAGTAAGGAAGCAGAGATGAAGGCATGCACGCGAGGGGACAGATCCATGATCCGGATCTTCCTCTTCCTGAGTGCACCCCTTGAGCACCCTCTCCCCAAATTCTATGCAGTTTGTATTAATTTTCAAAACGGCCCCCAGGACTGAAAAGGTTCCCCGTCTCTATTCTAGAGAGGCACGTACAATACATATTATGTACCAGGCTTCTAAGACAGGATAAATTGCAGAACTATAAAATCTAACCAAAGATCCTGTCCGTGCAAAATAAGGTTTAACTTTTCAAGATATCTAAATTTTAGCTACCCACGGAAACCTGTCAAAAAGAAATGAATGGCTCTGGGGAGGAACCATGGGCGACATGATTACTACTGTCAGCTGGATATGCGATATCTCATTTTGGATGGAGGGGGAAACTGCTCTGTCCCAACATTCACGGTATGGAGAAACAAAGCATGGGAAATCAGAGCACAGGGACAAAATGGCAGATAACCTTAGAGCAGGATTTTAAAGGTATTATATTGTCTAGTTTCTATTTTTGGAATTTGAGAAGAATAACTGTACACAGGACAATCTGATGTTAACAAAGCACAAACAGATCTTTAAATGAATTAGATGATTATGGGGTTGTTTTTTTCAGTTCAGCATTATATTAATATTAAAAATAAAAAAGGTAGATATACAGACAGATCCCAGTCCTGCATCTTGGCAGTCAACGACATATTGCCACTGGTGCTGTTGTCAGTAAGATCGGGTCTGTAGCTGACAGATTAAATTAGACTTGTTTTAATGGTGGTATCAAATTAATGGAAAAGAACAGCATAGATCTCTCTGCATCTTTTATGGCAGGAGTGGAGAACCTCAGGTCTGGGAGTAAATTACAGCCCATGGCCGGTTTTTATATGGCCCTTTCCGGTTTCTGGATCCTGAATCAAGTTCCTACCTGCAAGCACTGAAAAACTGAGCTCGGGGGAAGAGCAGACGTGAGGGCCTGCACAAGGAGAAGGGACAGTTCCGCCGCATAGCTCCATCCTGAACGCACCCTTCAAACACCCCCCGACCCAACCCTTCCGACCCAACTTCCACTTGTGCTAATTTCAGAGTGGCCCCTGGAAGGGGAAAAGGTTCCCAACACAGAGAGAGAGAGAGAGAAAAGGGGGATAAACTATCCAAAATATAAGGCTTGTTTATTAATACAGCAATGTACAAATTTTCATACAAACTAAGACAAATAAAACACAATAATCACCAATTGGTATATAAATAATTAAAAGGTGTAATAGTGATCAAACAAGCACAGAAATCATGAGAAAACACAGTGCTAACTCACAACAAATACATAACCCCAGATGCGTTCCGGGGTGAACAGACCTCCTTTCTCAATGGGTAAATACATGAACAATAGCAGGTCATGCAATAATAAAAGGCAAGTGCGAGCCTTTCCAGCAGTAAATCTAAATTCTCTTATCCCATGTGGAAAGAGAGATTCTTAAGCAATCTTTGTATCCTTTAATGCTTTCACACTGTACAAGGATTGTAACGCGTGGCTATGCTATTGTTCATGTATTTACCCATTGAGAAAAGGGGTCCCGAAACACATCTGGGGTTGTGTATTTGTTATATTGTGAGTTAACATTGGCCCTTTTCACAGACTCTAACACGGATAAAATGGGTGTTACATTTTATCATACATGTTTCAGGGCACCCTGCAAAATGTATCATAACATGTCGTACCCATTTTATCAGTGTTAGAGTGTCTGTGTGAAAAGGGCCATTGTGTGTTCTCACGGTTTGTGTGATCGTTTCATCACTATTGCACCTTTTAATTATTATATACCATGATGATGATTGTATTTTATGTGTCTTAAGTTTATATGAAAATGTGTACATTGGTGTATCAATAAACAAGCCTTGTATTTTGGATAGTTTATCCTCCTCTCTCTCTGTTGGTGTTGGGTTAGATTGGACGCTGTCCTTAGAGGAGGACTGTGGGGGGTTTTCTGTGCACAAGGAGCACTTTGTTAGGGAAAAGGTTCCCCCACCCCTGCTTTAAACCAAATACGAGAAAAATTATGCTAGCACGCCCAATATTTTTAGTTCATTGCACTTGTTCCATCATGCATAATTGACCTGGGAATTGGCTCTGTACGTGTAACCTACAGAAACAGACTGACCAACTCTGAACAGGCTTCTCTGCTGTAGGGCTCCTGGGTGTAGGTACCACGTCTCTTCCAATGTGGATGAACTGCTGACACATCAAATCTGCCAAACGGCACAGGAAATTTGGGGTTAAACATTAAAACCCAGGAGAAACCATGCCAAAAACAATCTTACCAACTGTCCCAATTCTGCGGTTTGGAATCAAAGCCTTTGTAAAGCCACTCTCCCCAGCAGGATTTCTGACTCAATATGTTAATAGCACGTGGCTCACCTTCTCAGCTCATGTAAATTAGGGTGGTTCTGTTGACTTGAACTGAACAAGGTTATTTCTAAGTAAAAGAGAGTTTGTAAAGCACTTTGCTGGGGGTGCAAAATGCAGCATACCTAATTCCACAAACTCAAAAGGCTACCTGCCAAAGAACAGCCTATTGAACGTAGTCAGGCTTCACTTCTGTATTGCTCCAGAAGTGTTGGCAAGAGTGCTAAACCAAAGTTTTTCAGGGGAAGGAAGGATGTACATCTTCGGTTTGAATTTTGAAGTAACTGTTCATGTGAATGCTCATCAGTGTGAGGGTAGCAACCTCAATTCAGTGATCATTGTGGGCGTTAACAAACAAGACGCTAGCCCACAGTAGCCTACACCAGGTGGGGGAGCCACCTGCCCGTTTACTAGGAGTTCGCCCCCACCAGCCACGTAGCCTCTGCCTCACTGGAAACGCAGCCCCTCGCTCACGGTGGGGGAATGTGGAGCCCATTGTGCACAGGCGAACGCGGCCTAGTGTTTGCCCATGGGTCTGCGTCCCATCAATTAGGTTGTGTGCATCCTCCACGTATACAGGTCCACTCCGCACAATAGAGTCACGAGTGGAAATCCTAGAGCGTCCAAGGAGCGACCCCTTCCTGTCCCTCTCTCCACTCTCGCTCTCACTGGCGCTGCCAAGGGGAGGCTGCCCGCAAGCGCATGAAATACATGCAGGGGGCTGCCCGTTCATTAGGCGGGATACGCTAAGCATGCATGGACTGAACCTGGACTCCAGCAAGCTATCATCTCATTAGTGAACACCCTATGTCTTAGCTAGGGAGGAAACTGATGATGTGTCCAAACACCACCAAAGGAGAGTAGCTACTTCAGTTTAATTAAATCAAAGGAGTTACTCCGGTTTCCCTCTGTTCATCTGAACATGTCCAAAGACACATGGTTAATTTTATTCCTGGGAGTGGTTATGGGACGGCAAATATTCATTTGGAGCTCAATATACAGAAATATAAACACCAATAAAAGTATTAAACTCTATTTTAAAAAATCCAATTAAAGCCACTCCCCTATCACCCGAATTCTATCCTTAGCCGCTAAAAGCCCGGCCAAATAAGTAGGTCTTACATTGCCGCCTCTGGGAAATACTCAGGATGTCTAGGGAAAGGGAGTTCCAAGGCTATGGAGCAGCTGCTGTGAATGCCTCTCTGCGGAGTCTGCGTGCCCTTACTATATGGACGGACGTGGTGGAAGGAACTTACAACAGCTGACCTCAGGGAGCACAGTGGAACGTAGGGCAGGAGGCCGTCCTTTAGATAGGATGGGCTCCGGCTATTTAGGGCTTTATAGGTCGAAAACAGCATCCTGAATTGTGCCCCCAGAATGCTATCGGCAACCAGTGCAGGCTTTGGAGTGTGTGTCCTGTGCTCCTGGTGACACCCCCTCCCCATGTCCTCCTATCAGAAAGCAAGGAGCCATTGTTCTGACCTGTTCTGTTTTGTTCAACACTCATTTTTATGCTGCCTGCATCAGTGCAGCATCTGAACACCTTTTAACTTCCCCTTGGGAGTAAGTAAGGAGCAAGAAAGGATCCTTGGTTCTCGGATGCTCTTTGTCCAGTGATGTGTCTACACACTCACTCTTGGTGTTGGGAACCTTTTCCCAACCTTTTCCCTCCTGCAGGACTATACAGCCGGGCTCATGTTCACAGAACAAACGTAGTCTAGAGAGAGAGAGTGGCTGCTGTGTTGGTCCCAAAAGTAGATGGAGACAAAGTAGTTCAGATGGTCTCTTTTAATGGACCACCTGTATGCAAAAACATGGAACACTTCACAAATTTGTCCACAGAAAACAGACTCCGGAAAATTTACTTTAAAAGCTATTGGCTGCGATGATCCTAAACCCACTTATTCAGGGGCAGTCCCACTGTCTCCTGTCCTACTATGCATGTTTTGGGGTCTATCAGAGTCATAACGTGACATTTAATATTTTTTACTCAAATAATCTCTTTTACCATAGATGCAGCTTGGAGGGCAGGGTGTCAAATAAAAACAAAAATCAGTGGCTCTAAAATCTCATGGTGGTTTTGTATTTTGGGAAATTTTGGAAGCCCATTGAGTCCATCCATTAAGTCATGTTACAATCATCCAGAGACTGATATGCGGTACCTTGGAGTTCACACATGTGATTTGCAAAGACCCGCTCGGTCTCATTCAGTCGGAGGAAAACTTGTTTCTTTTGCACCGGCATAGCGTACGTTTAAAGCAACTCCCTCTGATGAAGAAAGATTCTACTTTGTGTTTCCAAGATATATAATAATGTTACTCTAGCAACTCGTGAGAAGCTCTTTCCTTCAGATTGTCACATGGGCTATGTGTATTATTATTATTATTATTTAGAACCAGCAATATACCTAATGTTGTACAATCATAATTAGAGACTGGTCCCTGCCCCAAGGGGCTTACAATCTAAGAAAGACAAAGGAGGGGAGGCAAGGGAGGGGGAACATAGGGAGACATTCACAAAACTGAGAAGTCGCAGGTGCACGTGTTTACAAGGGAGGAGGGATGCTGAGCGAAAGGGGAGAATATGTGGGGGAGGAAGAAGTAGTTGGGAGGGAGGAAGTAGCAAGGGAATGAAGAGGTAGGTTTTCAGGAGGAATTTGAAGGTTGGGAGGGGGAGGGAGCAGATGGAATGCATTCAGGGAGGGGGTTCCAGGCATGCGGGTCGGGGGGGTGGGGTAGGGTTGCCACCTTTGGTCATTTTTACCCTATGGGGCAGCATGGGAGAAGGAGCAAAGATATTTAGCATGTTAGCACGTGTGTATATGTGCAAATATGTGTATGTGTGCACGTGTGTGTCTGCTCCATGCGCACGATAATATGCATGTTCTGCCCCTCCTGGTGCTGTGTATGTGATCTGCATGTGTATTCATGTATGTGTGTTATCTGCAATTAACTATTCTTTATTTATTTATAATATTATTATACCACTTCCCCCCCTGACCTGCCCAATGGCAGCCCGGGGCAGTGTACATATCATATATAAAGAATATAAAACACATAATAAAAATTACATTAAAATCCCCAGTAAAAGAATTTCGGGCCCAATCGTCTTACAAAAACAACAAACAACAACAAAAATCTCACCTGCCCCCCCTCACCAAATGCTTCAGCTCACGATTATGATTATCTTTCAATTAATATCCCACCCAATCCATGCTTGTGTATGTGTGTAACCCACATGTGCATGAGCCTGTACGTGCGATTTGTGTGTGTGAGCGTGAGAGGGATCTATGAGCATGTGCACATGTGTGTCTGTGTCCCAGTAGCTAAGAGTCTGCATGGGATGGGTCCAAAGCATGTCTCTGCTGCTGGATCAGAGGCCCCGGCTCAGAAATCCAAGTCAACGGCCGGGCAGAGGTTTTCCCCTCCAGAGCCTTTGGTGATGGGCTGTTACCTGACTTTTTGAGTCCCAAAGGGGGCTCCAGTAAAGCCTTTTGCTGCATGCTCCATCCTCTGGTGCCTGGAGAAGGGGAACACGCCTCTGATTGGAGACTGCAGCTCCGGAACTCTGCTGCCATAACAACCATAGATCCCTCTGTTCTCACACGTGGGGAAGGGGCGGAGCTGTTATACTGATGATGGCATGTCCATTCCTGAGGCCCACCGAGAAGGGAGGGGGCAAGGGATGCAATGCAAATACAATGCAAATGATTCTGATCTTTCCTCTTGTAGCTGTGATCGTTCATTCGTTACACTTTGCTGCCTGTGCACTGCGCAAACTTTCAACTCCGCCTCAGGGACTTAAGAACCTAAACCTTATGAACTTTCCAAGAAATTTAAGCTGCTAAGTCACTTTTAAAGATGGAGTTTAGGATCTCAAGCCATTTTGGTGCTTTTGAAAATTTCAGCAGATCATTCATCATCTGACAGATGCGGGAAGGCCGGAACCCAGACCACTTTCACCCCACCTCCCCTGTGCATATTTTGGTTCCACAAGAGACTGCAGGAGCCAAAATCTGCACGGGGTTTGGCCGGTTTGAAAGTCCCCCCGTGCGGCTTTGCCGGCAAACACACAGAGATACAGAGCTAGATTTCCTGCTCTGTATCTCTGCATGTGTTCGCCGGCAAAGCTGCACGGGAGGGACTTTGAAACCGGCCGCAGCCCGTGCATATTCTGGCTTGCGCATTCCCCCCAGCAGCCAAAATATGCGCGGGGGGAGGTGTGAAAGTGGTCCCAGTGTGGAAGTTTCCCAAGATATTATTGGACTCCAGATAATTCTGCAGCTGGACTGTCACGCCCTTCCCAGTCGTCTTCCCAAAAAATGGTAGATTGGAGACCAGGTGATAATTGGCGAGTGCTCCAACATCAAGAGATGGTTTCTTGAAGAGAGGACGAACCTCTGCACATTTATGGGTGGCCAGTACCTTCTCTCCTCCATAAAGGAGGTGTTAACAATGCTCATCAATAAAGGTATCACTGCCCCAGCGCTCACCTTCACCAGCCAAGATGGGCATGTGTCAGAATTGCAGGTAGTGAACCTCAAGGAATCCAGCAGTGCATGGGTCTCCTCATCAATAACCATGTCAAAGTCAGCCAGGGGAATGTCCTGCAGGACCCCACTACTCTCCACATCAAATGGCCCAGTAAGTCTGGAACAGGGCAGAGTCCCTGCAGGTCACTGGTCCTTTAAAGCAGATAGCACAGGCTGCCTGCAGGTGCTACCCCAAAAAGAGGATTGCACCTAATTGATTGAGTGCCGCTGGGCTTGGGCGTGGCTGCAGTCAGCCCAGGACTGAAAGGTCTGAGGGGAGCTCAGAGAAGGGAGTAGAGCAGAGAAAAGCGAGACGGATTGGTGCAGAGAGAGCCTGCCAAGCTCAAGAGGGATTGGCTGGGCTGCGGGTTTTACCGGGGATACCAGGGTGCCTCACCCAGAGACCCTGAACAACTGAGTGCCCCCTCGGGGAGCTGTGCATGTGCAGTATTGTACACAGAGACTCTATATGGTGATGGGGTTTGGTGACTAAAGGGCACTTGAGCATGGAGTGAGACTACGGGGCCAATTCTGCATAGACTTACGCCAGGGCAAACTAGCTCTGCCACAAAGTGCCACCCAGAGTCCATCCGTCTTCTCTGCAAAGAACACAGCAAACTGTTCACAGCACTCTGCTGAAGAAACTGTAGATGGGGTGAGGCAGTCTGGATTCACCAGGCTACGCACAACCCAGCACAGTTGAGCTATTCTCTTCCCTGTAACGTCTATGCCCCCAAAGCAAGTACAACCGCCTGGTGTGTTTCAGCCCTGGGTTGCCAGAAGGGATGGACTTTGAATTGGCCCAACAGGTGTTTCCTGTCTCTGCTTCCTCTGATTTGCCATCCCCAATGACAGCCCTCTGTGCAAAGAGGCGGCTGGGGAATGACAAGCATCCTGCCGTGCCTCTCCCATTCAGGACTCCTCCCAGGCTGCGTGTGAATCAGCTAAACCAGAATTACAGGTAGAGAGGCAAACACAGGCAAAGAGGAAAAGAAGCCAGGTGAGCGAAAGGCCCGGGAAAAGCAGACCTGGAGATCATGGAGGAGGCCGAGGTAGATATTGAGACTCTCATCGATGAAATGGATTATATTCCCGGTCACTTCCACCTAGAGATGAATTTGAACTTTGAACCCTGCTCCCCTGAAAATCTCAGGGCCAGGGACATGAAGCTGAAGCGGGACAGCTTGACATACGAACTGGAATGCGAGACCGGTTTCCAGCAGTACGCCGTCAGGAACCTCTTGGGGGTCTTTGCTTTCTACCTGGAAGACATAGAGCAAGCCAAAGGGATTTTCCTCCACATCATCCAGGAGGACCCAAGCAATCTCAATGCTTGGGCGAACCTGGCCTATGTGTATGACAGGCTCAATAGCGAGCAGGATGTAGCCAACTGCACTGAGAGACTCTCCCATTTAATGGGCCTCAGCTCGGAGGAGGAGCCTCCGGTAGATCCCAAGTGTAGAGCAGCCCGTTGCTTGGCGGAACAGGGCTACGCTTACGTCTTTGATGTTGGGCTTGCGAACGAAGAAGACAAATTGGAGAAGTTGACCATTGGCATCATGCTCTATGACAAGGCTCTTGCTTATGGGCACCAGGTCAGTTATTTATTGACTGATTTATCTGGATTGGTATCCCGCCCCTACCTGAAGGCTCAGAGTGGCTTACAGCATAAAACAGGGAAGGGGAATCTTTTCCCTCCTGGGAACCACTTTCAAAATGAGTACAAGCTCCAAGGGCTGCATTAAAGTTGGAAGTAGGGGTGTGGTCAGGAAGAGGAGGGTCCAGATCTGGGATGTGTGCCATGGATCTGTTCCCTTGTGCGCGGACCCTCATCAGTTCCCTTACCCTGAGCTCACCTCTTTCAGTGCATGGGGGAAGGAGCCGGATCCAGGGGCCAGATCTGAGAACTGGAAAGGGGACCGTGTAAAAACTAGCTGCAGGCCACATTTGCTCTTGGGGCCTAAGGTTCCCCACTCTTAGCATAAAACATGCAAAAAATATAAAAACCAGTGAAAATATTAATCTGTATAAAATACCAGTAAAAACCACTCTTACGCCCACCCCTCAAGCCCTATCCTCACTCACTAATAGTCTGGCCAAATAAATAGGTTTTTCATTTCCTCCAGAAAAGGCTTGGGCTACCATGAACCTCCAAGGGGAAGGGAGTTTTCCAATCCATAGCTGTGGTTAGGGTGGCCATCCCTCCCCTTTAAAAGAGGACACTTATGAAAAATGCATGTTGCAGGGCTGCATTGGTGCCAGTGCAGCCCTGCACCATGTAGTTTTCATAAGTCTCCTCTTTTTAAAGGGGCGGTATGGCCACCCTACCCTTGGGGCAGAAACCAAGACCTCTTCTATGCATGCCCTTGCCACACATGCTTGGTGCAAGGATGGAATTTGCAAAAGGGCACCTCTGGCTGACCTTAGGGGGTACAATGAGAGTGGAGGACGTGGCCCTTTAGATACACAGGGCTCCAGCCGTTTGGATGCATCCATATACAGTTCCTTTGGGGCGCCACTGATGTGGTTGCTGTCTGGGTGTTTGGCTAATGTGCCAACTCCCTTTACCCTTTCATCAGAGCAATTCAGCCAACTGTTAATTATGCCAGCCATCGCCTCCGGTGCATCCAGATTGCCGGATGATATCTGGCGTGCTGCGTCAGCCCTCAGGAAATGGGAGTCCCGCCAAACCAAAGTCACTTGAATCCCTGCCTCCCGTGGGTTCCACCTTCCCTGCTGCTGCGTCCTTTTAAATCATTAAGTGCTCGAACCTTCGCCCCAAGAGGATTGTGGACATAAAAAAACGTGCTGCAGAATCAGGCTCCCAAACTCACACTGGCCAACAAATTGACAAATGTCCAAGCGACGGTAGAGCCTTTGGAAAATGGAGCTTGGGTTTCTGAACCATTTTTAAAATGTGACCCTCATGATTATGGAGCTGGATGGAATAATCCTACACAGTTTAAGGGGGGAGGGGAATCGCATCCACTGACGAGCCTTCCAAGTGATCAGAACGGTGTCCTTTGGCTTGACTTTCACCCTTTCCAGCTGTTTAAACAAAGCCATCCTCTGTCGATGGCTGCCCTGTAGGCACTCACACAAAGCAGGGGGCCGAGAGAAATGTGTTTGCTGAAGTCAAGTGCTTGAATTGAGGGGGTGGCTTTGTTTACCGTTCAAATAAAACTTCAGGCTCCAGGTTCCCTAAGGAGCAAAACTGTACATTGAATTACCCCTGAGAGGCTCAGGCCACTGTGATCGGTTGGCAATGACACAGGAAAATGGTCTTTCCAAAGCCCGAGGCTTTGTGTGGAGTGCAAACACTTCTCTGGGCCATGTTTGCAAAGGGCTTTGAAATCTTCAAACAGAAGGTGTTAAAGAAAAGCTACGGGTGAGTATTATAATGACTCCTAGCTTGTTACTTCAAATAATCTTGGCATCGACTGGGGATGACTTGCATGTTACGTTGGCATGGGTTACAGAAAACTTCGAGGTGAATGGAAATGTAACTTTATACTTAAAAAAGCTATCCCCCTTTCTGTGGCCCTTCTTGCACAGACGCGGTGGGTGGGCGCGCACGGGCGGGCGTACACCCACTTCCACCTATCTCCACCCACAGAGCCTCCTCTGTTTCTTCGGATGGCTCTGTAGGTGGGTGATGGGTGGAGATGGGTGTGCGCCAGGAGCAACCCCCCACCTCCGTGGTGTTTCCACGGGCGGACCCCCCATCCTCCACCCACCGCACACCTGGGGCGGGGGTGGGCGTCCGTGCAAAAGCGGCATCTGACATTTCAAGCCTCTGGCTCAGAGTTACTGTTGTGCCTATCGGTATTTTACCCTCACGGGGCTTGCACTGAGCGTGGGGTCCCTGGTGGGAAAAGGGAGGAGACAAAGTGGACACAGTTTGGGGGTAGTAGAGACCCCTATCAATCTGGGGGAGGGACAGCAGCTGCTCGTAGGAAGAACTGAGGAAGGGCCCCGTGTGACTCAAAAGCTTGCACGTTCTCACTGACAGAAGTTTGGTCCAATGAAAGAGATCATTCGAACGGCTTTGTCTCCATAGGAAGAAATGAAGGGATGCAAAAGAGAGAAGGGCTGTGACTGACTTTACTGATAGCCCTTAGCCTGAGTCATTACTCTGGAGTCTCCTCTCTCAAGAAGAAAGGACCCCAAGAGCTCTCCAAAAACAGCCTGGGTTTCTTTGGGGGGGGAGGCCAGAGGGGGTGTAGTGAAGGGAAGACGAGACCACTCTGAACCGGTTGAGCTGAGCCAGGTTTTGATGGAGCCACGATTATTTCCTACACGGTACCTCATCCCAAAGCCGGTTATATTTGCATGACAGGTTATTAGCAGGGTTCCTGATTTTCCATTTAGCACGGAAACTCAAAGAAAAACATGGAATTCCCGTTTTATCAGAGAAAAACGTGAAATTCCTGTTTTCCCAGAGAAAACCACGGAATTCCAGGTTTTTGTGGGAAATTTTCTGCCTGCAAAAACCTACTGGCAGCAGCAGTGGCAGTGGAGATTTAAAGGAGGCGGAAGCTCTGTGAAGGCTCTGGTGCGCACCTGAGTCTGAGAGAAGAGATTTGTTGCAAGAAGAACACAGCTGTGTCTGGCTTTCGGCGAGGCAGAGGGATGTTGGGGTCTGTGCTGGGTCTGGTGGGGAGGAGGGGGTTAGAGCGCCCCCCCTCACACACACACACATCTGCAGAGAGAGAGAGTTGGGATCTGTGCTGAGGCTGGCTGGTGTGGGATATTGTTTTATTTTGGTATTTGAGAGGCAATGGCACACAGTGCATCAAACTGCCACCAAAAAAAAGGAATAATTTTCAATAAACACTTTCTAGTTTTAACAGCTGAAAAAGACAGATTTTTTTGAGTTTTTAAAGGGAGAATTTAGGATTTTTCTTCCAGAGAATTTCCAGGGGTTTTTTGGCAGAGAAAACTAGGAACCTTGGTCATTAGGAAAAGTCCTAATGAGGATTCTTTTCACAATGTTGTGACTGTGAAAGGTGCCAGCTCAAAAACAGTGGGTAAAAATAAATGTGCCAGTGTGCCAGATATATGCTCCAGGACGGGGTGGAGGGGCAGCCCTGGCGGGGTCGGGTCAAAGCCCAGAGTAAACGTGCGCCTGACCAGGCCGGCTGGTGAGCCCTCCCTTGCCCCACCCTCGGTGGAGGAAGAGAACAAATGGATAGCCCCCCAGTGCCCCACCCCCATGATGGGCAGCCTGGGCAGCCAATTACAGGCAGTCATGGCAGCCCCCGATTCCCCAGTGGGGGATGAGGCTGCAAACAGGCCCACGGGCCCACTATGACCCGCACTGGCCCTCCTGGGAAGCCCTTGGCCCAGGCTGTGGGCCCAGGTTCTTCCAGGGGAACCACATCCGGGCCAGCCGCCTACCCCGGCTGGGGCAGCCGGAAATAGACATGAACATAAGTAGTGCCATCCTGAGTCAGACCAATGGTCCATCAAGCCCAGCATCCTGTCTCTGACAGTGGCCAATCTCAATCGCATGGGAGAAGAACCAACAGTCCCAATGGGCGATCCATTCCCCGTTGTTCACTCCCAGCTCCCGACAGTAAGAAGTTCATCCCGTAAGCTACTTGGTTAAGAGCCATTAATGGACCTATTCTCCAAGAACATATCCAGTCCTTTTTTAAACCCAGCTAACTATACTACTGGCCTTGATGACGTCCTCTGGCAACAAATTCCATAGGTTAATTATGCGTTGAGTGAAAGTACTTCCTTTTATTTGTTTAAAATCTGCCGCCAGCTAGTTTCATGGAGTGTCCCCTAGTTCTAGTACTATTTGAGAGGGGAAATAACATGACGGTAAGTAGGGTGGCCATACCTCCCCTTTAATCCAGGACGCTTATGAAAAATACATGGTGCAGGGCTGCATTGGTTTCAGTGCAGTCCTGCACCATGTATTTTTCATAAGCGTCCTGGATTAAAGGGTGGGGTATGTCCACCCTAACGGTAAGTCTCCAGCTCAGGCAGGAACTGAACTTTCAGGCTTGGCTCTCTCCTTTGGGCTGGCTAGTGCCACTCCCCCATGCAGCTGCTCAGTAATTAGGTGTGGTCCTCCCTCTAGTCCCAGCACCTGCAGCTCTGCTTGCATAGCCCTCTTGCTTGTGCTTATTGCCTTAAAGGGCCAGTAGGCCATAAAGACTGGCCTGCCACACCTTAGGGAAAAGGATACCTAATTTGCATATGCAAAATACCTCTCTCTTTCATCTACCATTCAGTAGACAATCCATATTCTTGACGCACTGATTCCCTGACCTAAGAACCAGGAGAGGACTGGGCTGTCAACCCATTAAAACTTTTAGTGGACTGTTAGTGTTGTTTTTAATTAGTAAACTTATTAAGCACTAAAATATTGTAGGATCTCTGTCCTGCATGGCACAACATCGTACACTGATTTTTTTGGCTGCTGATTTTTTTAAATTTATTTTTTTGTTGCTACTGAGTTTATGTTTTTGTATTATTTTTGTATATAATCACCATTTTGGTCTGCAATGAATGCATTCATTAGATTAATTGTCCGATTGTGCTGTCAGCTAAGAAGTGTTGGTGTTTTGGAGGGCAGCTTGCAGGACTGTAAGGAGCTCTTAGTAAATCTAGTCTAGCAGAACCCATGGCTTTTCACTTCAATCATCTAAGGCAGGGGTGGCCAAGAGGTAGAGCACGATCCACTCCAATAGATCACAGTGTAGGAAGGGGGAACAGCCCCTCGGAGATCACCTCTGGGGAGGAGAGCAGGACCACCAGTGCCCCAAGGAGTGTCTGCTCCAGGGAGGAGAAGGGCTAGGAGAGCTCCTCCAGTGCGGTGGGGACGGTTCTGTCTAAAGGGGAGTCCTCCTCTCCACTTCTAAGACCAGTTCCTGAGGTGCCCTAGAGCTAGAGGGGTTCAGGCCTGGCGCACCAGAGCCAACAGGAGGGTTCCTGGTAGGTCACCTGAGGCTGACGCCTAGATCAGGTGGATCACGTGCACCGTAAATGTGGCCACCCCTGATCTAATGTCTATTTCATCTGCTGCCACAGGACCAGGTACAACCGCAGCAGATAAGGAAGCTGTACGGAAAATCCAGCCCATTGGAGGGGAAAGGGTAGGGGGTTGGTTTGCATGCAGGAAGGCCAAATATTTGTGTTTGGGGTTGGTTTGCATGCAGGAAGGCCAAATATTTGTGTTTGGGGTTGGTTTGCATGCAGGAAGGCCAAATATTTGTGTTTGGGGTTGGTTTGCATGCAGGAAGGCCAAATATTTGTGTTTGGGGTTGGTTTGCATGCAGGAAGGCCAAATATTTGTGTTTGGGGTTGGTTTGCATGCAGGAAGGCCAAATATTTGTGTTCAGACTGCCCAAAGTTTTTCCTGGTTTGTCAACAAGATGGACATGTGTGGGGAACTTTGGAGAAATGCTGCAGGCAGGTTCAGAGACAGGAGAGCCATTCTTCATCGCCAGATTGTAGTGTAGACTAGGGAGCAACGTCAAGTGAGTAAGAGCCACAGCTTTATTGACATACAAGAGACTTTACAACAGCAGCAGCAGCAGCCCTAGCTAACCATATGGCTGGAACAAACACATCCGCTTCCTGTTCTCAGCATTGCTGGCTGGGAAATGCAGTTCCTGACTCTTACAACACCACCCCAATCTCGGTTTGAAAATTAGGAATTTGAATGGCGGGAATGATCTCATGGCTGGAGAGCTTTGTAGCTTGGGAGCTTGGCTTTGAGACCCTACGCTGAGGGGCAGAGACGCTCAAAGAAGGCACAATTGCTCCGCCCCTAGAGCCACCAGATGCACAGGGGAAGGAGGCTGCTGCCCCATTCTCTTGAAGCAGGGCTGTCTTGGCCAACCCCGGCCAGATTGCTGGTGGCAATTCGCTGCTGGGCTGCATTGCACAAAATCTCATTGTGCAGCCAGTGTCTATTGTTTCTAGAGCGCAGGGCGGTCGAACCCTGCTCAAACTGTGCGAGTTAAACCTACAGCGTTTTGAGCTGCGATTGCATGGCATCATTCTGGAAACTGAGATTTTATTTTTAAAATACTGATATTTAATAAAATTGGATTTTAAGGCCCTGGGTCGGAGGAAGGCTTACCCCACAGCCCTGCGACTTGTATTTTTCATGAGCGTCCTCTTTTAAAGGGGAGGCATGGTAACCCTACCCACGGGCCACCAGATGAACAGCCACGTTTAAAGGAAGAAGTAAGAGGAAGGGGCTCTCTCCTCCTGGTCTCAGCCCCTCTTCTCTTTAGCCTGCACGGTTTGGAACTTTCCACTCCCTGATCTCTGTGCTGGCCCAGAGCACCTTGTTTTCCCAGGACTGCTGCGTCCATAAAGCTATTTATTATTCACTACTAATGATGGCTTTTTTGCAACCCTCTCCCTGTTTCAGATTCCCTCGGAGGAGAAAAGAAGCTGGTACTTCACTATGGCTACTCTGTACATCAGGTAAGGCAGAGATCTGGATGACTAAAGGCGTCAAACACCAGCCTAGGCTTCATCTTTGACTCAGCCCTTTCTTTTAAACCCTACATTGACTCTGTTGCTAAATCCTGTCGCTTCTCCCTCCATATCATTGCTAAGATTCGCCCTTTTCTCTCTGTCTCGTCTGCCAAAACTCTTGTTCATGCTCTGGTCATCTCTCGCCTCGATTACTGTAACCTCCTTCTCACTGGCCTTCCCCGGTCTCACCTTTCTCCCCTCATCTCTGTCCAAAACTCTGCTGCCAGGGTCATCTACCTCGCCCGTCGCTTCGACCATGTGCAGCCCCTCCTCTCTTCGCTTCACTGGCTTCCCCTTCCTGAACGAATCCTGCACAAGCTCCTAGTCTTCACCTATAAAGCTCTTCACAACCTTGCTCCCCCCTACCTCTCTGCACTTATCGCCCTCCATACTCCAGCCCGTGCACTTCGCTCCTCCTCTGTCCCTTCTCTCACTCTTCCACGCCTTCCCTGCTCCCCTAAGCGCCTTCGTCCCTTCTCACTTGCTGCCCCCCATGCCTGGAACTCCCTCCCTGTCCACATCCGCCTTGCCCCCTCCCTTCATACCTTCAAATCTCTCCTTAAAACTCACCTCTTTCGCTCTGCTCTGTCTGACTCTTTATCCTGCTGAGCCACTATTCCTATACCTACGATCTGTTTACCCTTATCCTTGCAACATGGACCTGCCTGCTGTCATTCTCATCGTAACCAAGCCAAGTACGTGCACTTGAGACCTCGCATCTTCATGAATGTTAGACCCCTTGTCTCTCCCTCTGTTCCCCTTCCTATGTCTCTCCCCCAGCTCCTGTCTCTCAGATTGTAAGCCCTAGGGGCAGGGACCGTGTCTATTTTATTACTTTGTAAAGTGCCAGGTACACTGCTGGCGCTATATTAATGTTTGTTAATAATAATAATAATAATAATCTCAGTCACTGCCATGGAAAATCAACAGCAGTGGATTAGACTGGAATGGACAGAGGCTTCCAGTCCATCGATCTTTGTCTCTTTTGAGCTGTAGTGGGGGATATCGGGTGCCCAAGCTTTGCTCAGTGGGGTGCAACTACCAGGGGAAAGACATGGAGAGGTAGGGCTGGAAATGAAATTTTCAATGGGATTTTATTTTCAATGGGATTTGGTCGTTTCCATCAATCTGGTTCCCATTTCGCCTTATGGAGCAAAACTAGTTTGCCACCTCGTGCACATATATTTTATTATTGTTTATTTGTTTGTTTATTTATATAGCACCGGTGATATACCTGGCACTGTACAATCAATAGTTACGGACAAGTCCCCAACCCTAAAATGGTGGCAGCCGTACGGCACATACGCAAGTGGTGGCACGGTGTAGGACACCGCCATTTTGCACATGCCGTACAGCTGCCATCTTTTTGCATGTGTGCACTAAGCGGGAAAATCTTCCCATTGGAATTTTACCGCGGATTTAATCCGCAGCAGATTTTCAATTGCCTTTCCAAAAATGTAGGAAAATTCCATGAAAATGGAAGAACTGTTTTGATCCAGCCCTACTGAGAGGAGAGGCAGGAAACTCTGGAATACAGCTTTGTTGCTTTGGGCAACCGGTATGAGTCAATGTTTTAATGCAACACAATTAAACAGCCCATGACGCATCCATTTTGTTGAGCTGCCTATGAAACTTTTACTTTTCAAAAGGCAAGATGCACAAATGCCACTTGGGGACCTAAATTCCTTGAGCCTCTTTAGTAATCCCAGCCATTATTCTAGCTTCTAGTTGGAAAGGGGGGCAGTTTCAGGGGTGGGGGACAGACGCCTCTTCTTCCTGAACACTAGTTGGTGAGGGTTTCTCATGGAGGCTCGGAGCGGACGAGCTCTCGGTTAGAGCTGAAATGGGTAGCACATTTGCTGCCTGCAGCCAATACCCGCAATTTGGGGTAGTCTGTCATGTGCCTGATTGATACCTGGGTACTAAGTTGGGCACACAATTACTTGAAATGCCAGGTATTACTTGATATTCTGTTTTACCGGCCAATCTTGGTAATGGAAAATGGCTAAATCGGCAGAGAAAACCACTAAATTGGTATGGAAGGCTGCTAAACCAGCACATCAGGTACTGATGATTAGTACCCAATGTTACCGAGTCAAATGGGTACTGCAATTCAGATGGGCATTCCCGTTTTTGCAGATACTTGTTTCAACTCTACTCTCAGTAAAGCAACGATGGGGGCAAGACAACAGGAAGAGAAGTGAGCAGCTAACATGCAAGGAGACATGGACGTATGCTGAAGGTCAAATCACCCCAAGCTGATTTCTCTGTTGTCTTTGAACAGGCGGCCAGTAGTGCTGGGCTACCAACTCTGTACTCAAAGTGCTGATGTCCATTTTACCCCGTGGCTCTGGAGCATTAACACCAGTAGAGCAAAGAAATCTGGAGAGATTTCATCTCTGGCAGCCCTGCAAATATTCTGCCTTTCAAGTGAAAAGATAACATCCTGACTAATGAGCTGCACAGTCAGTCTTTTCCACAAGACTGCTCATGAACACACAGCACTTCTGCTAGCTTAGACACAGCGATGCCAGGCTCTCCTGGAAAATGCCCAGAGCAAGAGACTTACAAAGAAGTTTTGAAAGAAAAAAAAAAAGTCTTGACACAGGCAGGAGAATTTGAGATAGAGCTACTAGATCAGGGCTGTCCAAACCTGGCAGGTTTCCATCCTAGCCACAGCCTCAAAATCTGATTTCATTAAATATCAGTATTTTCTAAATAAAATCTACCTTGCCAGAGTGACATCCTGCAATAACATCTCTGAACCCATCACATTTTAACTTACGCAGCTCGCCCTCTTCACACTTATCGACAGTGTTGATAAGTGTGAAGAGGGTTTGACTGCCCCTGCACTAGGGAAATAACATACGCTAGCTATGAGAGGGAGAATTTTTTGTACAATCCAGGCCACCAGCAAATTATTGTGTCTAGTCTGCAGCGGTGAAGACGCTGGACAGCTTCTACTAGAATGAGGTTTTCAAAGGAGTTTGTAGGCAACTAAGTCCCAGTGAATTTCAAAGATGCTGTACAACTGCCAAGTCAATAATCAATGTGCCGCAGAGTGAGTTGGCAATGCTCTGTTACTCTAGGGAGCTGGGACTGGTAAGTCATTTCTGTTGGCAGCAGAAATGCAACCCAGTGCTGAGCTGTTGGGTTATCGTTTGAAGAAACATGCCTTTTAGATGCAGGTGTTTGAGTATTTGGGAGGAGTAAACAACCAAGGCTGCTCCAACTCTGTTACTTACAGGCAAGATGGAATATTGATGAACAAAGGAAGTGAGGAGGGGAAGAGGCTGCCGGCCTTCACCCGAGCCCTGACATTGCTCCGACAAGTTCTCAAATCCTCTAATCCTCACTACAAAGGTAAGAGAAGCCGCTAATACTAGGCAAACTCTCATCCCTGAGTAACTCACTTGAGTTGTGGGTGGGTTACATGGCTTGTTCTACAGAGTAGATGTGAGGCTGTTCTAGTCTAACCCAGGAGTGGGGAACCTCAGGCTCAGGGGCCAAAAGCGGCCCATGGCTAGTTTTTACTTGGTCCCTTTCAGTTCCTGGAGCTGGCCCCTGGATCCATTGCCTGCCCTCAAACACTGAAAGACTAAGCTCAGAGGAAGACAGGAATGAGGAAGGCTTGCACACAAGGAGAGGGGACAGATCCATGATCTGGATCCTCCTCTTCCCTTTAGACTTCTATGTGGCCCTCGGAGCCTGTACTCATTTTCAAAGTGGCCTCTAGGGCGGAGACGTTTCCCCAGCTGGTCAGTAGAGAGAATGGAAAGTATGTGCAGTTATAATCAAGCCTACTAACCTTCTCTGCATTGTACCTCCCCCTTGTCCCTAGCGTTGGCCTGGTGCTATGTTGGGATGCTGCTGGAAAGGAAAGACACCTTCACCACCACCCCGATGGGAATTCATGCCTGCGGCTACTCTGGCACGGGGCCCCTCGACTGCTTTGGAAAGGTGCTTTGATACATCGGTGCTATCGTGGGGGCGGGGGAAGACTTGGGGAAGTTTCCACTCTTCATTCAGCCCCCAAATACAGGGTGCCAGGGCTGCAAATGTGGTGCAAGGCACAGGCTGCTCAGAGCCAGCCTCCCCACAGGGTGATGAGGGGGCGACCGCCCTGGGCCTCACTCTTTTCTCTACTTCCGGAGGACCCCATAGCGGCCCTGCGGCCAGTAAAGTTACCGGTGGACCTGGCTGGGTGGTTGATAGCGTGGCCAGATATGCAAACACAGCCCCGCAACCTGTATTTCTCATAAGTGTCCTCTAAAATGTGCATATCCGGCCACCCTACTTAACCCAATGCTTTCCCAGTTTAGGCTCTCTGTACTGGCACAGTCAAGTGACACCGGGTTCAGATCTGACCCAGAAGCCCTAGGTGTTGTGGAGTTAGTGAGAGAGAGACGCACACTAGGAGCCATTATAGGTTTAACACAGAACTCCCCTTAAAGGAAGCTACTCCTTTGTTGTTCTTCCCTGCTTGCCCACTTCCTGAGCCCCATGGAGGACCAGAGACTCTATGATCACGCCAACGGTGTAAACCAGGGGTAGCCGAGACACTGATCAGATCACAACTGACATCCCAATTTGCTGGCAACTTTATGGGGAAGCTCTGCCCCGCCCCTTTTTGGTGAAGCCACACCCCTTTCCCAAGGGGAATGATGTCCTGGTGCTTGGAAAAAGAGCTCGAAACGGGCTGGGCAGAGTTCCCAATCCCTCTGCCCAGTAAAGCTGCCAGTGGGCCTGGCTGGGTGATCGATAGGGTGGCCCGATATGCAACTTTTAGGGAACACATGAGAAATACAGGGGGCAGGGCTCAATGCAGCCCTGCAACCTGTATTTCTCATAGGTATCCTCTAAACCTTGCATTAAGGACCAGCACATTAAGGTGTGTGTAAAAATGCCCATTGAAATCAACAGGGTTTGGCCAAATGGACCGCTTGGAGGATCAGAGCCCCAGTCGATGACTAACCCTAGTGGTTGATCACGACCTGGAGCTGCCACCTAGGCAGAATTGATCCCTGTCCAGACATGTCTAGCCACTCCCAATGTAAACTGAGATGGGGAAAGATGGGGACACTGTGACTATACCCATCCACCCCCAGACGGGTCCTCTTCTCTACAAGGCAAGCAGAAACATTGACTGAAGCGCTCACAGTGGTGATGATCTGTGTCTAGATGGAAAGGAAATGTTAAAAGCAGAGCTCATGATGGAATAATGCAAGATGTTTCCCAGACAGGAGTCAGTCACCCTACCCTGACTCAAATACAGAATCGCAGAACCTTAGAGTTGGAAGGCACCTCGGTCATCTGGTCCAACCCCCTGCTCAGTGCAGGAAATCCACATCTTGGAGGATGGAATCTGAGGTGTTTGTTAGTCCAGGAAACAGTTACTAGTGGGCAGAATCCTGAAGCTGTTGCTGATCCAAAAAGCCTAGTGACTGAGTTGGTCTGATACCCTGGCTTCCACGGGGCAGCTCCAGATCAAATAAATAATCCAGTAGTCGAGTGGTTTCCAAAATCTTTGCCTGCGTGGCCCTATTTTGAGACCTAGAAATAGTTCTGTGACTCCCCCAAACTTCAATAAAGGCACACAAAGCGCATCGCCATGTATCAGGCCACTTTCCCGTGTTACCGGGGAGGCAGGGAAACGTCTGTGATTGCAGTCGCAGCTGTGTTCTCATTCAGCCCACGTGAGAATGCACTATTCTGCTTTTATCCCGCAAGAAGACTTGTCATTGGAAAAGCTACGTGGGACCTGGTCATGCGCAAGTGTTCTTGCGGGATAAAAGTGGAATAGTGCATTCTCACGTTCCTTCATTCCTGGGAGAAGGAGAACAGAGCTGCAGTTGCAATGGATGAAGTTTTCCCTGCCTCCCCAGTAATGTGTGAAAGTGGCCTTAGTTAAGATCACAGCCCCATCTTTAGATGGTGTGACCCCTCTGCGGGTCCTGACTCCCAGTTTGGGAGGATCTCTGTGTCAGACTTTTCTGGCCACTGTCGGGAAAAGTGCTGCTTTGCTGTTTATGGCCCTAGATGTTTTTGAGAAATTACTTGGGGGAGGGGAGCGGGGGGTGTTTCTCCTGCTACTTGCTGTCTAGAGGAAACAAGAAGTTGAGGCGGCCATGTTTATTACAAGAAGTTGAGGCGGCCATGTTTATTACAAGAAGTTGAGGCGGCCATGTTTATTACAAGAAGTTGAGGCGGCCATGTTTATTGTGGTCATGTGCAGATCGTGCTCTGAGGGCAACAGTAGCAAAGCAGAGCACAAGGATTTGCATATGAAAAAGGCAGCATGTCATTGTGAGTGAGTAGCCATCAAGCGTCTCTGCACTCTGATTGGTTGAGAGGGTTCCATTACAGTACAATGGGTAAAATCCTGGCTTCATTAAAATCAATGACGAAATTGCCTTGGACTTAATGGGGCCAGAATTTAACCCTACTGGAGTTTAAAAAAGCAAACAAAACAAAAATCTATGTTACCTAAGCCTTTGACTTATCCAGTAACTAAAAGTCATACTCAATATCCCAGTCTTCAAATCACTTTGTTGGCACACATCACAGTGGGTGTTTTTACACACACGTTTCTCCTGCTTGTTTGCTGTTACATCCTGAACTTTCTGTGTGTCTAAATCACTCACCCAGATCTTTAAACATCCGGATCTTTGAACTTCTGTGTGAAACTTCTCCCAGAACTTATGTGTGTAAAAAATTCTCCTGGTAAACTGCTTTGCTTCAGGCAGCTGTGGTCACTTGGTTTCCATGGCAGCCTGTCATGTCTACAGCTGCGGCTGCTTTAGGCTGCCTCAGGGCAGTGTGTGTGTGAAGAATGCATCCAGATTTACTTGTGGACGTGTAAACTGAGAAGATTGAAAGACCAGCACATTAAGGTGTGTGTAAAAATGCCCATTGAAATCAACAGGGTTTGGCCAAACAGACTGCTTGGAGGATCAGAGCCCCAGTCGATGACTAAGAGTAATTTCTGAGTAAAATGGCTGTCCATTTCAGTCAGGGGGCTTCTGTAGCTTTGACCATCGCAGGAAATGGAACTAATACTTTGCATGTTTTTGGTTTTGAAAGGCTATAGAAGTTGCCAAAGAGAATCTGACCATATTAAACCGACTGGCCAAAATCTTCCATTTCCTCGGGAAGCAAGAAATGGCCATGGGGGTCTGTAATATGGCCCTCGACGTGCTGCGGGATCCAGAGCTCAACTGGCAGGCATACTGCACGCGGGCCAAGGTACGTAGCTTGAGAAAGAAAAGATTACCTGGCGCACAAACTCTACCTACGACCAATATGGAGCCGGAGCAGCTTCTGCGCTTACTTACCGAGGACTGTGGCCGGTGATATTTTTAGCAGCCTGGTTATCAACACAAGATTATATGCTTCTCCAATATAACCAAAAAACTGCTTCCGCTCCCATTTCTGTCTGTCTGTGTAATGGTCAGGGGGGTGAAAGGAGTCATGTTTGGGGCGTGGGGTTTGGGGGTGAAAGGAGTCAAAGGGTTGCCATACATGTTGCAAGCTGCATCGGCGCCTTACGTGCCAATGCAGGCCCTATAGCATGTGTTGTTCATACGTGTCCTGGAAAAATGTGCACATATGGCAACCCAAAGGGGTCAGGATCAGGGCTGTCAGACAAGACAGGAGGGGGAAGCAGGAGGCAAGGGCTAGAGGAGAGGCAAGACTAGGAGCATGAGCAAGGGCAGGGAGTAAGAAGGTCAAGACTGAAGACAAGGGATGAGCCCAGAGGCAAGACAGGAACCAGGAAGAGGATAAGGAGAGAGTTGCTTCCTGTTTCCACCAGCCAGGCGTCTATCCGGGCTGGCAGCCAATCAGGAAGCAGAGAGGCATGACACGGGCTGGAGACAGACAGGAGGAGGGTGTGGCCAGGGCAGCAGAGAGGCCCTTTGAGGGCGGGGCGGCACCTAAGGCAAGAGTCCTCCTGCTTCCAAGAGAGACGCCCGGCCCAGTTGATCTGTGGCGCCGCTGCCACACAGAACGTCTTCTCCAGCCTGCAGTCCCCTTGCCCAGACTTCAGAGTTAATTCCGGGAGGTCCATGAGGGCACGCAACGTCTCTTAAAAGAGAAAGGACACCGACACTCTCCTCTCCTTAAATGAAAACACATGGAATCTTCAAACGCCCTAAACGGGCTAGGAACACTATGGGTGTCTTTAGACGGACGCAGGGCTGTGTAGCCATGGAGCTGCTCTAGGGGTGGACTCGTGCGTCTGCCTGCATCCAGCCCCACCTGGGTCCATTTTAAATGGACCTGGTGGTTGCTCCGGCCCGTAGTCCGTCCACACCTCCCCTCCCACCCACACCATAGAGTTGCAGGTGGATCACCTGACGCTCTAGGCTGCCACCCACAACTCTATGGTGTTGCCCAAGGCAACCACCGGCCCGTGGTGGAGCTGCAGCAGATGGACTGCAGCTCTGCCTCGGGCCAGTACCCCTGGTTTGACTGGCCTGCTCCAGGATGTTCTGGAGCACTGCAAGTGAGGCTGGGCCTCTTCTACTCCATCTCACCATCTGGCAGCCTGCCTTTAGGCCACCCAGGGGTGAGGCGGAGCAGTACTGGGGCTGCAGCTCATCTGTGTACACCCTATGAGATGTACGCTTGTTGCTGTGCACTGCACCCTCGTTATAGACCACGCTCTGTTATAACATGAATTTGGTTAGATGGAGACATGGCTCCTTCCTTGCAACTATAACATCTTTGGTAGGAGCATGGCTCACAAACACAAAGGGAGCAATCCTCATTCGTTAAGACCCTCTTAACCACAGGCTGCCAGCTTAGTGATTTGTGATAAGACTCACCAGACTATCAGTGTCTAAGTTAATGGCCCATTACAGCCACTCTGCCAGTGGGGAGAAATTTCCATGCTATCCAGACACCTGATGAGTTGTTCATTAACTCTTAGACCACACAAGCCTTTTTAGTCTTTCCCCTGATGGGAAAAGCCTCTAGTTTGTATGCTGTCCCTATGAGAGGACTCTGCACAGAGAAACACTTACAATGTAAGCAGTCCATCTTGTAAGGTGGCAATTGACTTATAACCAAGGTGCAGTGTATTAATTTAATATTATTATTATTTTATTATAAGCATTTATATAGCGCCAGCTATGTACCTGGCACTTTACAAAAAAATAAGACAGACACAGTCCCTTCCCGAGAGCTTACAATCTAAAGATAGGGGGTGGGGAGACAAGTAAGGGGGAACAGAGTGAGAGACAAGGGATGTGACATTCATGAGGATGCGAGAACTTGGGTACATGTTCTTGGCTTGGTTACAGTAAATTAGGAGTTTACAGATAACAGGTGGGGGATAGTCCTGGGTGGGGATGCTTAGCAGGAGTTAGGAAGGGCGGAACGGAGCGGAAGAGGTGGGTTTTGAGGAGGGACTTGAAGGTGTGGAGGG
>QEPC01013865.1:14188870-14205987 GCA_003113815.1 Sphenodon punctatus | reverse complement strand
TTCCATGCCCTTGATCATTTTTGTTGCCCTTCTCTGTACCTTTTCTAGTTCAGCTATGTCTTTTTTGAGATGGGGTGACCAGAACTGCACACAATATTCGAGGTGTAGTAGTATTAGTACTACTAATAATTTCTATAGCACTATTAGGCATACACAGCACTTTATAGTCACAGATTTTTCAGAGATAGGTCCCTGCCTAGTGGGTTTACAATCTAAGATGGACAAAGATGAGGGGAACACACCCACACTCCCATTTTACAGATGAGGAATTGAGGCTGAGAGGTTGTCACTTGCCAAGGCCACCCAGCGAGTTCATTGGCTAAGGTGAGATTTGAACCCTGACTTCCCAGGTTCACGTCCAGCACCTTATCCACTACCCCACGCTGGCTCAGTTCTGAAAACTAATCTGACCAATCAGGGATATTAGCATTTTCCAAATTACTAACCCACATTGCACAGTTGCAGACAGATGGAATTCTACAGGGACTCGGTGGGAGTCTTTCCATTATGGACTTGCTGGCTAGCATTAGGCAAGTGATTGCCTTGTAAGCCTCCAGTTCTTACCTTGATCTGCCTCCTTCCCAGGGCTATTGCACAGATGAATCAGACGGAACGTAAGTGCTTTGTGTAATTAAGGTGCTGTCTAGGGCCACTTTCACACCTGCCCCCCCGCCCCGCGCGCATATGTTGGCTGCGGGAGGGAATGCACAGGACATGCGCAGGGTTCAGCCAGTCTGAAAGCCGCCCCCCCTCCCCGCCTTTTTCCGGCAAACACCCACAGAGATACAGAGCAGGATTTCCCGCTCTGTATCTCTGCATGTTTGCACCGGCAAAGCCCTGCACGGTAGGTGAGGGCGGGCTTTCAGACCGGCCGAACCCCGCGCATATTCTGGCTTGCGCATTCCCTCCCGCAGCCAAAATATGTGCGGGGGGTGGGGGCAGGTCTGACCTCAGTGTTAAGTATTCTCATACGTCTTGGAGAATTCGGTCCTCCGGAGGCAGTATACGCTTTTGCGTTTTCACCAGTTTGCAAGCTGCATGCAGCCAATGTGCGTTTTGTGTTCACTTTGCACACGCATCCGCGGCATGTTGTGCACACATCGCATACACAGCATGGCGCACAAGTTTACGATCAGGGCTTGAGGCAGGAGGCATGGTTTCAATAAATGTCTTCCTCCCAGAGCAGACTTCACAACTGATTCACCTGGGAAAAAAGGAAGAATTTCTTGGGAAAAGCTGGGTTTTCCCAAACTTATAGTTGTATTTGGCAGATCCCCAGGGCCGGCCTTCCCACAGGGCAACCTGGGGCAACTGCCCCAAGCCCTGCTATTTTCCCTACTTCCAGGAGCCCCGCAGAGGCGCCGTTTTCACTGCTCACTCCCAGCAGGGCCCATAAGACGGCCACCTCTAGGACCCATAAGACAACCACTCCGCGTGCATGGGCACCCTGCTGCCGCCCCACACGCCGTTCACGGATGCCACCCTACCCTCCCCCACTCAAGCCTTGCCTGTTTAATAACACCTGCTGCCCTGGTGAAAACAGGGACCGCTATGGGGCCTTCCGGAAGTAGAGAAAAGAGTGAGGCCTGGAGTGGTCACCCCTCGTCACCTTGTGGTAAGGCCAGCTCTGAGAAGTCTGTTCCTTGCACCAACAGCCTTAAAGAGTCCACCAACTGCTGATGTTTTAATACATTTAAGTTCCATTCCAACTTAATTGTATATTTAATTTTAAGAAAAGACAAGTTTCAGCCTTTAAAGGATAAGCTGCAACATGAATGGCTACTCATTCCTTGTTCTGGGGGTGGGGGGCAGACCTGTCCTTCAGAAAATGTTATCCGTCAGCTTCAGAATCATGCAGGTAGGAGGCTGAACCCTGTAGTGTTACTGGTTGCCAAAAGCTAGGCTGTGTCAGGCTAGAACTCTGCCCCCGCAGGCTGTCAAATGACAATTATTATTATTATTATTATTATTATTATAAACATTTATATAGCGCCAGTCGTGTGACCTGGTGCTGTACAGAACATAGAAATAGACGCGGTCCCTGCCTGTGGCTTACAATCTAAAAGACAAGGAGGGGGAGACAGGGAGAGGGGACAGTGGGAGAAACCTAAAATAATGAGTTTCTTTATGCAGGCCTTACGCTGGGCAAAATTCTCAATCAAGTCAATAGGGATTAGAGGTGGAAAACTAGTATTTTTCTCCCGATTCCAATGCATATAATGGACCAAATTACTCAGATCTGGTGATATTTTGAATGTTGTTGCTTTTAAAGCAAATTTCACTAACTACTAAACCACACCCCAGACACTGATTTTAGAAGTACACCATTACTTAGGCCCATGATAAGCAGGATTCGTCATAGTGAGGTTTGGCTATATGTTGTTCTGTGTTCCGTGCACTGCAATACCGTGGGGATGGACAATGGGAAAACACAGATTAGATTAGATAAATAGATAGGCCTGATCCTCAGTTGATGCAACTTGTTACAGGTCCATTGGCCACCATATTGGCATTGGCCATTGACTGACACCAGCTCAGGATGTTCCCGATGTATTCATCTGTTTTAGCCAGTCTTGTTAATATTGAGTGGGTTACATGTTAAGAGCTGTCCTAACAAATCATTCCCCAAGCATTATAGCACACGTGGTAAGACTGAAACTAAATGTAAACAACAAGGAGCCAATGAGTTTCTTCTCCCTGCCCTTAGATCCGCATGAAGCTGTATCTGCGTGACCTGGAAGGAGCCAAGATGGGCTTGGGCAGAATGCCGGACCGGAAAAATCTCACTGATGCCAAAGCTGACCTTGAGTGCGTCGTCAAGGTCTGTCCGTGTCTGAAGACATACGTGGATCTGGGACAGGTGAGTAAATGTCCAGACACTCTCCGTGTGAGATCAGCTGCTTCCGTGCCGTGCCTTCACTTTCTCATTGATGCTCATAGAAATAAGGGGAAAAAAATACACGTTGAAAGCTCAGTCCTGGCACTGAGATCTAGTGGGTGCTAGAAGTGGGAATGGGTTTATGGTTTTGGGGAGACATTGCATAGTGCAAGCCATGAATGGGGCCTTAGGCCTGGGGGCCAAACGTGACCTGCAGCTAGTTTTTATTTGGGCCCTTTCCAGTTCTTGAATCTGGCCCCTGGATCCAGCCCCTACCCCACTCCACAGCACTAAAAGACAGAACGTAGAGTAAAGCCGCGCAGAGGACGCCATGCACACAAGGTTAGGGGACCAGATCTTTGGCACCGATCCATGAACTGGACCCTCTTCTTCCTGGGGGCACCCAACCTCTCGGTGGCCCTCGGAGCTTGTACTGATTTTCTGAGTGGCCCCATGGGAGGGAAAAGGTTCCCCACCCCCGATGTAAGCAAAACGGGCCAGATTCTCAGACCCATCGCCATGCTGGGCGGTCGGACCACTAGTCCACCCGATCCAGCATCCTAAATCGTGAGCGCCGTCGATTGCTTCAAAGCCGTGAAGCGATCCATAATGGAGTGATCCATTCTCTGCTGTTTACAGCGTATGACAGTCAGAGGTTACACTCCCTGACTAATAGCCATTAATGGACTACTACTTATTATTATATTATTATTTATTCCCTGCCCTATCCCAAAATTGGCTTAAGGCAGCTTACAACAATTGAAAAAACAAACAAATATGTAAAACATATTAAATATATTCCACCCCCAGCAGAGTGGGCGTGGCTAGGCCGCCAGTTTCCTCACCCTTAAAGGGCCAGTGTCCTCCAACTCTTTACTTTCAGCCTGTATATCTCCACTGGACTGGCTCTGCAAAGCCCTTATTTACTCAGTGCTCAGCCCTCAGGCTGGCGCTCTCTAGTTCTAGTACTGTCTAAAAGGGTTAAATAACCACTCCTTCCTTGTTCCATCCACACCACCCATGATTTTGTAAACTTCTGTCATATCCCCTTTCAGTCATCTCTTCCCCAAGCTGAAGAGCCCCTAACACATTGAGACCCTTCCCTATACAGAATCCATTCTCTGACTTTGGCTATTTTTGTTGCCTTTCTCTCTACCGTTTCCAGTTCTACTATATCTTTTTTGAAATGGTGCAACCAGAACTGCACACAATACTCAAGGTGTGGTCGCACCATGGATTTATATACCGGCATTAAGATATTTTCAATTTTAGTCTCTCTCCCTTTCCCAGTTCCTAAATCTATTTAGCTTTTTGACCGCTGTTACACACTGAGTTTGTTTTCATTGAACTGTCCACAATGGTACCAAGAGCCTTTCCCAAGGGGTTAACACCTAATTTGGAACCCAGCACTGCCTAGGTATAAGTAGGATTGTCTTTCCCCATGTGCTTCACTTTGCACTTGTCAACATTGAATTTCATCTGCCGTCCTATTGTCCAGTCACCCAGGCATTGAAGACTGTCATTCTTCACTGTCTGTCTTGGTCTTAACTAAGGCCGTTTTTAGACGATCGTGCCCGCGCTTGTTTAGAAAAAATGCCGAGAGCCGGAATCAAACGATACACTCCCGGCAATCACACGCCCTGAAGGGGGACGCACATGCTTTTCCGGCCGCGTTTGACCGGGTCGATTTTTCAACCCAGTCAAATCGTGGGGGCGGCCGCGATCATCTACAAACGGCCTAAGTTGGATAACTTTGTGTCATATATATATTTGGCCACCTCACTCTTTGCCCCTCTTTCCAGATAAATATATTTCACTGGTCCCAGCACAGACCCCAGGACACCCTGCTGTTTATTTTTCTCCATTTTAAAAACTGACCCTTCATTCTGTTTTGGACTAGAATAAATCCCCACCGATGGGTTGCCCTGCATGGTCTCTGCTTCTCTAGAGAACTCTCTATAGTTGCCTTCTTGCTAATGTGGAATCCTTCCCTTTTGTCTGTTCTCATTGTAGGTCTATTACTACATGGGAGTGGATGCCATGCAAGAGCGTTTCCCGGTGGATGAACAGGCCCTGGACAATGCCCTGGTGTTCTTTGCGAAAGCCACAGATCTAGACCTGGGGGATATGCTCCCTGAAGTCCAGCTGCTGAGGGGGAAATGCCTCCGGATTAAAAACGAAGAGGTGAACGCAGTCGAGTGCTTCAAGCGAGCGATCGAGTTGGACGAGGTGGGCTCCGTGAACACCGAGAGCTTCCGGTGCTTGATGGAGACTCTCCTCATGCTGTTCAGTCACAAAAGAGTGAATACTGAGGTGCTGATGCAGGAGGTGGAATTATGGGTAAAGAAGGCTGAGGAGAAGTACCCAAAGCAGCGTGTGCGGCAGGAGCTGAGGCTGGTCTATCGCAACCACACGGCTGAGGTGATTGAACTCTCCAAAGAAATGGTGGCCAGAGGGAAAACCGAGCTGGTGAAACTATTGTTTGAGACGATGAAGACTGACTTCTACAAGGGCAAGTTAAGGGAGCGTTCACACTCCTTTTGAACCGCGGGCGCCAGTACCTCATCAAACAACAAATTAGTCCCAGACCTCTTTGGACAGTGTATCCGTTCTCTACATAGTTCTTCATAAAATAGCCCCTCGGGAATACTCTAAGCTAGACTCCTTAGAATAGAGGAAGGGGAACTTCAGGCTCAGGGGCCAAGTACGGCCCATGGTTAGTTTTTATTTGGTCCCTCTAGTTCCTAGGTCTGCCCCCTAGATCCAGGTCCCACTCTGAAGCACTGAAAGAATAAACTCGGGGTAGGAGCATGAGGGCAGAGAGGAGGACATGGACATGGACACACAAGGATACAGGACAGATGATCCATGGAACCCTTCTCTTCCTGAGCGAGCCCCTTAAGCTCCCCCAACCTCTCTGCGGCCCTCAGAGCTTGTACTAATTTTTGAAGTGGCCCCTGGGAGGGAAAAGCTTCCTCATCCCTGCCTGCCTCAGAACTGTTTGTCTGTATGCTTCAGCAACTGATACAGAGGTGGGCAAGTTCCTCCGCACTTTCACAGAGGCTGACACTGAGGTACAGGCCAAAATATTCTGAAGTGGCCTCAGATTTTGGGTGGCTCCACTTAATGAGTTTCATTGGAACCATGGATGCTCAACATTTTGTGGGGGGAAATATTCTGGAGCATCTCAGGGTTTTTCTGAGCCGTTCACGCAAGCCAGTGGCAGAAGTGGAAACAGTATCAATGCCTTCTGCATCTCATTACAACAAAGGGCAACACTCTCATCTAATTCAGTGGGGGAAGAGGTCTATCGAAACTTATATACAGCACAATGTTCAGAGTGCTCTGCTGGTCCATGCCCCAGGATCGAAATCTTAGAATTATAATCAAGAACCACAATATACTATAGTCACAAAAAGAGGCTCTGCCTATGTTATGTCTGCAAGTGACTTGCATTTCTCTGACTGTCTGGGTATCTTTTGATTGATTACACTGACGATGGAAGTCCTAGGGATGGGCAAACAGAATGGAGTTCGGAAATTCGGTTCAGTTTGAAATTCGAGTTCGGAAATTCGGTTTGGTTTGAAATTCGAGTTGGGTTCGGAAGTTTGGTTCGGTCGACCAAACAGACTGAGTTTGGTCAAATTCCGAACTTTCGAACCAAGTTTGGCCATTCAAAAGCAGGTTTTTTGGTATGTGTTGCCACTAGGGATGGGTGAACAGAACAGAGTTCAGAAATTCGGTTTGGTTTGAAATTCGAGTTTGGTTCGGAAGTTCAGTTCGGTCGACTGAACAGACCAAATTCGGTCCGAACTCCGAACTTCCGAACCGCGTTCGCCCATTCCTGGTATGTACAAGTGCCAAGAACTATTCAGTGATAAATGTCAGAAATGAATTATCCTCAGTTGCTGAGGAGTGCTATTAGCTGACAGTGTCCACATGTCCAGACAGTGTTACAGTGAACTAGCTCATGGGCATGTGAGACTCTGCTCTGAATTGGAGAAGACAGAATCGCTCTGCTGGGTCTTGCTGGCACAGAGTCAGAACTCAGGGTAAGGCTGAGCCTTGTGCTTCTGGGACAGAAGGAACTGTGGTCTAGCCCTGCTCTTGCTGTAATGTCACAAATGACTCTGGGGTGCAGCATAATATTAGCCTTGAGGAGCCTGTATGACCATGTATTTGCTACAATATGAATGTTTTATGTCAATCTGTATTATGAATAAATAATGGTAATGACCACTGCTAGAGACAGGATACTGGGTTAGGTGGAAAATTGGTTTGACCCAGTATAGCAATGCTTATGTACACGATGGTAAACACTTTAGTTCACTAGTTCATAACTCAGCCATAAAATACACAAAGAACCCAGTTCCAAACAAGTACTGTCTCCAGACAGGGCTGTTCAAGAAATGGAAGGCGCCAGAGGCATTTGGAGCTCTTACCCAAGGCAAGATCAAAACCAAACTAAATATGGGGGTGGGACACTTTCATTGCTGCCCAAATATGCTTTAGTAAAGTCAAATGTAGTCTTACAGCAGCTGTATCTGTATTTACCGAGTATACAGCATGGAAATAAAATAAATAGGTAGATCTCAGTCAGGAATACTCACAAAGGCAGAGCACCGCTATCTTAGATACAAGGACGTCAGGAAATTTTGGAGATTCCCGCAGCTCAGGGAGTGTGTGAAGGCAGGTGTCTGCCAGTGGTAAAGTCCCCCATTTATTGATTGAGATTTTTGTAGCCCACCCTTCCCGGAAGGCTCAAAACAGCTCCCAACGGCCGAAGAGTATTTCAGTGGATTAGCTAATCTGTGTGTGCACCTCTGCTTGATGCTCAAATAGGGAACTCTTCTGCTCAACTCAAACTGTGAGACGGGGCCTGGGGTTTCTGGAACAGGAGTGAGTTTGGGGGCTGCCCCCGTTTGAGAACTAGAGACTCAGAAATCAAAAGGAAAAGAGAGAAGCCTACTGTGACTTTTATTCTATCTATCTCCTGATTTCTGTGGGGCTAGCTAACCCCACTGCATCCTACACCCCCCCCAAAGCAGCTGACTCTTGGGTGGGACCCTGCCAGACCCAAACATGGCATAACAACAGCAGGGAATGTGTAGTGGGGTGGGGTGGGATGTTCCTGCCCCCTGCTATGCTAGGGATTGGGGGGGGGGGGAGCTGCCTGAGGCAGCCACAGCCCCTGCAAACTAGCCCCAAGCTCCTCCCACCATGTGTTCAGCGGAGGCGGCCAAGCAGCAGAGCCAGCTCCCCCCAATTCCCATTGCAGACCTGCCCACGTCCACCCACCGGCTGGCTCTGCAGCAACCCCACTGGCCGCCGCTAGGGGCCGCCCGGCTGCTGCTAACTGCCCACAGGTCCCCGCACTCTCAGGAGAGAGGAAGTAGCCATAGAGCCCGCGGCCTCCGAGCGGATGGAGAGTCCTCGCTACAAAAGGAACCGCCCTCGCTATGGTTCCCAGAGAGCCAACCCCCGCCCTAGGAAGCGCGCACGTGATGCGCTGTGACAAGCGATTGGTTCGTTCAACCCCGGTGAGGTGGGCGGGGAAATGCGGTATATGGGCGGGGAAATGCGGTATATGCGCAGGCGCGTTTGGTTACTGTGGGGCGCGCGCGCGTGGCTGCTGGGCAGGTGAGAGGCGCCCGACCCGAGCGCTTTGCACGGAGCTGCTGCAGCCCGGGGGGGGGGGGCTCAACTCAACGCCCACGTGGTGCGAGGGCTGCCCCTCCCCCGGTCGCGAGACTGGCTCGGACATCAGGAGATCATTGGCCCCGGGAGCAGGGACGGGGCTTCTGAGCCTCCAGGTGCCCCCGGGCCCTTCGCCTGCAGCCGCCAATGCAGCTTGTTTCACCGCAGGGAGTCGCCCCCCGCGGGCGGGCTGCGGGCAGGACTCGAGCGGGGAAGCCTTTTCCCTGCGGGGGGGGGGCGCTGTGGAAATGAGCACAATCTCCAGGGGCTGCGGAGAAGCTGGGGCCGGGGCTGCTTGCGGCTCCCAAAGGAGGCGGAGGCGTCTCTGCCGTGGCCTCTGCCTAACCCGTGTAGGGGACGCTCTGCTAGGGATGGGCGAGCGAGTCTCTGCAGCGGGGCCTGTTGCTGGGTGAGTCTGTCTGTAAATGTGCCAGCCTCGCCATTAACGCGGAGGGAGTTTCTAATGCTCTTTTATTATTATTATTATTATTATTATTTTATTAAGCATTTATATAGCGCCAGCAATGAACCTGGCACTTTACAATTGTGAGAGAGACACGGTCCCTGCCCCAGCAGGGTTACAGTCTAAGCGAGACGGGGAGTGGGATAAAGGGTGGGGGAAACAGAGGAAGAGACACGGAGACATCTGTGAACGCCTGAGGTCTCAGGTGCACGGGCTTGGCTTAGTTATAAAGGTGCAGTTACTCATTTCATGTTATACGAGACATCTGGTCCGACTCTTTTCTGCCCTCGATGCTCTTTTCTGCCCTTCCTGGGCAGCTGTTGCCTTGCTGTGGCTTTCCAGCCCAGCTGTGTGGGAGCCAAGTGTGACTGTTGCCCATAGGCATGCTTTCCTTAAATGCACTATGGCTTCACGTGTAACATGCCAGTCCGAACCTAGCTCTTTGACTGCACAGTGTGTGCCAGCCGAAAGTTCTGTCATACAGAGCCTCACTGGATTCGGTAACTCCTGTGGAGGCAGCAAGCCCAGCCCAGTGCGCCCCCCTGTGCAATTGGGGGTGAGGCAGTCCACTCGTGATGGGTTGGACCAGATGTCCCAGCACACACCCCTCCTTTTGCTGCGGGACGGGAGCAGACTTGCTGCAGGCCATAATCGGTTGCACCTGGCCTGTATAATGAACAGTCCCTGCATTAAACGCTCCTGATCCCAAGGGTGTTACAATCCCAGTTTGTAGCCCATCGTAGCCTCTTACAGGATGACCTCTTGGTCTTCAGAAGGGATTGCTCTCAAGTGTTGCCCCCTGAATCTGGCAGCGCCCTATAGGCCTTGTCTGACACTGATCCCAGCATCAGATACTCTCAGCACCGTGACTCCATTCCACTGTTGGAGACAGGTGGCTCCAGTCTATTCTGGACTGAAGGTCTGAGTGGGGCCGGTAGGGATGACAGTACAGAGCAGGCAGCGCTCTCTCTTGTGATGGATCCGTTGTCTCATCAGCAGGGATGGGAATCTTTTTCCTCCCAGGGGCCACTTTGAAAATGAGTACAAGCTCCGAGAGCCACATAGAAGTTGGAGATGGGGGGGTGCTTAAGGGACTCGCTCGGGAAGAGGAGGGTTGATTATGCATCTGTCCCAGGGATCCGTCCCCTCTCCTTGTGTGCATGCCCTCATCTCTGCTCCCTTCCCCTGAACTCAGTCTTTCAGTGCTTGGGAGTAGGAAACTGGTCCAGGGGCCAGATCCAGGAACTGGAAAAGGGGCCATAAACCTCTGAAACCCCTAGCTGTTGATTGTATTTGGCCCCTGGGCTTGAGGTTCCTCACCCCTGCTCTACAGAGCTGGCTGTCTGGGTCAGGCTGGAGCATTGTCTGCTAGGAGATGACTGATTTGGGTGGGTTAGTTTAAAAAGGAGTTGGCAGCGGCCTGTACCTGTTGTAACCCGTAGATGTGGCCCTCAGGTGGGATGCTCCTGAGCTCTAAGGTTTACTTATGGATCTGGCTCTGTTTTCACTTGCAGACTTGACAGAGGCTGCCCCCGAGTGCCTTGGAATGGTTGGGCTGCTAAGCAAATGCAGAACCTTGCTTCCCGGTCTGTCAGCCAGTGCCTCCCGGTGGCAGCGGCACCGCTCCAGGCTTTACCATAGAGCCCCTGGCAGGCTGAAGCCCCTGATGCTGTCCCAGCTCTTTCATCCGCTGAATTTTCAGGAGGACGCTGTGGCTGGGCTGGAAAGCAAACCGGGTGAGCTGACCTGCAGGAGTCAGAGACTGATGCTCCAAGCAGGGTTAATTTATCCCGCCAGCCCCGGCTGCTACTACTACATGCCCTGGGCCCTCCGAGCCATGGAGAAGCTCGTCAGGGTGATAGACCATGAAATGCAGGCCATCGGGGGGCAGAAGCTAAGCATGCCTGCACTGAGTTCTGCAGATCTCTGGCGAGCCAGCGGGCGCTGGGACGTGATGGGCCAAGAGCTCTTCAGACTTGCAGACCGGCACGGCCAAAAGTACTGTCTGGGACCAACTCACGAGGAGCTCGTCACAAACCTAATTGCTTCTCAAGGCGTCTTGTCCTACAGACAGCTCCCTCTCCTGCTGTATCAGATAAGCCGGAAGTTCCGGGACGAGCCCAAGCCTCGCTTTGGCCTGCTGCGCAGCCGGGAGTTCTACATGAAGGACATGTACACTTTTGACTCTTCCGAGGAGGCTGCTCGCCGGACTTACAATCTGGTGTGTGATGCTTACTGCAGCATCTTGAACCGGCTGGAGCTTCGCTTTGTGAAAGTCCAGGCAGCCATGGGTAACATTGGAGGGACAATGTCCCATGAGTTCCAGCTCCCCGCAGACACTGGAGAGGACAGGCTGGTGGCCTGTTCGAGCTGCGACTTTTCAGCCAACACGGAAACGATGAACCCTGACCAGAGAGACTGTCCGGTTTGCAAAGGGAAACTGAGTGAGATGAAAGGAATTGAGGTTGGGCACACTTTCTATCTGGGCACGAAGTACTCCTCTGTTTTTAATGCATCGTTCCTCACTGCCCAGAATCAACCTACGCTGGCAGAAATGGGCTGCTATGGGCTGGGCGTAACTCGGATCCTGGCTGCGTCGGTTGAGGTGCTGTCTAAGGCGGACGCCATCCGTTGGCCACGCCTGATTGCCCCTTATCTGGTCTGCCTCATTCCCCCAAAGAAAGGCAGCAGGGAAGAGATGGCAGGCGCGCTGTTGGAGCGTTTGTATGACAGTATTATTGAATCCATTCCTCTGCTCCAAGGGGATGCTGTACTGGATGATAGGACTCATCTGACCATTGGTAAAAGGCTGAAAGATGCAAACATCCTTGGCTACCCGTACATTGTCGTCGCTGGGAAGAAAACCTTGGGTGATCCTTCGGAGTTTGAAGTTTGGAGTCAAAACACCGGCGAGGTTCTGTTCCTGACTAAAGAAGGGGTTATTGATTTGTTAAGTAAAGTACAGGTTCCTTAAGCTTCCAGCCTTTGGTCTGTGATTCTCGGTGTCCGATCAGTGGTGTCCAGACAAACTGTGTTAGCCTAAGTACCTACTTTAGGTGTTATCAAGCACGACGCAGGCCCAGTAGAGCCCGCTTTGGCCCAATCGGACAGTAGCACGTTTGTTCTGGGCCCACACCTGGTACAAACCCAGCCCAGGGTGGGGGCCAGGCCAGAAATGTGAACCCAGATCAAAGCAGGCCCACAGTCCGCGCCCAGCTGCCGCTCAACCAGACCAGAATGGGCGAACTGGGCAGGAATGTTTTGTTCCCGGCCCTTCCTGGCTTGAGGGGTTGCCAGTACTCCATATCCGTGGTGTTCAGACAAACAGTGTTAGCCTAAGTACCTACTTTAGGTGTTATCAGAGATGATGCTGGTCCAGTAGGGCCTGCTTTGGCCCAGCATAGTGGCCAGGCAATGGTAGCAGCTATGGGGTTTGGCCAGGCAGCTGTACATCAATCCCCATCCGCTCCCCCCACCAGGGCAGGCCACAGCGACATGTGCTCCCACAGCTGGAGCGGGCCGGGCCGGGGGTAGCCCTCCCACGTCTCCAGGCGGGATGCAAACCGCCCATCAGGTCGGTGAACATCTTTTGAATAAATTAAACCAAAATAACTACGCCCTTTTGGGAATCCCCAGACAAACGATATAAACCAAAGTAAAACTGCAACAAACTCTTCCCCCACCCCCCTTAATGTAATGACTACTGGCATGAAGTCGCCACTGATGAGCGTTCACATAAACATTTACTTTGACATACAAACTGAAGGGGAGTATGTATTTCTGGTTTCAGGAGTACACACTTGTCTTCCCACTAAAGAGCATCCGTTTGGTGCGATGAATGCTTCAGGAGTAAGACAGAAAGTTAGGCCAAGCTCCCCTGTATTAACTACTGTTTGGGAGAACACAGCCTTTATATTTGATGTGAGTGTATCAGAGATGGGCTACTAGTTTCCCCTAGCTGGCACCTGAGAACTCTTCCCACCCACCCCCCTCTTGAAAGCGCCACCCTATCTGCTCAATGAAAGGTGGAACATTGATGAGACAAGATTTTTTAGTATCCTATAAAGACTTTGTCCAGCCAAGGGTGAGCTTTCATGGAAGGCAAGATGGAATTGACCAAAGGATTGTGTTGAAGATGCTTCTGGGAGGCAAGCAGATATCCTGCTCTTTCCCTGTACGTAGCCCTCCTAGTTATGGAATGTTTTCAAAGAGCTGGCTGACTTATATGTGGGAGCAGGACACGGTTAGACTCCAGCCCATCTTTCTCAAGGCCGTCTCCCCTAAGGTCACTTCTGGAATTTATGGCCCAGTGTGTCGGGATGTGGTAGGAAAAGATGCTGTTTTGCTCGTTGTATAATCAAATTGGATGAAAATAAAGCACGTGGTGGAACTGATGAGCAGGGCCGGCCTTACCCCAGCGCGACCTGATGCAGCCGCCCCGGGCCCCACTCTTTCTGAGGGCCCCGCAGTGCCCTCTCTCTTCACCAGGATGAGTTGTGGGGGCACCACTCCTCTGTGGGCCCCAAACGTGACCACCTGCAGGGCACCGCAGAGGTTGCCATCAAAGGGGGAGGGGCCATCAAGGGCCCTGCATTTTATCTTTGCCCTGGGCCCCGCGTATCCTAAGGGCAGCCCTGCTGATGAGCTGCAACAGTAGCCGCATGGCACGTTAGAAGTTTCCTCTTAATTTCCAAGACGTGGGAAGAGTCGCCCTCGTGACTTTGACCAATGCTTCCCTTCTACTGCCACCTGCTGGCCAGCACCTAACACACGCCACCGTGCTGCTTTGCCATTCCTACCTTCAAAGGCGGGATGGGGAACTTCAGGCTTATATGGGGCTACATGTGGCCTGCGGCTCGTTTTTATCTGACCCCTTTCCAGTTCCTGGATCTGGCCCCTGGATCCAGTTCCTACCTGTAACTGCTGAAAAGTTGAGCTTGGGGGAAGCCGAAATGGGAACATGCCCAGAAGGATAGCCCCCTCTCTGATTAGTGATTGTATAGGGCCAGGTACATTACTGGTACTGTAAATATATTTTAAAAATCCTTGATTACATTGGATCAACATTGTATAACGGATGTTTCCATAATTAGAATTCTTAGTCCTTACTAATCAAATTCCATTCCACTAGTTCTCTCAAACCACCTTTCGTTCTTATTCCTCTTAAGAATAATCCCACAGCAAACACCCGTGATATTCGCTAGACAAAAGGGATCATGGCTAGAGTCGTGTTAGCGGTTGAGATCCTTGGAGCATCCATGTTGCCCTCTTACCCACACTCTGTTTTTAGGCTGTTGTCCAGGCTCCTCCCTTTTCACCGCAGAACAACCTGTGCTGAAAAGCTAAATCAGCATCTAGAGCTTGGTTGCAATCCACAACCCGCTTACATCAATAGCTCCTATGGCAAAGGTGGAGCCTGGGGGCCAAATGCCACCCACCACTAGTCTTTTTATCTGGCCCCTGAATTTAGTTCCTACCCCCTAGCACTGAAAGACTGAGCCCTGGGGAAGGGAGCAGAGAGGAGGGCATGAGGCTAGGGGGAAAGATCCCATGATGTGGACCCTCCTCTTTCTGGGCACATCGCTTGAACACTCCCACCCCTGACTTCTCTATGGCCCGTAATAATTTTCAAAGTGGCTACCTGAAGACAGCAGATTATTCACCCCTCCCCTATGGGATTGTGAGCTGCAGTCTTGCTCTGTAACACAGGGTGTTAATAGACATGAGGCTGGCGCATCCGTTCCTGGGCCACCCCGTGTGGGATACAGACCCCAGCGGAATAGGCAACTGGCCCAGAAATGTAGGCTGAACCAGCTGGGCGTATCTGTTTCTGTGCCAACCCGGCCCGGGAGGGTTGTCATCATGGCCGCCTGTTATTGGGAGGGACAAGTTAGACCAAAGAGCCTTTTTAAAGCAGAAGTGAATTTCTTGGGCTCTCATGATCTTCTCATCAAAAGAACAAACCCGTCATCTAAAAAACCAGATTCCCAAGTTGCAGTATGCCATTTAGACATGTTTCTACAACCCAATAATACCGTTTCTTTTAATGGTCTATTGGGGGCATGAAAAGCTTGTTCTGACAATCTGTTTAACACCTCCACTGTCACGGGTTTGAGGGTCCGCACCCCCACTTTACCGGGTTTGAGTGACTCAGTTTCCCTTGCACACAGCCCTCTTGAATTAGTTTCTCTCTCTGGCTCCCTCCCCACCCACCTCCCACCTAGGACACATGTTGCACGGCTGCAGTGGTGCGGAGAGTGAGCGGGGAGCTGAGTGTTACCCTTACTCATTGGGTCGCCACTGTCACGGGTTGGAGGGTCCTAACCCCCCACTTTACNGAAGTAAGTTTCTTGATTACATAAGCAAGATAGTTGATACAGAGTGGGTCTTAGAAATCAAAGGTAAATATAACGCATTCCTGATCTATACCAGTTGAGTTCCTAAATTACGCATCTTACCCTACCCAGGTCCAGAAGTTCTGGTTTCTCAGTCATAAAGGTAGAATGACTGGGTGCTGGCTTCTTAGTTGGTAAAGAGCAAAATCATGTCTCTCACCTCATGTTTCTGCAGACTAACTGCTGGCAGGCAGGCTTTCACATGTAGATCAGTTCTCAAGATGGCTTTAGGATAGAAGAGCTTCAAGGTGACTCACTGGCCGCTTTAAAAAGTTTTCCCCTCTTGGGGAATTGCGGGGTCGGTTACATACCAACCCAGGCAAACACAAAGGCCCATCTAAATGTCAACAGGGCTGTCTGGCAAGAGTTTTCAATACACATTTTGTTATCTCTTTGTATTTCCTGTAGCCTGGTGACATGTCAGAGCCCTAATTTGAGTTGTACAGCTCTCAACTGTAATCTTACATACATGTGGACCCTTTGGCATTACATATTTACCAGACATGTAGTCCCGTGTTACACATGTGTGACCCTATGTTCCTCCGTGACAGCCCGCGCCGTAAGATAGCATCGTGAAGTGGGCATGGCAGAGTCCCATACCATGCTTAGACTGGTGTGTCCCTGCATGACAGTGCATCTGCAAGCACATTCTGTAAATAAAAAGGTTTTTCTTAACCAAATGAACAAGCTGGTTCTACTGTACCAAACAGTAGTCAGTGTCTCTGGGTCAAACGCCAACCAAGTCGTGTATTGAAATCCTTGGGTACAGAGTCAAGAACGGATTCCTAGAAAGCCAAATCGGCCCGTGACTAAATACATTCACACCATCTGTCTCTTCTGTCAAGAGGGAAGGAGGCAGCTGATCAGACTCCTTGGGCTAGCTGTGGTTGGGCTGGTTGAGGAAGAGGCTGCATCCCAAATGGGTTTGTAGTCTTTGTTCTTTACCTCTAGCCTGTCACTGCCGCTCTCTCTCTGCAAATCACTTCACTGGGTTGATTTCCTATTCTGTGAATAGATATTAATGTCATCGCAGGTTGAAAGGTGTTGTGCACATACAGCAGTAGTCCCTTGGGGTTTTACTTCCTGCTTTTAGCCCAGTAGCTTGATTTCGCAATAGGTTGCAACAGCTTGAATCTCAATAAGGTGGCTTGGAATCTGGCCAGAGAAGAATTAGCACAGCTTTCTTTGGATATTTCAGGGGTGGGGAAAACTTTCCCTCCTGTGGGCCACTTTGAAAATTGCACACACGCCATGAGCTGCATAGAAGTTGAAAGGGCCTGCTTAGGGATGTGCTCAGGATGGGGATCCATCCCCTAAGCTTCTGTGCATGCCCTCATTTACTACTGCTTATCATTTCTAGGTGTACACAGCACTTTACAGTCACAAATTGTCAGAGACAGGTCCCTGCGCCGTGGGCTTACAATCTAAGACATGGGTGAGGGGAAACACAGAGACAGACACACACATATTCCCATTTTACAGATGGGCAACCGAGGCTGAGAGGAGGTGACTTGCCCAAGGTCACCCAGTGAGTTCACGGCTACGGTGAGATTTGAACCCTCGTTTCCCAGGTCCAAGTCCAGCACCTGATCCACTACACCACACTGGCTCCTGCAGAGATTCCCTCGTCTCTGCTCTCTTCTCCTGAGCTCACTCTTTCAGAGAGCAGGGGCTGAATCCAGGA
>QEPC01013865.1:14175343-14186207 GCA_003113815.1 Sphenodon punctatus | reverse complement strand
AACAACTCTGGCTGGATTTGGCCCTCAACCCAGCGGTGTGCCCCTGGCTTAATCAGGAAAAGGTGATGGAGTAACTAAAATGCAATATGCCATTTTGCTAGGACTGATACTTCTTTCTTGGAGTCTCAGTGAGAATCGGGGTTCTCAGCTTGTTCTTGCAAACGAGAACGAGCCGAGAATTGCCCTGACTCTCGCTGAAAAAAGGGAGACTGTCCCCCTGCCCCTGCACTTGTTTAAAAAACAAACCAAAAAAACCCTTATACTCCCCTGCTAGCAGCCTCTCCAAGTCAAGGCTACTCAGGGACTCCCTGCTGCCCTCTCCCCTTCTCTGCAGGAGGCAGGCGAAGAGGAGCTCGCTGAGGAGGCAAGCGCCTCACATCAATTAAAGAAAAACACAAAGAAACCCCTGTTCATGTGCAAAATGGCCACCAGGGCCGGTCTGTACACGCACAGCCCTTTCCCAAAACCACACCAGCAGCATCAGCGCCATTTTGGAAAAGGGCAGCCGGTCCGTGCACGCACAAACAGCCCTGGCACCTGTGCAAAACATTGCCCTTTTCCAAAATGGTGCCGACACCGCCAGTGCCATTTTGGAATAGGGCCATGTATGATCAGAACAGCCCCTCCCCCGGCGGCCATTTCGCGCATGCATCGTCCGGTTCTGAATTTCTCACGAGAATCCCAGCATGTTAGAGCTCTTGTTGAGATCTCGGTAACGTTTCGCAGTTCACCCAAGAACCAGATAGGTTTTTGATTCAGCCTTAATTTCTGCACTTACTGTAAATCATTGCAGATCAAGGAGCAATCTCTTTGGATCAGGTTTATTTTTATTTTTTAATATATAGCACCCTGCTGCCATGGCACTCGGAGCACTTCGTATAGAACAATTTAACACAACGTTTTAATCCTCACAGCAACCCTGTGCGGTAGGTTGGGCTGAGAGAATGATGTGATTGGCCCAAGGTGCGTTTGTGGCTAAGGTGACACTTGAACCAGGGTCTCCCCCTACTGCCTGGTCAAGGTACTGCACGCTTTGCCACTACACCACTTTCAGGTGTTCTGGAGTCCAGCACAGCTTCTAAAGGGTTTCAGACCAGTTTTTGCTGCAGTCCAAGGCTGTGGCCGTAAGTTTAAAATGACATGTGTCGGCACGAGCACCACTTGCGGGAATACTGTGGTACCATATTCCTGGAAGGGAAAACGATCTAGTTATTAAACTCAGACACCAGCCTCTCAAATTCAAATAAGCATGTTTATTTCCAATTTACAAACAAGTTTTTAAGGGCAGTGAAAGGCCAGTAAATTGTACAACTCTTAACAAGCTTTGCCTGGGTTTGTTAGACAGCAGATTGCATTAGTGAGTCAGCCAATGCTGCTCTGCAGGGATTTGACAGCATTAATGGAGGGTAAAAGTCACCTTTTGCCATTTAAAGACTATACACACACTCCAAATCCATTGTCACCAAACTGCTGACTCGGGTGTTCCAGTGTGGCTGGTGGGTTGAACAACAGGTCTTCGCTCTTTGCTGAGGCTACAAGTTAACACCGAAAACTGACTATGGGGCACTTAGCCTGTAGCTAAAGTTTAGCTCCGCAGTGGGGAGCCCTTCCCCTTCCAGGAGCCACTCTGAAAATGTGTACATGCTCCGAGGTCTGCAGGGAAATTGGGGGCAGCCATGCTTACGGGGGTGTGTGTGAAGAGGAGGCTCCAGATCATGGACTAGTGCCATGGATTCCACCCCCCGTCCCATCCCCCTGCTCGCCACTCCTAGACTGGGCATGTTCTGCTCCAGCCAATCAGAAGGCCGACCTCAAATATTCAAGTTTGCATGCAGGTCAGGCCAGGAGATACTCCCTGTGACTTCCAGTCAGTCTGAAGTTAGATCTCAGGACAGACTGGGTTCTCTGGGAACCCTAAATCTAACTTACATGTACAGGAGCGGCTCGAGCCCAGTGTAAGTCCTACCTGCCCCCCTCCTCTGCCATCAGAGGGAACCAGGAGGCCCAGTTGGACCCTTCCCCTGTCCCACTCGGGAATAGGGAGAGGAACATCCACTGACGACGCAGCAACACCTAGGCAGAGGCTACTGATCAGCAGGCATCCTCCCTCCACGGCCCAGGCGGCTTAGCAATTTGAAACCAGCACTGTTGGTAAGTAACCGGGGTACAAAATTTGCCATCCAGAACCTCTATAGCGGGCTCTGCCCCCTGCCTGGCCCTGCACAGGCTGAGACGGCCCACGTCCATCTCATTCCTCCGAGCCCCTCCCCCAATCGGAGGCACTGCCCGGAACGGGCGAGACGTGGGCGCTGCTAGCCTCAGACCCCACGCAGAGGCTGATCGCCCATCCCACACGTGGACAGCATGGACACCGCCATCTTGGGCCCCAGCACATGCACGGCAGCCATCTTGGCCACGTGGGTGACATGGGCACCACCATACTGGATTCCTGCGCATGCACGGCACGTCCAGCCACTTTAACTTGGGGCAAACCAGGCACAGTCCTATTCGTGGATGCGCCCCATATGGGCGAGCACCCTCGAAACGTAGTAGGGGGCGGCCATTGCCAGTAGGATCAAAGTAGTGACCACGGGCACATGATTAACCTTGGTCAGCCCCAAAGTACATATAATTTGGGCTTTAGAAATGAGTTGACTGCTGCCAAGAGAGCACAGTGCACAGGTACTAGCATAACAAGGACAGCTCCACTGACGCTCCACCGCTATAACGCAAGATGATGGGAACAAGGATGCCAGAGGGAGGAAATCCAAGGACAGAGTGGCAGCACCTGCATCTCCTCCTCACACGCAAGCAAAGCAAGCAGGGAACAAAGCCAAGGGCGCTCCCCAGGCGAAACGCAAGCCTGTATACCCCGTCACGGAGGAACAGGAGCTGGAAGTGTCTCGGGTTTTGAACCCACCTCCGCAAATCAGTGGTGTCACGGTACCGATCACATGGTGTCCTGAAGTCTCGACAGAATTAATAAATTGCAAGAGCAGGTACAAGGAACTGCTGATTGCAACTGCGATGGGGGAAACAGTACCTTTAAAGGCAACTCCAACAAATTGAAACAAGCCGCCAAGTAGAGTCTGCTTGGACAGGAGAACCCGTCCGTTAGCTCTGTGACGGATCGAGCAGGGCTGTGGTTTGCCAGGGCGTCTCTTCTAGACTCCATCCAGCCACCTCTTCCCAGGCGGATGCTCCTGGTCCCAACTACCTGGTGCCCCAGTTCCCCGTCTCCGCTGGCTGCACCCCCGCAGGGATGGGCAATCCAGAGTTGCAGAGAGGTTAACTCAATCCCTTGGAAAGGGGAGAAGGATAGGGTTTCTCTGGGTAGACAGCGAGTCAGGCTTCCCTGGAGGTCTAAGGGGCACTGGAACACACACACACACTCCACTTAGTGAAGGAAAACTATTTATTTTAATAAAGTATAAGAAAGCCAATTGGTAGAAAAGGTCTGACAAGGCAAAGTTGTGGCCAGCACAGACAACTAAAACAAAGTACAGGCTGGTATTTCTCTCAGTTCCCTTCTCTGGCTCTCCCTAAGTATACTCACAACCCCTTATCCCTGGGCCGGGTCTTCTCCTTTGTGGCAACCGATCCCCTTGGACGACGCAATGAAGACAGACCGTGTCCTTTGGGGAGAAGGACTTTTATACCTTTTCCCAGCCTGGAGCCGGACTCTTGCTAGGAGTCTCCGATCTAGAGCGGTCTGGGTGTAGACAGGAACTTCCTAGCCCTGCTTTTGTCAAAACTCGGCTGGTGGTAAAGTAATCTTGCCGCCCCACTGAGACGAGCTTGGGTGTAGTTGGTACTCATTGTCTTACCCTGACCTGCCCCTCACATTATCACTTCCCCAAGCCCAACAGGATTAGGGTTTCCTTTACCTAACTGTGCCCTCTGCCCCTACACAAGAGTACAATGTCATGTGCCTTAATACAGAGAACAGAAGGATCCTTTCATTAAGTTACAGCCATTAAAGATTATACAACGCCCCCAAACATGTATTGTGTCAGCCCCACGCCAGGTGACAACCACATTCAACAGCTTCAAACTCCAAAGGAGAGCAGAGCGACTGGACATCTGATGAGGAGTTCTTTAAAGGAGTTAGAGCACATAGGATTCGGGGTTAAGCGGACAAGAACGGACAAACGAGGGACTGGGTCAAAGAAATTGAAGCGGGGCATAATTCTCATTAACTCTCCCAGGAACGGCGATTCCTCACCAGGAGGACGATTCCCCAGGTGAAGAGGACTAAGCTATTCGCCCCATCTCTCCTTTCAAAGATGATCAGTAAGAAGCCCTCGACCTCCAATTGCCGCCCCAAACAGAGAAACGGAGAGACCTAGCGAAAGGCAAAAATTCCTCCTTAAACGAAAGAGAAAGGAGGTGTGGACGCTAAGGGAAGATGGTCTGAGGAAGAAGCAACGCGCAGCAGGAACTTCTTAGAGCTACAAGCAATACGCCTGGTTCTCCTGGCATTTGAACCGGAAATCAAGGCCCACCACATTCTGATTCAGACCGACTAGATCACATCAGTGATGTATGTGAACCATCAAGGGAACTCATGATCGAAGAGCCTCCAGCTGGAGGTGCACAGAGCCAAGGGTCCGCTCCATAAGGGCGGTACACATACGCGGCATGGACAATACTGAGGCCAACTGGCTGAGCCACAGGGACCTGGACCCCGGGGAGTGGGAGCTGCACCTCAGGGTGTTTCAAGCGGCGATCTGCAAAATGAGGAAACCCGCACTCGACCTATTTGTATCACAGATGAACCACAAAACACCAAAATACTTTGCCAGAAGGAGCGACCCGGGGGCGGTAGCGAGAGTTCTCACCCTTCCCGATCCTCAGCAGGGTGGTACTGAAGATAAGGGAGGAGCACGTTTGGGCCATCTTAATCGACCCAGGTGGCCATGGTTCTCAGATCTGGTAGATCTGCAAATTCAGCAACCCATGCACCCCGACATACTAAGACAGGGCCCCATGACCCACCTGGATCCCCAGTAACGGATGGTATGGCTACTGACAGGCAAGCCCTGAAAGCTAAGGGGCACTCAAGGTCCTTCTAAAATGTTACTGGCAACCCATAAGGGGTCCACGAACAGGATATACGTGTCCACCTGGAAACGCTTCTCCTTTTTGGCAGAATAGGGGTGTAAGGATGAGACATGCTGGATACCTCAGAGATACTTGACTTCCTGCAGGATAGTCTTGACAAGGGTCTTAAATCAACAACACTAGCAAAGAAACTTTCAGCCCTGGGGCCATACTGGGCATGGACTCCTCAGTAGACCTCAGCCAACATTCCCATATACAGCACCTCCTTAGGGTGGCGCAACTGATTTCCCCACCACCCATACATAAATTCCCTAATTGAAACCTTAACATAGTACTTACGGCTCTCATGCAGCTGCTCTTTGAATCCCTCCAGTCTGCGTCCTCGTACTTCCTGACCATCAAGGTGGCATTCCTAGTCGTGGCCACATTGGCTAGAAGGGTATCTAAGGGGCCCTCTTGATTCCCCGTGAACTATGCATCTTCCACAAGGATAGAGGAGTCCTCAGACTGGGCCCAGCCTTTATCCCCAAGGTGAACTCTATACTCCATAGGTCACAGGAAGTGGTCCTGCCCACCTCCTGCCCACAATCCATCCCACCCAAGGAAATGGCCTGGCATACCTTAGATGTCCGGCGGGCCCTGAAGATATACATCCACACAGAGATTAGATCATCCAACCTATTCGTCCTGCAAAGAGAGCCCCACTGAGGGGCCAACCGGCTTCCAGAGCATCCATCACCCGCTGGATCTGTAACTATCACAGAGGCCTATAGGGCCAAAGGGATCCAACTAGGAGGAAGGGTAATGGCCCATTCTCTGCGTAACAGCAGCCACCTCCTGGACACCTGCTTTGAGAGAATCACGTTAAAAGATATGCAGAGCGGCAGCATGGTCTTCACTGCATACCTTTACAAGACACTATCAAATATATACCTTAGCCCCAGCAGATGCAGCATTTGGCTGCAAAGCCCTCCAGGCTGGGGAGACGAACTTGTAGCCGAGCCCCAGCTTTCTCTCCCCCATCTGGCTGACACTGCTTTGGTACATTCCAGTCTAGCAGTGCAGAGCAGGGAGCCACAGGGAGAAAATGGGGTCACTTATCGGTGAATTTTCTTTCTGGTAGGCTCCCTGTTCGGCACTTGGGCTCACCCAGGGCCTGCCAGCAGGGGGCACTGAGCACCAGGGAGGCCTCTCTCTTCTCAGCTCCTAGAAAGCAGCTTTGGAAGAACTCAAACTGGAAGTTATAGGGAGTGTTCCTGGCTGACCTGACCGCAAATGTGAATATTTGAGGTCTGCCTTCGGCCTCAGCAGAACACACCCAGTCTAGGAGTGCTGAGTAGGGAGCCCACCAAAATGAAAATTCACCAGTAAGTGCCCCAGTTTTCTTATCTCCATTCCCTTTCCCTGAACTCAGTCTTTCGGTGCTTGAGGGTAGGAACTGAATCTGGAGGCCAGAGCCGGAATTGGAAAGGGGGACCAATAAAAACTAGCCATGGGCCACATTTGGGCCCTAGGACCCAAGGTTCCCCACCGCTGGTTTAGCCCAAGTCTCGCTTTGAGAAAAGACCATTAAAATCTACTCCGATACATCTTGTTTAATCAGCAAGAGGGATTCTGAACTAAGGTTTTTGGGGCAAGTGTCCAATTTCAGACCCACGTCCGCATTTTTTGTGCACTCGCACGGCAGTTGCTGGGCAAAGGCCTCATAGTCTGTTAAATGACTTGATGGCAGCGGAAGAGAATCCGCAGGCGGAAGAGTTCTCTCTGCCCTTTACAGACAGGAAGGCAGCATTCCAGATGGGGTGCTTGTCTCATCTCTCCTCAGCCTTAACGTGGTCTCACTTGCTCATTTCAATCGATGAAGCTTCTTCCCGTGGAAGTAGTTCTTGGAGAAAGGGGAATGCTTTGCTAAAACCAAAAACGCAGGTGTCCCAGCATTTACAAAGTACCTACAAGAAAGAAGAATGCCTTAAAAGTCTTTATCTTCCATCCCGGTCTCATGCAAAGTCAATTGGTCTGGTTCCCCTTAATGCATTCTGTCCTCCCTCCCTTTTCAAATTGTTTTTAAATGGATTTGATTTTGTTTTGCTGCGTTTTAGGCTTGTGAAGCACTCCAAACACCATCTGGCTAAAAAAAAATAATATTTTTTTTTAAAAAAAGGAAAACTGACTGGCTGTAGCAGGACAGATGGCAGGAGTTAAAAAACCTTTTGCATGTACAATCGTTATTGAATCATTCATTCCTCAAATCAAAAGAAGAGAGAGTATCTTGCCCCTCAGTGTTAACACACCTCTTTCCGTTACGTCCCATTGCAGTCTCCGCAGTTGGCCGTGAGGGGCCTCTTGCGGGTACCACCTCCCAGCCAGATCCATAGGACGAGGGCGGGCTCGCAGGGAAGCATTCTCGGTTACTGCCTCAGTGCTGTGGAACAACCTGCCCCTGGAGATTTGTTTAAAACTGAGCATCTTTCAGAGGCTGCGTAAGACCTTTCTTTTTTGGCCAAGCGTTTAGCAGGTGGGAATAGGGGTTGGGGTGAGGTTTTTAGGGGAATTTTTATATATTATTAATTTTTACACCTTGTAAAGCGCCCTGAGCCTTAGGGGAAAGGCAGGGTATATATTTATAATTATATTTGTATGCCACCCCCTCCTGGTACAAGCATCTCTTGGGGCGGCTAACAACATTTTAAAGCATATAATAAAATCCATTAAAATTGACATTTTTAACCCCACATTAAAATAATCCAACACTAAAACAATAAAAGCCCAGTCCAGCCCAACCCACCCAGCCCATCTCCCTCGGCAACAGCCCAGTGGAACAGCCAGGTCTTACACTGTCTACGGAAAGAGGGGAGGTCAACGGCCAGGTGGACCTCCAATGGGAGAGAGTTCCACAGCCGTAGCGCGACCACCGAGAACACCCTCCTCATGGCTGACATCCGGGAAACCTGGGGAACCTCAAGATCAGGAGGGCGAGGCGGTCCTGCAGACAGGTTGGGCCCAGGCCATTTAGGGCTTTAAAGGTCAAAACCAACACCTTGAATTGGGCCCGGAAGACTATCGGCAGCGCAGAGAACAGAGCACTGGAGTAACGTGCTCGCATCGGTGCATCCCCTTCAGGAGACGAGCTTCTGCATTCTGCACCAGCTGCAGTCTCCGAACCATCACCAAGGGTAGCCCCACGTAGAGCGCGTTACAGTAGTCTAATCTTGAAGTAATAAAAGCATGGATGATTATGGCCAGGTCCGAGTCAGAGACATACGGTCTAAGTCGACGTACCAGATGTTGTTGGCAAAATGCACCCTTCACCACTGCTACCACCTGGACATCCAGGCAGAGCTGCAGATCTAGGAGCACTCCCAGACTACGGACCTGAGATACCAGGAGAGGATGGACCCCATCAATGATGGGGGCCATCACTCCCCCAGCTTTTCCCGCAACCATCACCTCCGTTCTGTTGGGATTTAACCTCAAGTGGCTCACCCTCATGCAGTCCCCCACAGCTGCCAAACACCGGGTGAGCATCGAGTGCTGGACCTGGGTCTGATAAAAAAATATAATTGGGTGTCATCAGCATATTGATGACACCTTACACCAAACTCTCTGACAACCTCCCCCAAAGGCTGCATATACGCATTGAACAGGAGAGGGGATAAGATAGAACCCTGCGGAACGCCACACGTGAGGCCCTGGGGAGAAGAGGAATAATCACCAAGCAATACACGCTGAGTTCTTCCAGCCAGGAAAGAACGAAACCATTCAAGAGTTCATCCCTGCCTGGTCCCGCAGCCGAGTCACCAACAACTCATGATCAAGGGTATCAAATGCAGCCGAGAGATCTAACAAAATCAACAGGGTCGAATGATCCTGGTCCAACTCTTGGGAGAGGTCGTCGACCAAGGTCACAAGCGCAGTCTCTGTGCCATAACCTGGACAAAAGCCAGACTGCGAGACCTCAAGGAAATTGACCTAGTCCAGATACTCCTAAAGCTGTCGAGCCACCACCTGTTCAATAACCTTCCCTAAAAAGGGGAGGTTAGAGACCGGCCGATAGCCGGCCAGGACGTCAACGTCCAACGATGGCTTCGTGAGCAGGGGCTGCATCACCGCCTCCTTCAGGCGGTCTGGCACCCTGCCCTCCCTAAGGGAGGCGTTGACTATCCTGGTCAGCAACAGCCCTAATATCTCCCGGCTGGCCTTAACCAACCAGGACGGGCATGGATCTAATTCACAATAGGTGGCTCTAACAGTCCCAAGAACATCCCCCGCATCCGAGAGTGACACGTCTTGAAATTCATCCCATAAAACAACACAAGACGGAGCTTCAACTGCCTCTGGCTCACCCACTGTTAAGAGTGCTGCGTCAAAACCGTGATGGATTTGAGCAATTTTATCCGCAAAAACGTTCAAACACAAGTCACAGCGGGCATTCGATAACTCTGAATCCAGGCGGAGGGAGGCCGGACTGACCAGCCCCCTCATCACCCGGAAAAGCTCAGCTGGACGGGACTTAGCAGATGCAATGAGGGCAGCAAAGAAAACCTTCTTTGCTCCCTGCACCACCGCAGCATAGGTACGAAACCAGACCTATGTCACAATCGGTCAACTTCAGTACAAGAACAACGCCACTGTCGCTCTAACCACCGCCCTTCTCACTGCACCCGCCGCAGCTCCTGCATGTACCATGGGGACCTGCATTGTCGGCGATTCAGGAATGGATGCCTGGGAGCCACACAGTCAATGGTCTCCGTCAACACAGAATTCCAAAAGGTCACGAGGTCATCGAGTGAGCAGCCATTGAAGTGAGAGGGAATATCCCCCAAAGCATTCTGGAACCTTTCTGGTTCCATAAGCCTCCGGGGGCGAACCAACCTAACTGATTCTGCACCCTTCTGGTGACTGACGTGCGCCAGGATACCGGCCTGGAGGAGATAATGATCCATCCACGACATACCTCCCCCACTAAAGGATCCCCTGCCTCAAGGCCGGTGCAAAATATCATGTCCAGGGTATGTCCTCAAACATGTTTGCAGCCCACAACTCTCTGAGACAGGCCCATGGTTGTCACAGTGGCCATGAACTCACACTCCGCTCCTCCAAGGCAGGTGTCGGCATGAACATTGAAGTTCCCCAAGACCATCGCCCTGGGGGACCGCAAGACCACCTCTGACACCAGTTCAGTCAGAGCAGGTGAGGAAGCTGCTGTACAGGTGGGTGCCCGGTATATCGGCAGTACCCCCACTTTGTCTCTGGCCAAATCCAACACCAGATGGAGGCCCTCCATTCCCATTGCCCATCCTGGCTAATTAAATCTTGCCAGGAGACAATGGGGCTGTTGCTTGCTGGGGTGGTCAATGCCTCCCTTCAGGAGGGCAGAGTACCAGGCTATCTCAAAGAGGCAGTGGTTCGGCCTCTGCTCAAGAAGCCATCGCTTGACGTTGACTCCCTTGCCAGCTATCGGCCTGTCTCTAACCTTCCCTTTTTAGGGAAGGTTATTGAACGGGTAGTGGCTCAGCTGCTGCAGGGACATCTTGACCGCATCTGTTATCTGGACCCCTTTCAGTCGGGATTTTGTCCGGGGTATGGCACGGAGACTGCGCTTGTGGCTTTGGTGGATGATCTGCACCAGGAAATGGACCGAGGTCGTTTGACCCTGTTAGTTCTATTAGATCTTTCGGCTGCATTTGATACAGCTGATCACGGGATGTTGGTGACACGACTGCGGGACTATGTAGGGGTGGGCGGGACTGCTCTTGAATGGTTCTGCTCTTTCCTGACCGGTAGAACACAGCAAGTGGTT
>QEPC01013865.1:14160413-14170792 GCA_003113815.1 Sphenodon punctatus | reverse complement strand
GCGGGAAATCTGCGAATCGCAGACCCGCGTTTGGCTCGGGGCCCTGACTATAGCAGTGTTATAGGACTGCAACGGGCCATGGTCCTGGGGGGGAAGATCTGGCAGAACCCACCCTATTTCTTGTGGTTGGACACATCCCTTTTATTGCCAGAGGGTTTCCTCCAGCGGTGCTGTTATTCTATCAATTGCACGCTCTCCACCCAGCCACCTGCCCAGTGTGCCTTGCAGGCGCTGGCTTCTAGCACACGGGTGGGAGCCTTTTCCTTCCCAGGGACTGCTTTGAAAATTAATACAAGCGCCACGGGCTGCATAGACATTTGGGGACGAGGGGGAGGGTGCTCGAGGGTCTAGATCATGGATCTGTCCCTTATCCTTGTGTGCCTGCCCTTATCGCTGCGCTCAGTCTTTCTGTGCTAGGAACTTTATCCAGGGACTAGATCAAAGAAGTGGAAAGGTGTCAAATAAAAACCAGTCGTGAGCCACGTAGTAGACTTCCTCTCCGCCTCTTCCATTGGCTGCCCGCTTTCCTCTGGCTACTGTCCCCCTTTATGCTGCTCCCAGTCTGTCAAGGCAACGTGGGGGAGATGTGGATGCACATGTGACTGGAGTAGCAGGCTGCTGGCTGCAGCCAAGGAGCCGATCCTGCCATGATTTAACAGCCTGCCACTTGGCACTCAACCCCTTCAACAAGTTCATTCCATGGGTTTGTTGTCGGTGGATAAGTAGTTCTGGAAAAACAGCCCCAGTCTGCGTAAATACCAAGAAGAGAGTGCAGATCTGACATGATTTGCCCATTGGGGCACGTTGTCTTCCAGAACGATCCTCTAATGGACTAGGGCATCTGTCCGCAGTTAGCAGCAACAAGTCCATTAGCTTCCATGGGATTTGCACCTGCACTATCCTGCTGAAGCATCACCCCTTTACCCACCTCTCTTTCTTTTGAGAAAAAATAATCTGGATGTGTATCTATGTACGAACAGCTTAGTCCAGCCCCAACTTGTGGCAAACCACCCTGTGACTGAAGCACACAAATCTCGTCCTCCCCGTGTCACACAGATGACATCCCGACCCAACCCACTCTCACCTTTGGTGCTGCAGCGCTTGTAACAACGTGGCTTCTGGGTTCACCTGGTACGTTCCTTCTCTTTCTTCATCTTCAAAATAGAGCTGTATAGGATTCAGCGGGGGGGACAACATTTAGGTTAACAACGTCCAGGATAGGTTCTTACCTTAACAGCCTGAGCCTCACCTATCTACGAGACCACCTCACCCTCCGTGTCCTGGATCGGCCCCTGCGGTTGGCCGGGAGCACTCTCCTTCATGTCCCTCGACTTGCTCAGGGGGGCAACTATGGAGAGGGCATTCTCGGTGGCCGCACCGAGGCTGTGGAACTCCCTTCCAGCGGAGGCCCGGTGGCTCCCGGACCTCGCCTCCTTTCGTCATTGTTGTAAGACTTGGCTGTTCCACCGGGCCTTCGGCGAGGGGGATGGGGTGGGAGGGTAGGGGTTTGTTTTATTCTGTGCCCCCCCCCTTTCGATATCTTGATATTTTGTTTGCTTATTTATTGATTTTTATAGTTTTTTTAATAGTTTATATTTGTAAGCCGCCTTGAGCTACTAGATGTTGGAGAGGCAGGGTAAAAATAGGGATGGGATGGACGGACGAAACATGGTCAGGCTACAGGCGCCAAAAACCAGGGCTAGCAATTCCCAGGAAAACTAGTTTTGAATAGGGTGCTTTTAAATACTATTTCCCCATCTCCCAGGAAAAATAAAAATAAAAACATACTAATGAAAAGTACTGGAAAATATTTCACAGTTTGATAATGGTTCTCTAGTAACATGGTCTGTTTAATGAAAAGAAATGAGGGGGAAAAAACGAGCCTCAAGCTGAACTGTAAGTTTCATGCTATTATTGCCTTGGCTGCCTTGAACAGAAATTAAGCTTCTGGATCTGGAAAATTTGTTAAGCCATGAAAATGACATGTCTGTTCAGCAAACCAAGAAAAGGAATTAGGCCATCAAGGAAGACTAGGCTATTGCCGAAGAGCTTAAATTTTCTTTGCATTAATCTTCACTTCTCCGTACAAGGAGAGGCTCAATAGAGTAGGTTTCTTCAGTACAGAGAAGAGAAAACTAACAACACAAGTTTAACAAAACCACTGAGTGCAACAAGTAAATAGGGAGCTCTTGTCTACCCTCTCAAATAATGCTAGAACTAAGGGACTGTCTATGAAGCTAACTGGCAGCAGATTTAACACAAAAGCAAGTACAATTCAGTTGTGGAATTTGTGGCCAATAACATAACTTTATTTTTAAAATGACTGGAGGATAAGTCCAGAAATGGCTATTCACGAAGTTGTTTGGGGAACACATCCTCTGACTGCCGAGAGCTGGGACTGATCACTCCATTGTCACCAATTGGGTACTTCTCCAAAGTGACTGAAGCTGCTGCTGTTGGACAGAGGATGCTGGGCTAGTTGAACCATTAGTCTAACATCGCTTATGTTCTTAGGATGGAGATAAGGATTTTCATCTTCTTGAATGACTTTGTAAATTTAAGAAGCTTGCTAATACATGAATAAGAGCTACCCAAACTCCCTGGTTTACAAGAAGGTGAATTCAAAGTGTCCTACTTTTTCTATTCTGTAAGGATGCTCATTAGAAACCAATTTTCCAAACAGTAAAAACTTGTAAAGACAGATGTCCGTTCAAAGTTCAATAGGTACAATTGCCTACCTCTAGGTCACCAGGATGGTATTTTCTTTCCAAATCCCAAGGAGGTAGCTCACTAAACATCACCATTAAATGGTCCATAAATCTAAAAAGTCAAAACACAGTGTTACTATCCCAGACACAATGCTGCACAGGATTCACTAGATACTCAAACCTCAGCCTAGGGGACAGATGTGGCCCCTTTAATTTGGCCCTTTGATCCAGTTCTTACCCCTAAGCACGGAAAGACTAAACACAGGGTAAGGGAGCAGAGATGAAGGCATACACACAAGGACAGGGGACAGATCCATAAAGACCCCTTCTTACCAAGTGCTCCTTTAAGCACCCCTGTCTCCAACTTCTATGCAGCCCTCAAAGCTTATACTAATTTTCATAAAACACTCAGGTTACTAACAAGCCCCTAAAAACCCACAGATGTGGCTTCAGTGTTCATAAGTAGTTTTGGGATCGCAGCCTTGAATTTGTATAATGGTGCAGACAGCACTATTTAGTAGGTTAAACACTAGCTTCAGAACTGAATATGTTCCAGTCAACAGAGCTTCATATAGATCGAGAATTTGGCAGGAAGGCGGACAGGGATGGGATTGGGTGAGTGGTGTAGGGGTGGGTGAGGCATCAGGGGTTTTTTTTAATTGATTTTAATGGCTTTCTTATTCTGTTATTATTATTGTAAGCCACCCTGAGGCTCTGCGGGAAGGACAGCATAGAAATAGGTATAAAGAAAAATAAAATGTTTAACTAGAAGCAGGATATTGTTCACATACTAACGATCCTGCCAGGCTGAAAAGCTGATCCTGCTGCCCAGTTTATCCACCAAGACCAATCAGAAAGGACTTGAGACTAGAAAACCTAGGTGACTTTGTGGAGGCTTACGTATCATTTTTAATTCCTTTCTGCAATATCAACGTAACTGGACTCAGGGAAATTAGCATAACTGGCTTTACAGGCTGGGGTATCCAAAACACTGGCCTGACATTTTTTTAAAAAAAACCCCAAATACTGAAACCCTAATTTTTTTCTGTAATATATATAATTATACAGGCTTTATTAATAAATATTTGGGCTAAGCTGCCCTGCTGCTGAAATATATATGCCACTGTCAAATATATCACATACACAAACCCTAATAACGGCCCCATACCTACTTAGGACATTATTATTTACTGTTATTTATATAGCACCAGCAATGTGCCTGATGCAGAGTATGTTCAGAGACAGGACCCTGCCCCGAGGAGCTTACAAGATTCTAGAACACACCAGGGAGGGGAGACAAGGGGATGACAGAGATACATCCATTCCTAATTTACAGATGGGAAACTGAGGCTGAGAGAAAGCGACTTGCCAAAGGCCACCCAGCAAGTTAATTGCTAAGATGGATCTAGGAAATCAGGGTTGAAATCCCAAGTCCAATATCTTATCCTCTAGGCTACACTGGCTACACTAAACCACACATTCTGAAGTTTTGCATTAAACGGATATGAACTCTGCATGAAAAGTTACCTGGATTCCTCATGAAATGCTGCAATGAAGTCTGTTTGCCCATACTCGGGATACAGGAACAGCACTGGCCAGGTGAGATGTCCATTCTCATCCAAACAGACCTTTGCCCCATAGGCACTGCAAGAGCCAAACCCATCTAATGACAGCTCAGCCAGACCGTCTGACACTTCATCCTCCTCCTTTGAGGGCTCTAGAGACAACTGGATGTTCCTGCCCTACATTGAAAGTAGCAGCAATTCATTTGGGAACACAACTTAAAACCAACATCCTCCTCATCCAAGTCACTTTACCATCTAGCTGTGAAAAGGGGCAATATTTTAAAGCAACAGATTAAAAAAAAAGCAAGCCACCTTTAGAGCTTTGAGTAAGGCCTCCTTCTGTGATTGTTCCTTCCTCTCCACCAGTTTGGCTTTCCTCGAATCCCTCTGTTCAGCTCGCTGTAGTAAGATAAATGTATAAACATTATCTCCAAGAGCCACACATTACACAGTAGGTCGTGGGAGCGCTGGCAATGGATTTTTGGCTCAAGTGGAATAAATCCCTTAAGCTAACCTACAAGTATACCATCCGGACATGGGAAAGGAGCTCTATCATTCTGTGAAGTCAGGAGCGCATCTGCCTAATTTCTGTCCATTGTGATTTAAGAGGAGTAATTGCTACTCCTACCAAGCAAAGGCTAAGCAAACAATGTAATCTCCAATACAATAGAGTGACAAACAAAAAAAGGGGGCTTGTTTAAACCTAAAACTGGACAAACTTTGGGTGAGATCAGTATTCAGAAGATAAAGAGGAGCTGACATGCCACCCAACCCATCCACCTAAGATCTTCATATCTGGTTAGACTAACTATAGTACACCTTGGAAACAAGGGCATGATTACCCTTTAGATGCTGTCTGCGCGAGGACCCCAACGTGCCTCCTGGGCATTAAAAGGAGTAAAATAGACCGATGGTCTGAATCACGGTAAATCCAGCATTATCATGGATCAAGATTTTTTCTTCTTACCTTTAATCTGTCAGCTTTGTTTCTTGTTTCCAGAAGTTTCTTCTCCTTGGAGTCTATTCTCAGACCCTCCTCACACCAGACTATTGCTTCAGGAAAATGTCCGAGCTCCAAGTGACACAAAGCCCCTGTAAAGAACAGCAAACCAGGGTCTATATCAGGGGTGGGCAAAGTTCCCACGCATACCAAATTTTTCATGTCACCCTGCCACAAGATGCAGATCATCAACTGTGGCTTCCTCAGATCCTGGGGACAATGCAGCATGGCTCCCCTCCGTCTAAGCTGTGGCGTCCAAGTAGCTTTGAGTAAGGGCAGGCTCCCCGTCCTCTCACGGTCCCCATGAGGCTCGAGGCCAAAATGGCAGCTCGGCTTCCCATGCTCCTGAGGAAGCCACATAGACACGCCCTAAGGCAGCCTCCTCTACCAAGAGCCTCAGTTCAGGTGCCCAAAAGCGGTCATTGCCCCACCTCTGGGATAGAAATCGAATGATGCAAACAGTGGCAAATAAAAAGGAGCATTGCTAACATCAGGCCTAATGCTCCCCACTCCCTCTCTAGACAGCTCCCCTCCTCACCTCCCAGTGCTCCCACTCCTACAGCCCCTCCTCACTTCCACCAGCAGAGGCCGTCCCTGCAAGTGCTTCATCAGCAACCCCTAAAAGAAGCCCAGGTGAACGGGCAAGAGGGAAGTAGGCTAGCAGAAAGTGGCTGCTGGCGGGTAGGAGGGATCCCTGAGAGGGGGAGGAAGGGCTGCAGGGAGGAAAGCAGCAGAGGGATGCTACAAAGAACAAAATGAGCAGAGGCAGCGGGAAGCTGCTTTGAAATTGACCACGAGCGGCTGGAAAGCTACAAGCAATGAGTGGGGTTGGGAAGCAGCAGTTTGAAGGACGCCGGAGGGAAGAACTGGAGACGGGGAAGCTGAGACATGAAGCCGCGAAAGGTCAAAGTGATTTGGAACATGACAAAGTCTGGGGAGGGCGGGGGAGCGCAGGGAACCTGGGCTCGGGGTGTTAGCTACACAAGCACTTATGCCTGCTGGCTTTTGTAGAATCAGGCCCCACCGACAGTGTTTCAACAGGTGTAAAAAAAAAAAAAAAAAGAGAGAAACGTAACAGAAAGGCAGCGTAGCTCAATGGTTAAGACACTGAACTAGGAACTCAATCTGAAAGCCTGGGTTTTATTCCCTCTTTTCCAAGGACCTGCTGTGTGACCTCTGGCAAATCATTTGAACTCACTGTGTAAGAACTGAAAATTGTATTAAAACTGTGGCATTTTGAAATCTTACCTTTTGGTTATCTTGCTCTTACCTTATTGTTTATATAGAGCCAGCAATGTACCTGGCACTGTACATTCAGTTACAGATAGGTCCCTGCCCCAAGAGCCTTACAATCTACGAAGGGCAAGGGAAGGGGGCACATAGGAAGAGACGGCAACGTTCACAAAGTCGAGCAGTCGCAGGTGCATGTGTTTAGTTAAGAGGAGGGAGGGGGGAGACCCTTAGCAACAGGACAGCATCAGCGAGCATGTAGCTTTACTCAAATATTGTTCACAATGGACTGGGGAGGTCCAACCACAATAATGAACCCAATGAGCAGTGACTGTGCGTGCTCACCAGCGGAGCAGGATCAATGATCTCCTTTAAGTTAAATCCACTTCAATATAGGCATTTCAATTATCATCTCCCCGGGACCTCTCGTGTGGAGTCCCGCAGGGTTCCATTCTGTCCCCTCTCCTGTTCAACTTGTATATGCAGCCACTGGGCGAGGTCGGAAGCAGCTCTGGAGGCCGGTCTCATCAATACGCTGATGACACCCAGCTCTAATTCTCTTTTTCTTCATCCGACCCGGACCCTCCATTCTCAGTGCTCACACCATGTCTGGCAGCTGTGGGGGCCCAGATGACAGCGAGCCGACTGAAGCTGAATCCTGACAAGACGGCGGTGATGCTAGCGGGGAAGGCAATGGGTGTGATATCCCCCATCACTGACGGGGTTTGCCCCCCACTGGTTCCCCAGGTTTTGGAGTCTGGAGCTGCTGCTCCTCAATGTGCAGCTCCGCCTAGATGCCCAGCTTGGAGCTGTGGCGAGGAGTGGATTTCGCCAATTACATCTGGTGCGACGGCTTCGGCCATATGTCTCAGACTCCAACCTGGCCACTATCATCCACGCTTCCATCACCTCAAGACTGGACTACTGTAAGGCGCTCTACGTGGGGCTGCCCATGGTGATGGTTCAGAGGCTGCAGCTGGTGCAGAATGCAGCGGCCCATCTCCTTATGGGGCTGGGCCGCCGGGAGCACGTTACACCCGTGCTCCTTTCTCTGCACTGGCTGCCTATAGTCTTCCGGGCCCAATTCAAGGTGCTGGTTCTTACCTATAATGCCCTACACAGCTTGGGCCCCATGTATCTACGGGATCACTTAACTCCCCGTGCTCTGGATCGGCCCCTGCGGCGGGCCGGGAGCACCCTTCTTGAAGTCCCCCGGGTTTCCCAGGGGGCGACTATGGAAAAGGCACTCTCAGTGGCCGCCTCGAGGCTGTGGAACTCCCTCCCGGCAGAGGCCCGGATGACCCCGGATCTCTCCTCTTTTCGATGTCATGTGCTCAAAGGAAAGGGCTTGTGGGAAAGAGGTGAGGTTACTCTTCTTTCGCAGAGAGGGAGGGGGGGGGTCTTTCCATTGTTTAGGGACCGTTGTGAGTTCATCACCATCTTATTGTAACACCCTGTCTGTCCTAGCCTTGGGGGATCAATTTCTATCGGAGCCACCCACTCTGGGCGTATCACGTTGTCCCACCAGGTGTGGATGGTTTCAGGGCGGCAGGGTTATCGTGTCGACCCACCCTTGTTGGGTTTGTTTGTGGTTTTGACCCGAGACAGTAATACATTGCTGAAGCAGCAATCGGGGATCTTAAATCCATCAGCCAGCAATTCCAGGCATCTGGGTTTGTCATGTAGGTTTTCTCTGGGCCTCTTCGTTCTAATGTGTCCATGGGGGTCTCCTCTCCTCCATTCCTTTATAGTGTTGTTCTTAGAGCAGTTTGTAATACGGAGTCACAAAGTCCGCTCTCTTCATAATGCAGTTTGTAGTCTTCAGGCCTAGTTCCCTTCTTCATGGCAGGACAATGTAAGATATTAACATAAAAACAGGTTCCACTGCTATCAGCAATCTTGGTGGGTAAGGAGCTAGGAGGAGCTTGGCAGAAGAGGCAGGTTTTCCGGAAGGATTTGAAGGTTGGGAAGGGAGGGAGCAGAATGAATGCATTCAGGGAAGGAGTTCCAGGCATGGAGGGGAAACACAGGAAAAGGGGCAAAGACATTGCCAGGTTAACCATGATTACTGTGCTGTCATACCAGGGCACAATCCTCCCTCAATTCACATCAATGACTGCTCGCACTGACTTTGAATAGATGGAGGATTCCATCCAGTGTAAAATACTTCCTGAATTTAATACAGTGCTGCAAAATAAGAACCACCCCTTAGCTGATCCAACCTCATCATTTCCAAATTCCCTTTGCACTTAAAAATACCAGCATACTATCTACACAGCTTTAAAATCTTACCTCTGATTATTGCTTTGAGGTGGTTGGGTTTTAGCTTTCTTGCTGTAATTGCGTCACTGAGTGCAGAACGATAGTTGCCTGGACAAAAAAAATAAACAACCCACCACTTGTAAAAAACAAACAAAACCCTGTGAGAACATTACACAGAACAAAGACGGTGAAATCTATGCAGACTTGAAGAGTACAGGATTCACATGGCATGTTCTATAATAAAATGAACAGGACGCAGAAAAATCAAGAGGTCAGCATGACAGGAGACGGCGCGTGCACAAAATACCACCTTTGTTTGTTTGTTTTACTTGCTTCATTTTGTTGTAGTGAATTCAGCTTGGCCTCTTGTCTTCTCATTTCGTCAGCAAGGCACCCGCTTAGCACTTTCCTGGACTGCACAAACCCCTGGCTATACTTCCTACTGTTTGTCTCTGGCCAAGACAACACAATCAGCCACACCGCTTCCCTTGAATCAGCCTGGAAAAGCTCATCACCAGCAACCTAACGGCTTCATGACCCTCCTAAACACGTTTTCTGTTCAGACACGTCTCTCAAGCACAGCATTCTGTCCAGCTGTTGCTCCTATGGACTCTAGAAAATACCTAATGCCACAGCTCCAGTTTTTGATTGTCTAAAATATTTGTAAAAGTAGTAATTCAGAAATGGGCAAACTGTGGCTCTAGAGCTACATGGGGCTCTTTGGCACCATTTTGGTAAATAGATGCCACTCTCAGGATTAGGGAACTTTGCCCACCCCTGTAATAATCAGAACACTTGACAGTTCCAAAACGACTATGGGTGAAAACAGACATGACGCTAACCACACTTTAACCACCCTTGGTGGTTATTTATGCATGTTGCAGGGCTGTATTGGTGCCCTATGCATAACATGCATAAATGACCACCAAGGGTGGTTAAAGGGTGGTTAGCGTCATGTCTGTTTTCACCCAAAGTGACGTGTCCTGTTCTTGGTTACACAGAACTTAAGCCAAACACAAACTCCAGCTCGGAACATAGACCATTACCCAGATAAAACTGTGCCACAGCTCTGTTTGTGCAAAGCACGGCATTCAAATCTGCGTCATTGCACTTCTTTTTTAGCCCTTCAGAATAGGAGATCACAGCTTTCTCGTAGTTCTTCTCTTGGAAGTAATAATTCCCCTCATTTTTGTAGGTCTTTGCTTGCTCTGCAAAGGAAAAAAAACACCATCACCAATTTTTACTGTGCAAGGCAATCAACAGGCGACTCTGACTTCATCTACCACGGTAATATTTTAAATCCAGTTACCTCTTCCAAACCCAATGCCAACCCTCTAACAGCAGTTGTCTAGAACTTTCTACACCGTACCAGCCAACGAGGCCCTTAAAATCTGGCAACATTTATAAAGAGCCTCACCACAAGATCAGTGGTTATTTTATTTTTATTTTTTATTTTATTTATTTAATAGATTTTTATACCGCCCCATCCTGCAATGCAGCTCGGGGCGGTTTACAACAATAAAACAATTTAAAATCTTTAAAATACAAATATAAAACATATAAAACAGGGCAACATATAATCATGAGTAAATAAAAGGTGGGGGATTAAAAATC
>QEPC01013865.1:14142425-14155795 GCA_003113815.1 Sphenodon punctatus | reverse complement strand
CCCCCCCCCCCCCCCCCCAGGGACATGGCTGAGAGTAAAACTAGACTCCTCCCCACAAACTGGAGGGCAGAGCTAGCTTCCCCCCTTCCCAACACGCACCTAGGGACAGGAATTGGGGGGGGGGGGGCTAGCTCCCCCCGACATGTCCCAATAATTGGGGGGGGGAAGAGCCAGTTTCTTCCCACCTCCCTTGCAACCCAAAGGGCATGAGGGGGGAGTAGAACTAGACCCCTCCCCACAAACATGAGCTAACAAAAAAAAAATGATTTCCTGTTATTTCAGGCATCAGGGCGCTCTGGTTGGTCCCAGTCTCTTTCTTATTTGTAGCTATAGGTGGGATTTCTCTGTGCAGATGGGTGGGGTGTGGCAGGCCCTGTAGTGGTGGGGGGTCTGAATTACATGATCCATGAGGTCCCTTCCAGCCTTGCGACTCTCTAACTCCTCCCTATCAACCCACCCCTAGGGATGGAGGGGAGAAAGCTAGCTCCTCCACCACATGAGGGGCAGGGGGCAGCAAAGCCAGCGTCCCCCTCCGTTACACCCACAAGTAATATGACTGGGGGCAGAACTAACCCCCTTCCCCACAAACTGGGGGACAGAGCTAGCTCCCAACACCCACTTAGGGACAAGGATGGGTAGGAGGAGAGCTAACCCTCGCCCCTCCAAAGTCAGGGACAGATGTTGAGAACAGCCCCCCCTTCACCAAGCCTGAATGTGAAATGCTAAGCCATCCAAGAACATGGCTCTATTGTGGTGGAAGAAATCAAGCCAGTCAGGGATGCAGTAAGTCGGGGGCTGCTAGGAGTTCAGCAGGTAAAAAACCACAGCGATGGAGACATAGGCAACGTGTAGAATCCAGGCATCTCGCGGATACCCAGTATGTACTGAGCTTGTCATCCCACTCACAAAAGAAAACAGATTTCCTGGCAGAAACACCCAGTGCTGTTTATTGCTGAGACTCAACTGCTAACCTCCCCATGGGTCTGTTTGATGTTCTCCCGTGCTGAGAATTAGAGAGCAAGGAGCACAAGTTCAGAAAAAAATAATCTTCAAAACCCATTTGTCTCTGGTTGGGCCTCAGTGTGTTTGGTGCCGGCCATGTTCCTTGTTTCAAGCCAGTGGTTACTTCTTGACAGCTGACGTCCAGAGGCTGAGGGCATCAAATAGCTTGAAAGAGGGGATACAGGTAGCAGGGGTGGGCTGGGGTCTGGCAGTCCATGTGCATTTCTCAGCAAGGTCCCTGGTCTGGCCAACTAGGTCGTTACTCAGTTTCCAGCTAAGCGAAAGGATGCGTTCATGGGCCTGTTCAGCAAAGATGCATATAGATGCTTCAGGGTCATGCATCAAGTTCGTAAGTGCTGAAAGACAGAGGAAATAATTGATCAGGAAAAACAGGGCCCATAATATCCAGAAATCTCCTGCAGAATGATTTCTTCGAAACTTGGCTCAACTGCTTAAGCCGTTCTCTGTTCTCTCCCCCTTGTTTCTTAAGAGAACTGATGGACTTCTCACCCACCATCATAAAATCACTTATTCTGTATGGCACCTGTGTGGCAGGACCTGGAAGATTATCATTTTTCTCTGAGGTCACGGAGGATAAGACAAGAGATAGTGGGCTGAAATTAAGGGAGAAAATATTTGGGCTAGATAGTAGAAATAGAAAGAATTTTCAAATCACAAGGACGGCAAGACAGTGGGACAAATTACCAAAGGAAGATGTAGAGTCCCCATCACTGGAGATCTTTAAAGTAGGTTAGATAATGGCATAGATACACGTGGTCCTTGTTAAGAGCAAGGGGTTTGAATAGATGACCTTTTAGGGAATCCTCCAGCTGTAAAATTTTATGATTCTACTATTATCTTTGAAGCTTAAATGTGTGTTTCAAGTAGAATAGTAAATGCGCTTTCCACACCCTGAAAAGATTGAGTTGGGCAGCCTAGTGCACCAGCTGAGTGATCCACCAGCACAAACTCCACGGAAGTCAATGAGGCTTGTGTCATAAGACTGTTTTAAGACTTGGACGCTAAGGCTCCAGCCCTGTGAAATATTCCTATGTTGGTACAGAGCTCCATTGAAGTCAGTTGCATGGGTCTCTCTGTGTGGGACAATTTGCCGGATGTTACTTCACAGCTAGCCATCCAAGAGGAGATGTTGGAGAGACCCAGGCAAGACATGAAATTAAACTACAGGTCAGAGTGGTTTTGAGAATCATCAGGATAGAAATGGTCATTAAACACATGCAACTGGATGGAGCAGCCAGTGATAAAACACAGAAAATAGCATTAAATCTATTACACAAGGAGTGTTGATCCCAATGTCTTTAAATTCCAATCCCCACCCACCATCCAGGACCATAAAGGATCTAAAATATGCAGTTTTTACTTACCATTACTTATCATATTCAAGTCTCCCTTTCTTGCCATGCTGTCCATGTGCATTACCAGGAATCCTAAATACATTATTAATTAAAGTGAATTCCCATTTCTTTTCCCCAGGCTCCCATGGAGACTTTTAAAGGGGGACTTCAGGTATCTGGACAAGTTTCCAACTGAGTCAGTGAGCATGACATGTAGGGAAATAGGTCCTGATCCAAATTTTGCCAAAATTTTGAACTGGAGTATCCTGTGATGATGCACACAGCATACCCTTGAAAGCCAGCCTTTGGACTGGAGCCTCCCTGAGAGGATGGCTTTCAAAAGCATGCTATATAGAGGGACCCGTGGTTCTCTGTGTTTTCCCCATTGGCAGCAATGAGGAAATTGTAACCAACACGGGTTCCTGGCTATACACACCATCATAGTAGAAGCCAGGGAAGTTTGGGAGATTTTGATAGGGAAAAATGCTAACAGGTGCCTCTTAGGGTTATTCTTGTAGGGGTAGTTTGGGATTCAGGGCTGGCTCCTTGCATTTATCTCTTGGGCAAGAAATCATGCATGATCTTGAAAAACAAGCAGTTCATTTTTGCTGCTAGGGCCAACAGAGTGAAATTGGTCTTCGATGGAATTGGATAAAGGAAATCTGTTTGGTAGGACAAAAATGTACCTATAAAAATGGCTGCAGCCCTCCTTATAGAAGACTCTGTGCTCTCGAGATAGAACCGACTCTGGAACAAGAATTTTTGTATATTTTCCTGATGGTTTGTCACCTAAGAAAATAAGAACTTAACCAGTGACCTGATTCAAAGACTGCTGAAGTCACTGGAAAGACTTCCACTGGCTTTGGTGGGGCTCAGCTTAACCAAGTGGTTTGTAACCCCCAAGTGGAGTTGCACCACAATTGCTATTGGATATATTTCGTATATCTTTGTCAGTGACTGGGGTCATGAAATTATATTTAAATCACAAAATGGGGCCACACAGGCAAATAAATACCATTGCCCTATCGGACATTTTTATGATAGGCATTATCTCACTATCCCAGAGATCCACTAAGTGGGGATGCGCTCTGTCATTCTTTATACCTCTCCTATACCAAAGCAACACTCAGGACTAGCAAAGAAATCCTAGATCACGTACGAGATGCTGGCAGATTTTGTCCACCACCTCTTGGTGGTCATGCCAGGCTCTCTTGTTGCCCAGCTCCTTTGGCAGTCTCCATCCCATGTATCGAGAACATTCATCCAAGGTGCACTTACATCTCTGCAAGACATAATGGGGTAGGGTGGAGTTTAACCTAAGAAAGATCACCCAATGAGAACGGGCCACCTGGAATTTGTTCTCCAAAAGTGGGCCAGGACTTCCAGGAAGTCTCAGGTATTGCAACAAAAAGACACACTGGAGTAGAAGGGTCAAGAGGAGATTCTGCATTAGGAAGTGATTGGGAGCAGATTAACGTTGTCTTGATTATTGAAGTTTCTTGGCACTGGGAGAGGAATGACTACTAGAAACTTGCCTTGGAGATGTCAGGATTTCCCTCTTGCAGGTGAAGAAGTAATGGAACTAAACTCCCCAAGATGTGGTAATGCAGCATGAGTCTGCTGCTCTTCTTCATCCGCTTTATTATTTTCCCTAACAGGGATATGGCAGCGGCACGTACTGTCTCTCTTTCCTGTGAGAGATGCAGACAAAAGCAGCCTGTGGTGAAAGGGGGTCAGTGGAGAGCTGCACCCATTTTGCCACATAAGGAAAGTGGCTAAGACCAAATTGTTTACACCGCTCCGTAATTCACATGCTGTCACAGCACCTCATCAGCTTCACGTTTCCTTCAACACCAGATTTCACTACGAGATATTTCCCACTTCCCTTATGGGTGATTTCAGACGTGACGGGGGCCCTATTGGCCCTGTCACGGAATCACCCTATTGATTCCCTGGCGGAATCTGACCGGCCCGTCAACAGATGAGCCAGCAGATTCCACTGGGGAATCGGGGAGGGGGCAGGACTGCGCATCGCAACGTGTGACTGCACAGCCCCGCCCCCCCAACACACTCCCAAGGCCACCCACCCACTGGGAGACGGGCGGGCACAGCGACCAATGCAGCCACAGCGCCCGTCTGCCCCCCAAGGTATTGACCACGGCCCAGAATCGGTGGCAAGCACGGCTGCCGATTCCGGGCCGTAGTCAGAGGCCCGACGAGACGTTACCACGCTCAACCATGGTGAATCCTGCCGTGGTTGAGCGTGGTAACATCACGTCTGTTGGGGCAAAAAGTGATTCCCGCCGGGTGTTCACCCCCGGCGGGAATCACTTCGACCACGCTTTTGGAGATGATGCCCGGACCATCCTCGAAAGCGTGGTTATTTTGCTCACCGCCGGTGGTTCACCGTGATGAACATCTGGCGGTGCGCAAACACACGTTACGGGACCATCCACCACCACGGGGGATTCACCGTGGTTGAGTGTGGTACCGTAACGTCTGAAAATATCCTGTGTCTGCCCTTAAATCCCACCTCTCTCAGCTGTCTTTCCAGCACCTACATCCTACTGCCCAACCTGTGCTTATTTAGGAAACATTCAGTAACACAGTGCATACCTTACCCAGAATGACTACGGAACCTCATGGCCTTGCATAAGGAAAAGCTCACTGAGGCCGTTTTTTCACGAGCCTCTTTTCTCCTGGACTTCTGAAGACTGGGAGAAAAACTCACATGGGGACATGGAGGGCTTAGACGTTCACCCTCACTACTGGAAGTTGACAGGGCGCCAGCAAAATAGCGCATGCTTGGAGACACAGACTTGCAAAACCTCGATATGGAGGTTTTACAAGTCCGGAGACTCCATGCCTATACTAGTTCACTGGCACCCGCTGTCTCCAATGGTGCCTGGCCAACTTCCGGTAGCGGGGGGGGTGAACGTCTAACACCCCCACCCCGCATGAGAGTTTGTTTCTCCCAGACTTCAGAAGTCCAGGAGAAACTAGGCTTGTATAAAAACGGCCTCAATTTTCTTTTCCTATTAGCAATTTGACTTGTGTCACATCATAGGTTACTTTTAAAAGGCTGCAGTCCTGAAACTAATTGACTTAGGGAGTTTTCACATGGAGAAACTAGTCCGGACTAGTTTTTATAAACTCCTGTGTTTATTAGCCCGCACTAACAGAGTGAGTGGTACCTTTTAGATGGACAGTCTAGTCCAGACTAATTTCTAGTCCAGACTAGCCATGCGAACAGAACATTGCAGTTAGTATGGTTCTTAGAGTCTCGGGGGCTGTATTTCAATCCCGCGCTGCTTTTCGGCCATCCCATCACAATGTTTTCTGTGACTGAAACATCATTTCATGTGATCCTACAAACCATACAGGCATAAAATGCCCAGAGTCTTTCCCCTGTTCCCTTTAATCCAAGCCCCCACCTGGTTTAGCATTTCTGCTCCCACCCCTTGTTATAATCACAATCCTCCTACAATGCAAGCCGCCATGCCCTGGCTAGGGCTGCCACCACTGCAATTTTTTAAGGAACAGTTATGAAAAATACATGTTTTCTGTGACAAACGTCACTTCATGTCATCCTACAAACCATAGAGGCATATAATTCCTAGAGCATCTGTCAGGTCTTGCCGTTGGACTCTGTGGCAATAAGTACTGGATAGTCAACTAATCTAGACTAATAAGCACTAGTAATTCAGACAGACATTAATCCGGACTACTTAAGTACAGTTGTTATAAAACCCCAATTGCTGGGTTTTATAAGAACCGTACTTATTTCTTAGTCCGGACTAATAAGAACCGTTGACAGTGTTCAGACGGACAAACTAGTCTGAACTACATTCAGTTAGTCCGAACTAACTATCTGTGTGAATTTAAAACACCCTTCGTTCTGAAATTAACTTATTTCAGAGTAGCTATTGTGCCAAGTTCATACAGCTACGGCCTCTGGAGAGGCCAGGGGCAACAGGAGGGACATTTGTCCCAGGGCCCAAGTTGGAGGGGGAGGCACAGGCCAGGGGCGACAGGAGGGACATTTGTCCCAGGGCCCAAGTTGGAGGGGGGGGGGGCACAAATCCTGTCCTGTTGCGGCACAGCCGGGTGGAGGCTGAGCAGAAGCGCCTGCAAGTGCCCAGTGCATGATGGGACCCACCTAGCAGGCAAGACAGGATGGAGCAAGCACCGGCAGCGGAACAAGGCATGCAGTGCAGTCACAACCTCCAGGACTCAGGAGCAGCAAACAAAGTGATGGAGAGGCACTGGGGAGAAGAAGGAGGGGTGGAGGTGGGACAGGGGAGAGGATGGTGATGGTGGGGGTATTCTATTTCTTGCACCTGGGCCCATTCCAACCTAGCTAAGCCCCTGGGGGAGGCATCCCCCACCCCCCACACACAGTTGTGGGACTCCCTGCCCCTGGAAGTTCACCAAAGCCCAAGCCTCAACATCTTCTGGAGGTAATATAAGACCTTTCTATTTGGCCAGAAACTTGGTGGGCAGGGATGGGCTTTAGGGGAGGTGGATTTTTTCTTTTAAGGGAGGGTTATATTTCTATGGAATTATATTTATTTTATATTTCTGGTGGTTTTGTACCTATTCTGTGTGTTTTTATCTGCTCTAACACACTGAGCCCTTCTAATAGGGTGGGTTATACATTTTAAAGCTAAGTAAATAAAGAGGATCAGGTCAGAAAGAGTAACCCTGTAACTTCATGAATTGATAGGGCAGACTCCTGGTTTGCGGCCCCCCCACCCCTCTCTTGCAAATTGCTGCCTTACATCATCAAAGAGATCACGAAGACAAAAGAGGAAGCTGCCAATATAATTCTCTCCATCCAGGCCGTTAAGAGTGTTCTCAATGTCAGCGACGGCCTCCACAAACAGTCTCCCGTCCATTCCAGAGAGGCTGTTTATCACGGCTGACCACGGGACCCCTCCCTCCTGTATGGAAAAAAAGGTAACAGTCTCCAATTGGTCTAGTAAGAACTCTTCCAGGAGTGGGGAAACTTTTCCTTCCTAGGGGCCACGTTGAAAATTAGTACAAGCTCCGAGGGCTGCATAGAAGTTGGGAGTGGAGGTACTTAGGAAGAAGAGGGTCTGTGCCAAGGATCTGTCCCCTATCCTTCCGTGCATGCCCTCATCTCTGCTCCCTTCCCCTGAGCTCACAGCTTGGGGGTAGGAACTTGAATCCAGGGACCAGATCCAGGGACTAGAAATGGGCCAAATTAGAACTAGCTGAATTTGGCCCCCGGACCTGCGATTCCCTACCCCTTGCCTACATGATAACCAACAAGGATTGTGTTTTTCTTGTTTAGACAGAAAACTGATGAGAAACAAATTATTTTTCTTTTAAAAAAGAAACACAAGAAAATAAGAGAAACCCCCTTCCCCAAATAGGGCAAGATTAGTTTAAAAGTGACTTTCAGTTTACACTCACACCTGCTCCTGCTATCCACAGCAAAAGACCCTGGAGCTCCCCCTGCCCAGGCACCTCTCCCTGTTCCTTAAGTTCAGGGGTATAGCTAGGATAGAATGGCCCTGGGTACGAATACAAAGAGCCACTCCTCCCCACCTTTCCAGTGTGGCAGTAGAAAGAGCCGCACTAGGAGGAGCATGGGCCCCAGTGCAGCTGCACTCCCTGTTCCTATTATAGCTACGCCCTTGATCAAGTTCATTTTGTAGCACAGCACTGTTGGTGTGTGTAGAAATGAGCTGTGGGAGGATGTGAGCCAGTGTGCTGTAGTGGAGAAGGTGCTGGACGTGGACCTGGGAAGCCAGTGTTTGAATCCTGCCCTACCCATGAACTCACTGGGCAAGTCACAACCTGTCAGCCTCAGTTTCCCCATCTGTAAAATTGGAATATGTGTGTGCCTGTGTGTGCCTTCACCCATGTTAATCTTACATTGTAAGCCCACTGGGCAAAGACCTGCCTCTGAAAATCGGTGACTGTAAAGTGCCACGTATGCCTAGTAGTGCTATAGAAATGATAAATAGTAGTATTAGTGGTTGTCACACTGGGAAGCAAACTGCCTGTGGGGGGCAGAAGGTATTGGGTGTGTGGGTGCAGGAAGGGACCATAGCTGGTAAACCCCTAGCTCCTCTCTGGCTGAGTCGGGGGAACCTCCAAAATAACGGGGTGGCAAGGAGGGGAGAGAGTCCGAGAACAAGGGGAGGGGAAGGAATAGGAGAGTGGGAAGGGGAAGAGAGGGAGCAAGGTGTGTGTGGTTGTGGAGGCCTCAATTAGTAGAGATAAGTAGAGGCGCAGATCAGAAAAGTTGGAGAATCACTGACATAGGAAGCTAACAATACACAAGACTGCTACGTAAAGGTTTTGATGGGTGGTTCTTTTTCAAGGTGATTTTCTGTTTATTTCATAGTTAATTGAAACAACGGGTGATTTTTAAAAAACGACCCCCATGGCTCTGCCTCACCTCACACCCTGTCTGAAGGCGGGCCGCCAGATGTGCCGGCAGAGCAGAAGCAGAGCACTCAGCACCTGCTCTGTTACAGTCCCGCTAGCGGTGTGCTGGAACATCCCAGAGCACCGCCACCGGTGGAGTGGGCTGCTCCAACCTGAGGCACCGACCACAGGGGAAGCTGCGGCCTCTCTACCCGTGGGCAGCCTCTGCAGTTCTGCTTCCGGGCAACACCATAGAGCAGCAGGCAGCAGCTTAGAGCAGTGGCGGGTGATCCACCTGTGGCTCTGTGGCATTAGGGAAGGGGGGCGCTGCACGGACAGACTACGGGCCATGACAGCTGCCGGGTCTGGTGAAGCTGCACGCAGGGGGCATGGGGTTGGCTGCCCTTGGAGCACGTCCAGGGGTGGCCAGCTCCAGGACCGTCTGACGACACCCACTGATTTCTATCTAAACTTAAGTCATGAGACATGAGAAAGACACCCGCCACACACAGTTGTGGGACTCCCTGCCCCTGGAAGTTCACCAAAGCCCAAGCCTCAACATCTTCTGGAGGTAATATAAGACCTTTCTATTTGGCCAGAAACTTGGTGGGCAGGGATGGGCTTTAGGGGAGGTGGATTTTTTCTTTTAAGGGAGGGTTATATTTCTATGGAATTATATTTATTTTATATTTCTGGTGGTTTTGTACCTATTCTGTGTGTTTTTATCTGCTCTAACACACTGAGCCCTTCTAATAGGGTGGGTTATACATTTTAAAGCTAAGTAAATAAAGAGGATCAGGTCAGAAAGAGTAACCCTGTAACTTCATGAATTGATAGGGCAGACTCCTGGTTTGCGGCCCCCCCACCCCTCTCTTGCAAATTGCTGCCTTACATCATCAAAGAGATCACGAAGACAAAAGAGGAAGCTGCCAATATAATTCTCTCCATCCAGGCCGTTAAGAGTGTTCTCAATGTCAGCGACGGCCTCCACAAACAGTCTCCCGTCCATTCCAGAGAGGCTGTTTATCACGGCTGACCACGGGACCCCTCCCTCCTGTATGGAAAAAAAGGTAACAGTCTCCAATTGGTCTAGTAAGAACTCTTCCAGGAGTGGGGTAACTTTTCCTTCCTAGGGGCCACGTTGAAAATTAGTACAAGCTCCGAGGGCTGCATAGAAGTTGGGAGTGGAGGTACTTAGGAAGAAGAGGGTCTGTGCCAAGGATCTGTCCCCTATCCTTCCGTGCATGCCCTCATCTCTGCTCCCTTCCCCTGAGCTCACAGCTTGGGGGTAGGAACTTGAATCCAGGGACCAGATCCAGGGACTAGAAATGGGCCAAATTAGAACTAGCTGAATTTGGCCCCCGGACCTGCGATTCCCTACCCCTTGCCTACATGATAACCAACAAGGATTGTGTTTTTCTTGTTTAGACAGAAAACTGATGAGAAACAAATTATTTTTCTTTTAAAAAAGAAACACAAGAAAATAAGAGAAACCCCCTTCCCCAAATAGGGCAAGATTAGTTTAAAAGTGACTTTCAGTTTACACTCACACCTGCTCCTGCTATCCACAGCAAAAGAGCCTGGAGCTCCCCCTGCCCAGGCACCTCTCCCTGTTCCTTAAGTTCAGGGGTATAGCTAGGATAGAACGGCCCTCGGTACGAATACAAAGAGCCACTCCTCCCCACCTTTCCAGTGTGGCAGTAGAAAGAGCCGCACTAGGAGGAGCATGGGCCCCAGTGCAGCTGCACTCCCTGTTCCTATTATAGCTACGCCCTTGATCAAGTTCATTTTGTAGCACAGCACTGTTGGTGTGTGTAGAAATGAGCTGTGGGAGGATGTGAGCCAGTGTGCTGTAGTGGAGAAGGTGCTGGACGTGGACCTGGGAAGCCAGTGTTTGAATCCTGCCCTACCCATGAACTCACTGGGCAAGTCACAACCTGTCAGCCTCAGTTTCCCCATCTGTAAAATTGGAATATGTGTGTGCCTGTGTGTGCCTTCACCCATGTTAATCTTACATTGTAAGCCCACTGGGCAAAGACCTGCCTCTGAAAATCGGTGACTGTAAAGTGCCACGTATGCCTAGTAGTGCTATAGAAATGATAAATAGTAGTATTAGTGGTTGTCACACTGGGAAGCAAACTGCCTGTGGGGGGCAGAAGGTATTGGGTGTGTGGGTGCAGGAAGGGACCATAGCTGGTAAACCCCTAGCTCCTCTCTGGCTGAGTCGGGGGAACCTCCAAAATAACGGGGTGGCAAGGAGGGGAGAGAGTCCGAGAACAAGGGGAGGGGAAGGAATAGGAGAGTGGGAAGGGGAAGAGAGGGAGCAAGGTGTGTGTGGTTGTGGAGGCCTCAATTAGTAGAGATAAGTAGAGGCGCAGATCAGAAAAGTTGGAGAATCACTGACATAGGAAGCTAACAATACACAAGACTGCTACGTAAAGGTTTTGATGGGTGGTTCTTTTTCAAGGTGATTTTCTGTTTATTTCATAGTTAATTGAAACAACGGGTGATTTTTAAAAAACGACCCCCATGGCTCTGCCTCACCTCACACCCTGTCTGAAGGCGGGCCGCCAGATGTGCCGGCAGAGCAGAAGCAGAGCACTCAGCACCTGCTCTGTTACAGTCCCGCTAGCGGTGTGCTGGAACATCCCAGAGCACCGCCACCGGTGGAGTGGGCTGCTCCAACCTGAGGCACCGACCACAGGGGAAGCTGCGGCCTCTCTACCCGTGGGCAGCCTCTGCAGTTCTGCTTCCGGGCAACACCATAGAGCAGCAGGCAGCAGCTTAGAGCAGTGGCGGGTGATCCACCTGTGGCTCTGTGGTGTTAGGGAAGGGGGGCGCTGCACGGACAGACTACGGGCCATGACAGCTGCCGGGTCTGGTGAATCTGCACGCAGGGGGCATGGGGTTGGCTGCCCTTGGAGCACGTCCAGGGGTGGCCAGCTCCAGGACCGTCTGACGACACCCACTGATTTCTATCTAAACTTAAGTCATGAGACATGAGAAAGAGTTTACAAAGATACCCATTGGTTGGACCAACTTTTTCCGGCAAGCTCTGTACCTTGCATGCTCTCAGCAAAAGGAGTTGGTCCAATTAAAAACAAGAACATCTTAATTTTCACCACAACCCAGAAAGCACTTTCTCCAGAGTAACTCTAACAGGGCTAGTCTGGAGCAAGTGGTTTGTGGATGTCAGCCTTTGGACCAAAGGACAGTAACTGGACTCTAAAATGATGCTGTCACAATTCCAACAGACTTATTGTTCGACGAAGCGGCTGAGCACAATAGTAGTCAAAAATAGACAATGAAAAGGAGTATAAAATAGAAAACTCTGCATAACCAAATCCTCTGCTATAAACTGCAAATAGACTTCAGATTGCAGCTCCTGAAACACTGCAAAGATGTACGTTCCATCCTGTCTCTAAGGTATGGTGGTAAATGCTTCCTAGGGGCTGTTCTCATCCCTAGTTGTGGGTTGGGATCCCAAGTGAGGTCATGCTATCTGCAGATGAGGTCATAATCCTGACTAGGGATGAAACGAGAAGCAATTTTTTTCCCGCAAAAATATTGCGAAAATCAAGAATTGTCACCAAAATCTCGGTATGATCTCGATAACAGACCACGATCTCAGTTGAGAATTTTTTCTCGAAATACCATTTACCGTTACCGTAATTTACCATTTACAGTATACCGATTTACTGTATACTGCCTTCATCCCAGTAATGCACCCCCACAACATGCACAAAATGCCAAATGCCACTTGCACATGCACATTACCGGAACGAAGGTGGTAAACGGTAAGTGGTACACGGTAAATCGGTAAGCAGTAAATTGCTGTAAACAGTAATGGTAAACGGTATTTCAAGAAAAATGTATCAACCAAGAAATATCAAAAATCAGTATTTTTCTCAATTATCGTTTCTTGCTTAAAATGAGTCGAGAACCATGATTCTCGACAATAACCAAGAAAAACTCGAGATCGAGTTTCAGCCCTAATCCTGACTGATACTGATTATACTTCGCATGTCATGGAAATATTTTTAAATCTCAAAATGGTATACCTCCCAACAGTCCCTGTTTAGGAGGGACAGTCCTTATCCGAGGGCAAAAAGTCCCTCTTTTCAGGAGAGAGATCAAAGGAGCAGAATTCACGCCTCGGGGAGAGCAAGTCGTATGAGAAAAGGCTGAAGAAAATGAGTGTGTAGAGAAGAGAAGACGAACGGGAGACATGAAAGCAGCCTTCCAATATCTATAGGGCACCCACCAAGAAGATGGCAAGGAACGGTTCTGCACGGCCACAGAGGGCAAGACTAAAAACAACAGGCTCAAGTCACAGGAAGGGAGATTTTGGCTAAATAACAGTAAAAACTTCATAACCGCAAGAGCTGTTCGGCAGTGGAACAAGCTGCCTGGGGAGGTTATTATTATTATTATTATTATTATTATTAACAAACATTTATATAGCGCCAGCAGTGTACCTGGCACTTTACAAAGTAATAAAATAGACACGGTCCCTGCCCCTAGGGCTTACAATCTGAGAGACAGGAGCTGGGGGAGAGACTTAGGAAGGGGAACAGAGGGAGAGACAAGGGGTCTAACATTCATGAAGAT
>QEPC01013865.1:14119942-14130521 GCA_003113815.1 Sphenodon punctatus | reverse complement strand
TGCTTCTGGAGGGCAGCATAATCTTCGTGCCAATGCTGCATATGTTCATGAAACTCTTGTTCTGTCATGGAAATGATTTCAGATTCACCATTTGATATTATGGTGCTGTTCATTAAAACAATTTCAATTATGGAATGCAATATATGAATCCAGTTGACCTGCTTACCATGACGTTCCATCTTCCCAGATATCTGCTCCATGGACTCTGCCGAAGTCCACACAGTCGCCCAAATGGCAGATGCCACATCCACCAAGACTTCTCCTGCCATAGGATTTTATAAATTTTCATGCAAGCTTATAAGTTATCAATTAAATATATAAATGAGAATATATATATATATATTTAACTAAATATATAAATATAAATAGACACTAATAGACCCACTCTCTACGAAATTATCCAGGCCCTTTTTAAACCCTGCTATACTACTGGCCCTGAAATTATCATTTCAATCTATAAATAAGAATATATATATAACATATATATTAATAGCCATTAATGGACATTTCAACAACTCTCTAGGAACTGATCCAGGCCCTTTTAAAACACAGCTCTACATTCTACAACTGGCCCTGTGCTTATCCTTTAAATATATAGGATATACCATTTAAATAACTAGATTGGACCACAAAATTATTTGGTTTCAGTTTAGAATAAACTTACCGATTCTGAAAAGAGAGTCTATGTCGGCCATAATCAAATTCAAAAGACAGGTGAGGTGGTGTATAGCTTGCTCAGTGCAGTCAAGTCAAGTCGCTCTCCTGCCAAGAGCGCGGTGATGGATGTGTCTCCTACTCCTTCTGTTGCCAGGCCTGCGGTGGCAGCGGCACGCCGCACACGCTGTACGCCTCACAGCCGTGATAGCGGTGCTCTCATTTTAAAAAAAATAAGTTTTCATTTCGGGTACTTACAGTAACTTAAATTAAAATTTTCAAGTTAAATACAGTTGTGGGAGAAAAAAGAACAAGAGGGGATTTGAACCATGGTCTGTCCCCAGCTTGAGATCATACATTGCCTTCAGTTGGCAGCGTAATCCACTACACCGGACTGTCCCGCTCTTGTCCCATCCTCCGCTGAGGAGGAGACTAGGAGAGCAGCAGGGCACCTTGCAAAAAAAACGTGCGTGCAAGAAATCATTCTTCACTCCTAGATTTCAAGTCTAGGTTTTAGATTGGGGGAGTTTTGCTGTGGGTTTTGCCTTCCTTTGAAGAACAGATATATTAAATTAAGATGTCTTTCAAGGCCACACACTTATACCAGACAAACAACCAGTGTCTCAGGAAAAAACAAACGTTGCCCCTCTTGGAATATGCACCTGACGTCTCGCTGACTCGGAGTCTCTGACCTTTTTGCATGAGTTAAATATTGTCAGTTTCCTGTAAGATCTTGCTATGAGATAAAAATGATGGTCACCCACACATTACATCTCTTTAGTCCCCACATCATGTCCCCTCCACTCCTGGTCGTTGACCCTGTGACGGTCATACATGAGTTCGTTGCAGCATGTATACCTAAGCGGGCAGTGAGAGCAAAGGGCCTGGGTGTTTCATTAATTATTAATTTATTATTTAATATTTATTATATGGGTCTTGAATGAAGACTGGCTGTATGGCATATATAAGAAGCTGGATCTGTGTGGTTAAACTGGGGTTACAGTAACATACATTATAAAGCAGATAGAGTGTGAGTGACTCACACACTGCCTAGGACTAGGAGCATAGCGGAACAGACTCCAAGTCCAGAACTGGGTATAACAGCAGTACAGGGTCATCTGGTCCAACCCCGTGCTTGCAAAGTCGCAGAATGTATTTAATTACAGCATTTACATGGATGAGATGACAGTGAGTGAGTTACTGAAGGCAAGGCAACACATTCACTTCATAGCAGCTATCCACGAATGTGTGGTCCTTACATCTGTGTACTTGTGTGCATGTCTCCCTGTTTCTCACATGAGATATGAGAATTATCAGTCAGCATTACCAATAGGTTATTCTTTGCCAAAATTCCCCCCATCAGGCACGTTGTGTGCACAAACTGACCACTTGGCAAAATCTCTGTGTGTTGTAAAAAAAAAGGTTGCCGCCCCACTCTGCTTACATAAATACATAGTAAGCAGAGCATATGGACAAAAACCAGCTACTGGATTGTGTTAGACCTGTTAACTTACTAACAAGGAGAAACGCAGCACGCAGGCGACCTCCTTAGTCCAGCCCTTCCATTACCAAGTCCTGTGTGAGGAGTGAGGAGGACTGAGGAAAATAGCAGCACTGACTGGAGGAGATCATTCGCAACAAGTTCTGAAGTTCACTGTCCGACCAACCCAACCCAACCCGCCCCCTGCATGGGAATGACGACACAACCAGGCACAGAGAGTCAGAGACAGCCTCTGGTCAGGCTACGTGTGGTGTCAACTTCTCTGACTCTCTCGCTGTCACAAGCAAAGCAGTGCACTCAGTGTGGTGATGGCCCACCCCTGATGGGTGTGTGTCCCCCTTTGGCCCACCACAGCGGTGGGCGCCAGGCAGCATGATGGACTGAGCTGCATTTTTCTGAATTAAAACCATTGTACATTAACTATCAAAGTTAAATACAGTTGTGGGAGAAAAAAACAGTACTGTACTAATATACTGTATATATTAGGGAGGAGAGAGAAAAAAAAGGCAGAGAGAAGATTTGAACCCTGGTCTCTACAGATGAAGTCTGCTGCAGGCAGGCCGGCACGTTCACCACTACACCACACTGACAGTTAAAATAATGATGAGATAATCCTCCTATAGTACCAGATTGGAGACTACCCCATCGACCTTTCTCCATGTCTAGTATCAGACCCTTTAGTTACAGCCAAAAATTTAATTTCCAGGTCAGGTGTTTGAAGCACCTATTGAACTATATTCCCATCCACAGCAAGGAGCAATCTGACAGCTCATCAGCTAGCCTAGCAACATATCCACATATAATCGCAGTGGCCCCTGGCGCCAGCAGGGGAAGAGGGAGGAATGGATAAAGCAGGTAGTCAGTCACCACACACCATTCAATGATCATTCATATAATATTTATATCAGCGCCGCAGAATCGCGCAGAAGGCGGCATAAGACCACTTGCTGTATTTAGCAATATTTTGTGGCTATTCCGCTAACGTAGGCAACTTGGGATAAATTTGCAAATTGCAGAGATGACGCATCTGCCGCATCTGGCAGCAGCAACTGCAGATTTGCGAAAATATCGATGGAAAGTCGGCAGGAAGTCACATTACGTGCTGCGTTCGCGGAATGGAATCGCGGCGCGGCAAGACCTGCCGCCGCATCAGCCCTACTCTCCGTAGGCAGAGCTGCAGAAAACTGTGTGTCTTGCAAGAACTCCCCCTTCGTAGGTACAAATCCTTCTAACCTTTAAAGGTGCCAGAGGCTCTCTCTTTCCAGCTGCTGGTCCTTAAACTCAGGCATAGACACATCTGTTTTACAAAACCAAAGAGGTGCTTTATTTTACAAAAGCAGAAAAACAGGTTTGGCAACAAGGCTAAGGTAAAAGACTTAGGATAAAGGTAGAAGCAAACTTAACATAGAGTCTCAGATTGGGGATTCTGGTGTCCCCTGGTTTGAGTAATCGCCTCCTAGGACTGAAGGTAGAAAGGCAGTTGCTGGTACTTACAGGCCCCTTCTCATCACTCATGCAGGTAGAAACAAGTGAGGTACATGTCTGAGCTGGCTCCCTGCCAGCAGTGTTGGAGTTTCGAAAGAGAAAGTCTGAGAGAGCAGGGAAGGGGTGTGTCCTGACTTTTTAAGCTCGACCCCTCCTCCCCTTTGGAAATCGCCCCCAGGTAGGGGTTTCTCCAATCCAGGTGAACTGCCTGAGTCCTCTGATCTGTGATGTCTCTTAAGTGAGACATCATGGCGTTGACCTTGAGATACTGATCCCTGTCCTTGGCTTTTGGAGCATGCCCAGAACACTTGTCCTGTGACCTTGCATTTATCCAGGACCGGGGTGGTGGTAGTGGTGTTGATAGGGTGTAGCAGATTGTTTGTCTAGGGTACTCTGGTAGGGAAACGGGCATTTTGCCACAGACCCCACCCCACAAAACCCACCCCAAACCACCAGTAAATCAGTACATCAGTAACCCAGTGTAGGTGACAGACCCCCTAAGTCGCTCTAAAGAGCATCTCCTACCTCGACAGAGGTCTGTCAACTCATGACATCTAATATTCTTTCTAACAGCTTGACAGTAACAGAATGTTATTGTTAAATTCAAGGCAAGAATGACAATAGCTGAACTTCCACACATTTCAGCTCTTTCTCAATGTTACAGCTTTGCTATAAGCTTTGTTTATTCATCAGTACGTTCTACACACCATAGATGCTTATGTTCTGCATCTTGTTTGTCACGTACTGTGCCTGTCATTCAAAATGACAAGTTCGGTAAACAAATCTTTGTGTCAATTATCTTCATTTCCATAGTCATTAGCCTTGTAGTAATGTAAAAACTATATTGTTTATATAGCCTATATTGGCTGACCTCGTTCCGGCCAGGGACTGCGTTCAGCATCAGCCATGGCTGGAGGGACAGGTGGGACGGTGGAGTCATTATTTTTAAGGAGACAGAGAGCGCATTCACACATACATTAAAATGCTGCTTTTCCTAAATGTAGTCAATTTCAAAATGCGCTTAAATAAACCCATGCACTACTCACATATGGGTTAAGCGCATTTTGAAATTGACTACATTTAGGAAAAGCAGCATTTTAATCATGTCACTACACAGCGCCTCGCTTCCTCGGCTCCCGGAGAGGAGCGGAGCTGAGAGCCGGGGAAGCGGGGCGCGGTGTAACCGACATGACACTGACATTCCGACAAGAGGATTTATGCGGGTCATTTCAAATGCGCGCTTGTAAAAGTAGCTTTTGGCTGCCCCTCAATGCGATGGAAAAACAAACGGGAGAACTGCTAAATAAACGCATGGAGTCTTTCCCACATCGTTCTAATATGCGGGGGAAATAAAAAAGCGCTGATTTAATGCGTGTGTCAATGTGCTCTTGGTCTGTGAGGAGATTTCCTGTGCAACCTATCATGGGAATAGAGGGCCTCCATCTGGTGCTGGATTTGGATGGAGACAGAGTGGGGGCACTGCTGATATACCGGGCACCCACTGTACAGCAGCTTCCCTACCAGCTCTGACTGAACTGGTGTTGGACCAGGGTGATAGTCCTGAGAGACTTCAATATTCATGCTGATGCCAGTTTTGGAGAGACGGAGCATGAGTTCATGGCCACCATGACAACCATGGGCCTGTTTCAGAGAGTGGTGGGCCCCACACATGTTGGAGGACATACCGTGGACATGATATTTTGCACCGGTCTTGAGGTGGGGGATCCATTAGTGGGGGAGGTATCAACAGTGCCCTTGTCATGGACGGATCATTATCTCCTCCAAGTCGATATCCCAGCACATGTCGGTCCCCAGGAGGGTGTAGAACCAGTTAGGTTGGTTCGCCCCCGAAGGCTTATGGAACCAGAAAGGTTCCAGATTGTCCTAGGGGATATTTCCTCTGACTTCAATGGCCATTCACTCGATGACCTCGTGGTCTTGTGGAATTCTATGCTGATGGAGGCCATCGACCGTGTGGCTCCCAGGCTTCTGCTCCCCACTCACGAATAACACAGGTCCCCGTGGTATACGGAGGAGCTGCGGTGGATGAAGCAAGAAGGGTGACGTTTAGAGCAATGGTGGCATCACTCTCGTACTGAAGTAGACCGATTGCAACAGAGTCTGGTTACGTACCTATGCTGTGGCGGTGCGGGCAGCAAAGAAAGGTTTTTTTTCTGCTCTCATTGCATCCGCTAAGTCCTGTCCAGCTGAGCTGTTCCGAGTGGTGAGGGGGCTGGTCCGTCCAGCTTCCCTCCACCTGGATTCAGAGTTATCGAATGCTCGCTGTGACTTGTTTGTGGACTTTTTTGCAGATAAAATCACTCAAATCCACCACGGCTTTGACGCACACTTTTAACAGTGGGTGAGCCAGAGGCAGTTGAAGCCCCATCTTGTTCTGTTTTATGGGATAAATTTCAAGACGTGTCGCCCTCAGATGTGGGTGATGCTTTTGGGACTGTTCAAGCCACCTATTGTAAATTAGACCCATGCCCGTCCTGGCTGGTTAAGGCCAGCTGGGAGACATTATGGGCATTGCTGGCCAGGATAGTCAACACCTCCCTTAGGGAGGGCAGGGTGCCGGATCACCTCAAGGAGGCAGTGGTGCGGCCCCTGCTCAAGAAACCATCATTGAATGTTGACTCCCTGACCAGCTATCAGCCAGTCTCTAACCTTCCCTTTTCAGGGAATGCTATTGAATGGGTGGTGGCTCGACAGCTTCAGGAGCGTTTGGACCAGGTCAACTTCCTTGATCCCTTGCAGTCTGGCTTCCATCCAGGTTATGGCACAGAGACTGAGCTTGTGGCCTTGGTCGACGACCTCTCCCGAGAGTTGGACCACGGTCATTCGACCCTGTTGATTTTGTTAGATCTCTCGGCTGCATTTGATACCGTTGATCCCGAGTTGTTGGTGATTCAGCTACGGGACTGGGCAGGGATGAGCAGGGCTGTTCTTGAATGGTTCCGCTCTTTCCTGGCCGGGAGAATCCAGTGTATGGTGCTGGGTGATTATTCATCTTCTCCCCGGGGGCCTCACGTGTGGAGTCCCCTCTCTTGTTCAAGGTGTATATGCAGGCTTTGGGAGAAGCTGGTAAAGAGTTTGGCGTAAGGTATCATTAATATGCTGATGACACCCAACTATCTCTCTCTTTTTCATCAGACCCAGGTCTGGCAATCTCGGTGCTTACCCAGTTTTGTCAGCTGTGGGGGACTGGATGAGGGCGAACCACTTGAAGTTAAATCCTGACTAGACGGAGGTGATGGTTGTAGGGAAAGCCGGGGAAGTGATGGCCCCCATCATTGATGGGGCCTGTCCTCCCCTGGTATCCCAAGTCCGTAGTCTGGAAGTGCTCCTTGATCCACAGCTCCTCCTGGATGTCCAGGTGGTAGCTGTGACGAAGTGTGCATTTCGCCAATTACACCTGGTACGTCAGCTTAGGCCGTATGTCTTGGACTCGGACCTGGCCACAATCATCCATGCTTTTATTACCTAGAGATTGGACTACTGCAATGCGCTCCATGTGCGGCTACCCTTGGTGACGGTCCGGAGACTGCAGCTGGTGCAGAATGCGGTGGCTCGTCTCCTGAAGGGGACGGGCCAACGCGAGCACATGACTCCAGTGCTCTGTTCTCTGCACTGGCTGCCGGTAGACTTCCAGGACCAATTAAAGGTGTTGTTGTTGACCTTTAAAGCCCTAAATTGCCTGGGCCCCACCTACCTGCAGGACCGCCTCAACCTCCGGATTCTGGATTGACCTCTGCAGTCGGCTGGGGGTGCCCTTCCTGAGGTCCCCCGGGTTTCCCAGGTTTCGACCCTGAGGAGGGCGTTCTCGGTGGCTGCGCCGCGGCTGTGGAACTCCCTCCCGTTGGAGGTCCGCCTGACTGCTGACCTCCCCTCTTTCTGTAAAAAGTGTAAGACCTGGCTGTTCCGCCGGGCCTTTGCCGAGGGAGATGGGATGGGAGGGTTGGGTTTTATTGTTTGGGGGGCGGGGGGTTTAATCCTGGGAAATGCTGATTTTAATGCATTTTATTATATTATTATTAATATATTATTATAAGCTTTTATACAGCGCCAGTGATGTACCTAGAGAATAAAATAGACACGGTCCCTGCCCGAGAGCTTACAATCTAAAGACAGGGGCAGGGGAGACAGGGAAGGGGGGACAAGGGATGCATTTATATGGTTTAAAATGTCGTTAGCTGCCCCGAGATGCTTGTAGCAGGAGGGGGCGACATACAAATGGAACTATAAATAAATAAATAAAACTGTTATGTTTCACGTGACGATTATAAAAGATCAGCCTGGAACCCACCTCCCTTTGAACCTCTTCCTCTCAGGACTTCCTGGGTTCCAGAGCTTTGGTTGATAGCCATGCACCTCTCAACTTAGACCACTTTCAGACATGCCCACCTCCCCCCCGCGCACATATTCTGGCTGCGGGGGGGCGGAGGATGCGCATCCAGGATATGAGCGGGGATCGGCCACTCTGAAAGCCCCCTCCCCCCCGCGTGGCTTTGCCAACAGACATGCGCATGGATGCAGAACTCAATTTCCTGCTCTGTATCCATGCAGATGTCTGCCAGCAAAGCCACGCGGGAAGGGCGGGGGGCCTTTCAGATTGGCTGATCCCCGCGCTTATCCTGACTGCACATTCCCCCTCGCAGCCAGAATATGCGCGGGGAGGGGGGGGGGGCATGTCTGAAAGTGACCCTAGTCTCTTTAAATAAAGTTTTCTTTCTTATATTGGCGTAACCCCTTTTGGTCACTCAGGTCCGCAGCCTTGGAGAGCTTCTTGACCCCTTGCTGCACCTGGATTGCTAAATTGCGGCGGTGGCGGCCAGGAGCGCTTTTCGTCAACGCCATCTGGTGAGGAGGCTGCGGCTTTTTCTTTCTGACTTAGACCTGGCCACTGTCATCCGTGCTTTCATTACCTCGAGGCTAGATTACTGCAATGCACTACCCCTGGGGCTGCCCTTGGTGACTGTTTGGAAGCTGCAGCTGTTGCAGAATGCGGCGACCTCGAGCCTTTCGGGGAGAGGTCGCCGGGAGCTCATTGCAACGGTTGCTCCAGAGTCTGCACTGGCTCCCAATCGCTTTCTGGGCACACTTCAAGGTGCTGGGTTTGACCTTTAAAGCTATCAATGGCATGGGCCCCACTTATCTAAAAGACCACCTGTCCTACCATGCTCCATCACGGCTCCTGCAGTCGGTCAGGGGACACTCTCCTGTGGGTTCCACCTGTGACTCTCGTCTGTACGATGGGAGCTCGCAAGAGGACGTTCTTGACTGCTGCCCTAATATTGTGGAACTCCCCCCGGAGGTCCATTGGAGTCCAAGCCTGGGTGTTTTTTTGGAGGTGGCGCAAAACTTTTCTTTTTAGTAAAACATTTGGCAGACGGGGATAGGGATTAGGTGGGTGGGGTGGGGTTGGAGCGGGTGGTTGGTTTTTTTTTTTTCCTTCCAAATTGTATTTTAATGTTTTCATTGTATTTTATATCTTTGCAAGCCACCCTGAGCCCTTGAGAAAGGGTGGGGTAAAAATGCAGGTTAATTAATTAATTAATTAAAGACTTCAGTGTTGTTCCTATTTCTGGGTGATGGGGCCCATTCCCAACACCAGGTACCCAACACACTGCTCAAAATTGCAGGTATTACCCACCATAGGTAATACAAACCAGTAGTTCTTCGCTTCATAATCCTGGTGATAGGCGAAAGCCAGTCTCTCACATCTAAACTCTCACTCATCCTCCCAGCCTAGTCAAGTCCTTCCAGGTTTCCCCAACATCCCTTCCACCACCCATTGAGTGAAAGACACCAGACACTTGAGTCCAGGCCACTTTCAGACATTACTGGGGAGGCATGGAAACTTCTGAGAATGCAATCGTGGTACTCCTCTCAAGCTCGTGAGAATACACTATTCCGCTTTTATACCGTGAGAACACCCATCATTGTAAAAGCAACCCCGGGGGACCTGGTCGTGCGCAAGTGTTCTCGGGGATAAAAGAGGAATAGCGCATTCTCATGTGCTCTAATTCCCGTGAGAACAGAGCCACAATTTCATTCATGGAAGTTTCCCTGCCTCCCCGGTAATGTCTGAAAGTGACCTAATCAGCAAGGAAAGATGCAAGCTGGTGACCTTTAGCCTCACAGTAAATGTGTGAACTGATAAGGAATCTTACTTCAACGAAGAAGGCCAGGGAAGTGAGCTGGTGCTGCTCATCCCCTCGCTCGAGGAACGGGACGAGGAGGTACAAGATCCTTCGAAGGTCACAGCAAGAGTGCTGGACCATGACTCTGGAAGAGAAAATATAACACAAATGCGGTTAGTATTAGTGAGCGAGTCTGCTCAAGGGCATGTGCCTACAGTTGGCAGCCCAGCATGGAAATCCTGCTTCCTGACACTTACCTTGCAAGAAGGCACACCCCGCGATGGTGATCCTCATGGCTGGTGAGCAGCTCCCAGCCCCCCTCCTTCTCCACCAACATGAACTCGTACTGGCACCCAATGCTTAGCAGAAGGGTCTTTAGTGTCGTCATAACACATCTGGATTCAGAGCAAGACCAATGTTATGGAGCAACCTCTGTTCTGCTCAGCATAACCCTGTATCACCCTCCCCAGAAACAGGCAGTGACAGACTCATGGATGTCCCAGGCAGAGGCTAAGCTAAGACCAGAGACCGGTATTGTCAGGCCTCGGGGCCTGAGGAAATGGGGCCGCCGCCAGCGGCGGAGCCCAGGAGGACGCTGCCGCGGCGCACGAGCCCGGATAGGGCCAAGCGCCAGGCCCCGCAGCCCTACGCCCCCAGAGACAACGGAGGAAACCACGCCGCCCGAAGCCCCGCCTCCGCAGACATGCAAACCGCCCGCAGGAGGGCCGCCGGAGGCAACTACACCGCCCACCCACGTGCCTCATGTAGCCACGCCCCCCACCAGCGTTCCCGA
>QEPC01013865.1:14103571-14116865 GCA_003113815.1 Sphenodon punctatus | reverse complement strand
CTTGTCCCCGCCCCTGCGGGGGTCCCTGGCACGGGTGTTCCTCCCACCTCTCTGCACCCCCCTGGGAACCTGGGTGCCGGTGTGCTTGCGGCCCGTGTGTGAGGGGCCTTCCCCGGTTGGGAAGTGGCTGCGCCTCTATCCCTGTGATGAGCTTGGTAGGGAGAGCCTGAGAGCCTCCAGACTACCGCATAAGACCCTGAGGGAACCTTTTCTAGAGGCAACACTTCCCAGACCTCGAGGGGAACGCTCTAGCCGGGCCCGAAAGGGTTACGTTCCTTCTCCTTCCCCTACTTTTCCCCGTGGGACCGCGGGTTGCCCCCCCGGGCCCCACAGGTATTCATTTTGCTTTCTCTACTGGTGGCAATGAACACAGGTCTGTGGCTAAGGCATAAGACCCTCCCCTTCTGCCCATTCACCACCAGCCACAGACAGACATGCATGTGATGTGGCCGAGGTCAGCGCTGGGTTCTAGACTTTTTTAGACAAGAAGATATCAACCGTAAGGTCCATAGTCCTAATTATTGTTGTTACAGACCAGTGAAATGGTAACAATACAATTTTATGTTAACGTGTAGAATTACACAGCGTCGTGGACTAGACGGTTCCACTTCAAGGGGACACAGGTGGCACTAGAGTGAATTTTTGTACTAAAATTATATTCTTTGCTACTCTGTAAATGTAACCTCGCTAAGCCTAACGTGAGCTCCCCCCCATAACCTCTCCCCCAGCTCCTGTCTCTCAGATAGTAAGCCCTAGGGGCAGGGACCTTGTCTATTTTATTACTTTGTAAAGTGCCAGGTACACTGCTGGTGCTATATAAATGTTTGTTATTCATAATAATAATAATAACCTGGGGCTTGGAGAAATTGCTTTGGTGGCTGCCACCAATTAGTGCACACCTTAAAGAGACTTGCATTGCACTGAGTGGACATGTGCTGCATTGCAATGTCAGAGAGATGTCGTCTCTAACCTTTCACTACATGCATGGGGTATACTCAGGCTTAATGTGGGGGCAGCTTTAATGAGAAGGGCAGGGACTGAGCCCCAATAGGAATCTGCACCCTGAAATGGAAAGGGCTTGGGAAAGGCCGACATTGGACATTTTGGGGTTGGAAACAAAAGCCAGGAAAAAATGGGATCATTTATTCGGCTTTCATTAATGACTTACCTGCCCCACCCCTTGTGTTGGTCATCATATAGATGAAATGGCAAGAACTCTTGCTATTAGATTCTGCTGTAGAGAAGCAGGTTAGTCCAGTGGTTGGGTTGCTAGCTGGGGAACATGGTTCATTTCCTGGCTCTGACAAGTTCTGGACCAGGAGGTGGGGCTTCTGGGGCAGGCTTGGGCCCCCAGCAATTCATTATTATTTTTTACAAATGAAGCAATGGGTATATTTATTGCGCCGATGTATAAAACCAGGCAGCAATCTGCATGAATTGTTGTAAATAGTCTAATTCTACATGGCACACGTATTAAGCGAACTGTAACTGCAATTCTCCAAAAATGTGTGCCTGGCACTGTAACTTAATCATCTGGAGGAGACCCCAGAAGGGAGGACTGAGCTATTAAGGAGGTAGGGCGCTAATCTAGCAGCACACCAAAAGCAGATAGCCTAAGTGTGCAGCAGGACAGAAGGAGGTGCATGCTGTACGTCAGCAGGATCTTGTCTTGCAGGAATTACCTCAGGGGGAAGAACTCCTCCATGGGGGCCCAGCTCTCTGGCATGCTGAGTCCTATGGAACGGTGCACTTGAACAAGCAGTGTCAGCAGCAGCCGGGGGTAGATGTGGGTCACTGCCTGGTGGCACTTGAAGACAGGTAATACCTCATACAGAGCACTGGCTGCCTGAGGGAAAGAACCAAATGGAGCAATAAAGGCCCTCTTCCTCACTTCAAGCAGAGTTCAATCTTTCCTTGCAGGGGCTTCTTTTTTTGTGCAACCACTCCACGTCTGATCTCCCTGTCCTTGTCCTGAAAGGGAACCTGGACTACGTCTTGTAAAGAGAGGCCTGGGAATTACGAACTCCTAGTTTTATTATGAATTGAGTCGATGACAATAAGGGACTCAGTTTAGAGCTAGGCTTCTTAAACCACTACAGAAATATCTCCTCCCCAAACTATTGCTTTCATGATATACCAGTCTTGGATTTTCTCAGTCCATGGTTCTGAATCATTACATGCTGAAAGTGTTGGAAATGCAAGGACTGTGAGATCATTGCATCCATTTGCCCAATGCAGAGTTTACAGAGGAGTGTGAGTAGCTAATCATCAATAAGCAGGCAGGAAGCATACTTAAGCTTAAGTAGCTTTATTAGGAAATACATGTAGGATAGGAAAGGCCTACATCTCTACTAAGTCCTAAGACTAGGTGTGTTCAGGAGGGAAGAAGGAAGCTCTCTCAGACACAAAGAGATGAGAAACCTCCTGGGGGAGGAGATTGACCAATCAGGTCCTGGCAGGAGTAGGACAGATAGGTGGGGGAAGGGTTCCCTGATCTGTCTGTCTACTCCTGGTGTTTCTAGCAAACAAACAGGATGAGGTGCTTAGGGGGGATGCAACCAAAGGAATGTATTTCCAACAGAAAGAAGGGTCCTATGAGACCCGGAAGCTTGTATACCCTCTGTAGCAGGCCCCAGGCTCCCCTAGTTTTCCTATCATTCTGCTGCCCCAAAGTCCCTCTGACCTTGCCCTTCTCTGAACTCTGTTTCTTGTCCCGAGGGCTGCTCCTCTCTAGGGTCGCCACCTAGGCACATTTTAAAGAAACACTTATGAAAAATAGGTGTTGCAGGCCCTGCCTTGGCGCCTTGGCCTTATGTATTTTTCATAAGCGTTCCTTAAAATATTGCATAAGCGGTAACGCTACTCCTCTCCGGCTCTCAAGTGTCCCATTAGCTCCGTGTAGCATCTACAGCCCCACCTGGCTGCTTCGGTGTTTCCTGCCGCTCTTGTTCAGCTGCTCTGCTCTTCCCAGCTGCTCTGAGCTTGCTCATTTCACCGAGCGGCTCTCGACGCTTCTGCGGCCCACGCCGCCAGCCTCTCTCCTTTCCACTCAGCAGCTCCGAGCTGCTTTTTCTCAGGCCCTGGTTTCAAAAGCCTCCCAGGACTCCCGCCTACCAAGCCACAAGCTCCAGATTGTCCAGCTTGTGCCAATGACTGGCAGGTGTTTTCCCCTTGTACCTGCTTTCTGCCCCCCTGATCTCTCAGGCTCTCACTCATTCAAAGGGCCCGCAGGTGTTCTCACGCTTGGGGCAGGGTGAGGCACACCCATGCCAACAGAAGCTGGTCCAATAAAAGGTATCATTTGAACTACTTTGTCTTCTCCATCTCTTACATAGGGTGGCCATACCTCCCCTTTAATCCAGGATGCTTATGAAAAATACATGGTGCAGGGCATCACTGGTTCCAATGCAGCCCTGCACCATGCATTTTTCATAAGCATCCTGAATTAAAGGGGCGGTATGGCCACCCTGTACATAGGGTGACCAGATATGCAAATTTTAGAGGACACTTATGGAGAAATACAGGCTGCAGCCCTGCAGCCTGCATTTTTCATACGTGTTTTCTAAAATTTGCATATCTGGCCACCCTATTCTTACATTTGGGACCAATTTAGCAAACTACATTCTCTCACATACACAATTCTCTGTCTGGGGACAGAAAGAAGTGAGAGAGGAAGGGCATTGTGGAACATACTATGCAGGCCAGGGGGGGGGGAGCAAGGGCATTCTGGGGCATAGTATTTATTTTTTATTTTATTTTATTTAATAGATTTTTATACCGCCCCATCCTGCACAGCAGCTCGGGGCGGTTAACAACAATAAAACAATTTAAAACGTTTAAAATACAAATATAAAACGTATTAATAAGACAGGGTGGTATAAATAAATATATAAATATATAGGTGGGGGATTAAAAATCACCCCCCCTCCCCTCCCTCCCAAAGGCCTGGGCAAACAGCCAGGTCTTACAGTTCCGCCGAAATATCAAAAGGCTTGGGGCCAGGCGAGCTTCCTCCGGAAGGGAGTTCCACAGCCGCGGCCCTACCACCGAGAATGCCCGCTCCATCGTGGCCCCCCGCTTAACACGGGGGACCTCCAGTAGGGCACCCCCGGCAGACCGCAGGAGTCGTTCCGGGGCGCGAAGGACGAGGCGGTCCCTAAGGTAAGAGGGGCCAAGGCCGTATAGGGCTTTATAGATCATTACTAGGACCTTGAACTTGGCCCGGCACACTATCGGCAGCCAGTGCAGCGCTCGGAGCACCGGTGTAATGTGCTCCCGGCGACCCGTCCCCGTAAGAAGACGGGCCGCCGCATTCTGCACCAGCTGCAGCCTCCGGGCCAAGAACAAGGGAAGCCCCACGTAGAGCGCGTTACAGTAGTCGAGCCGCGAGGTGACGAAGGCATGGATGAGGGAGGCCAGGTCCGGGCCAGAGACATACGGACGCAGCCTACGTACCAGATAAAGCTGGCGGAAGGCAGCCTTAGCGACTGCCTCCACCTGCCGCTCCAGCCGCAGGTCTGCGTCCAATATGACCCCCAGACTCCGGACCTGCTGAGCTACAGGGGGGCAAACCCCCCCAATCAGGGGGGCCACCACCCCCTTCGCCCTCCCCACCACCATCACCTCCGTCTTATCTGGGTTGAGCTTCAGTCTGCTCCGCCGCATCCAATCCGCCACGGCCTCCAAACATTGGGATAGCACCGAGACAGCAGGGTCTGGGTCGGTAGAAAACGAGAGGTACAGCTGAGTATCATCAGCATACTGGTGACATCGCACCCCGAACCCTCTCACGACCTCCCCCAAGGGCTGCATATAGATGTTAAATAATAATGGAGACAAGATCGATCCCTGCGGAACGCCACACGGTAAGGCGCGGGGGCTCGATGTTTCCTCCCCCAACACCACCCGCTGGCTCCTCCCCGAGAGGAATGAACGGAACCATTCAAGAACAGTCCCGTCCAGACCCCCCCGGTCACGCAGTCGTCTCAACAGCAGCCCATGGTCCACGGTGTCAAAAGCGGCCGAGAGATCGAGCAGGATGAGAAATGTCGAACATCCCGCATCCATCTCCCGGCGGAGGTCGTCCACCAAGGCCACCAACGCCGTCTCGGTGCCATAGCCGGGGCGGAACCCAGATTGAAACGGGTCAAGGAGCCCGATATTATCTAGATGACCCTGGAGCTGGAGCGCCACTGCCCGCTCAATAACCTTCCCTAAAAAGGGAAGGTTAGAGACAGGTCGGTAGCTGGCGAGCGCGTCTACGTCCAACGATGGTTTTTTCAGCAGGGGGCGCACCACAGCCTCTTTTAAGCAAGGCGACAACCTCCCCTGCCGAAGGGACGCATTCACCACCCTCGCCAGCACCGTCCCCAACGTCTCCCCGGAAGCTTTTATTAACCAGGACGGGCATGGATCTAGTTGACAACACGTGGCCCTCACAGACCCCAGGACATCCACCACATCGGCTGGCGTCACTTCCTGAAACTCACCCCATAAAGATGGACCAGACGGACCCTCCGCCCCCCCGCGCTCTTCCCCTACTGCTATCAACCCAGCGTCGAAATCGGCCTGAATCCGAGCGATCTTGTCTGCGAAGTAGATGACAAACTCCTCACAGCGGGCCCGGGACAAGTCCCCATCCAGGCGGAGGGAGGCCGGACTAACCAGCCCCCGCACCACCCGAAACAGCTCCGCTGGACGCGACTTCGCAGACGCTATGAGGACGGCGAGGAATTCCTTCCTCGCCGTCCTCACAGCCTCCACATAGGACCGCAAATGGGCCCTATGGAGAAGACGATCGGAGACAGACCGAGTCCGACGCCAGCGTCGCTCTAGCCTCCTGCCCACACGCTTCATACACCGCAGCCCCTCAGTAAACCAAGGGGTCCTGCGGTGACGAGACCGAGGCAGAAGGCGCCTCGGAGCCACCCTGTCAATGGCCTCCTCCAGCAAGATGTTCCAATGCCGGACCAGCTCATCCACAGAGTGACCGTCCACATCCAGGGTAAGCTCCCTCAGGACCTCCTGGAACCGCTGGGGTTCCATCAGCCTCCGAGGGCGGACCATCCTAACTGGTCCCTTCCCCTTCTGGAGGGGGCGCGCTAAAAGACCGGCCTGAAGGAGGTAATGGTCCGTCCACGACAAGGGCACCGCTGTCACCTCCCCCACAACCGGACCCCCCGCCTCAAGGCCAGAGCCGAAGATCAGGTCGAGGATATGTCCCCCCACGTGGGTCGGGCAGATCACCTCCTGGGACAAGTTCATAGTTGCCATGGCGGCCATGAACTCCCGCTCCGCCCCAACAAGGCCGGCATCGGCGTGGACGTTGAAGTCCCCCAGAACCAAAGTCCTGGGGGAGCCCAACACCACCTCCGAGGCCAGCTCCGCTAGAGCGGTAAGGGATGCCGCCGGGCATGAAGGGGCCCGGTACACCAGCAGCACCCCTAGCTTGCCCCCAGCCAAATCGATCACCACGTGCAGAGCCTCTACACCCACAATCTCCGGCACTGGATACCTCCTAACAGGCCAGTCTTCCCTAAAAACAATAGCTACGCCTCCTCCCCGGCCGCTCATGCGGGGCTGATGCTGCACGGCATACCCAGCTGGAACCAGATCCGCCAAAGTTGGACCGGCCAGATCATCCAGCCAGGTCTCCGTGATGCATGCGAGGTCCACGGCCCCATCCACGATCAAATCGTGGATAATCGGGGCCTTGTTGACCACGGACCTCGCATTCATCAGCACCAGCCCCCCACGCGCGGACCCTGGACCCGGCACCTCCCTCCCCCTTAGTGGGGGGGTGATGACCTCCACCTCCCTCAGGCACCGTGGACCCCTAGGGGCCCGTGCCTTCCCACCCCATGGACCATACCGTCCGCGCCCCATCACGACCCCAATGGCCATGCCCTCCCCTCCGTCCACCCAATCCCGGCCCTTCAGACCTGGCTGCTTGCCCCCCGGCCCTCCCTCCCCCCCTCCCCCCCATAACCCTCCCCCCCCAACCATACCCTCCCCATTCTCCCTCGGTCTCCCCCTCTCACGGGGAGACCGAGCCACCCCCTCCCCCCCAACCCTCCCGGTCCTCCCCCTGCTCTCACCAGGGGGAGTCCCTGGGTCCACCCCCCACATTTACCCCCCGTATCAATACCCCCACCCTACCACCCTAGCCCTAAAGATAAAACAAGCCTACCCACTAAAAAACACAAAAAACCCCCTGCCACCCCCTGCAGTCCCCCAAAGTGCCCCCTAAAGTGCCGCGCCCTTTGGCCGCGGCCCTTTAGGGGGCACTTTGGGGGACTGCAGGCCGGGGGGGGGGCATACTATGCAGAATGGGGGGGAGCAAGTGTGGGCAGGGACAGGGAGGCAGAGCGATGAGACCGACTGCTCAGAACATGGGGCTGGGGAGCAAAGGAAGCGCTCCTATTGCTCACCAGCACACACACACCCCAGGTGATTGCGACCAAATTGCGATGGGCTGCAAAGGGATTCTCAGTCCAGGAGGACAAGCAAAAGAGGAGGGTGTCCAGGGCAGGGCAAGAGAATGTGCCCCAGCTAAGAGGCTCCTTCTCCAAAGAGAGTTCCTTGCAATTTGTTCCTCAGCCTCCGGTCTCTCCTCGTGGCTGTGGAAGGGAGTCAGTTTTTGAATCGTTCCTTACCCCCAGAGGCTCAGCGTAGTTCCCAGTGGCCCGCGGGTTCTCCTGCAGTTTCATCAGCAGAATGCCCAGAAGGCTGCGCATGCCAGAGACGAGCCCCATTTCAGTCAGCGCCCGCCACATCTCAGCTGTAAACCTGCGGGTGCAGGAAGGCAGTCGTGTCACAGGTGACCAATGCGGAGTTCTGTCACCCCACCCCAATCTGGCTGGACTAACAAAGTCAGGTCCCGCCTATGAAGGACGTGACTGCAACAAGCAGGGCCGGCCTTAGAATTTGTGAGGCCTGGGGTGAAGATAAAATGTGCTCAATGGGCTAGAACCAATTGGGCTCAGATGACAAGAAAGCCGATTTCGGCTAAACATGAGGAAGAACTTCCTAACGGTAAGAGCTGTTCGACAGTGGGACAGATTGCCCAGGGTGGTGGTGGGCTCTCCTTCGCTGGAGGTTTTCAAACAGAGGCTGGATGGCCATCTGTCAGGGATGCTGTAGCTGTGGATTTCCTGCACCGAGCAGGGGGTTGGACTAGATGCAGCCAGAGTATGCGTGGGGATCGGCCGGTCTGAAAGCCACCCCCACGACTTTGCCAGCAGGCACGCGCATGGATGCTGAGCTCGATTTCCTGCTCTGCATCCCTGCGCATGTCTGACGGCAAAGCCGCGCCAGGAGGGGCTTGCAGACTGTGCTTTCTAGCTGCGCATTCCACCACCCCCGCAGCCAGACTATGTGGGAGGGTGTCTGAAAGTGGCCTGAGATGCTATTATTCTAACCCAGGCCTGACAGGACCAATTCAGAGGATTGAGGTGTTGTTATGAGGTTTGGGGGAATGTCCAGCAGCAAGAGAGACTAGTATTACATGAGACTGAAAGGCTGAGTTACCAGTGCTTTCCTAGCAGTTATGATGCTCTGTACCTGTCCATCGGGAGTGAGAATTTCAGAAGGGCTTCACACACTTCTACCATGTAGGTTCGAGCCAAGAGGGATATGACCATCAGCATAACCTGCCTGGCATGAAATGAATATGTGGCGCCAAGCTGGCCGTGGACTTGGCCAACAATCGCTGGTACCTAGGAGGAAGCAAGGTGGTTTAGAGGCAGCCGCATCTTTTGCGTGTGGGGAGATATGGAGATACCTCTAGAGTATGAATTTGGACATAACCAGGGTGACTGCTTTTAATGGGAGCAAAATCCTGCCTTCCTGGGAGATACAGCAAGTGGTGTTGCAGAGGACGGCAGTGGAAAAGAACTGTGATTGCTGAGTTCTCCTTCCTGCTAGTGCAAGAGGACTCTCTGCCTTACACAATCCAGACTGGCAGCTGCAATCTAGACTAGAGCACTGTGACAGGAGTTTATGAGCTATGCAATATCACAGACTTACGATTATCAGAAATGGGCCAGGTAGGAAGCAAATTAGTACAATTCCAAAATGCACATATGTAAACCATTCATGTCTGAGGTAATTTTAACCCTTGTGGAACACCAAGTACAATGAGATATGAACATCACCCAGAGTTATAATTAGAGACCTGTGTTCACTGCATTTCCCCTTCATTGGCAGCAATGGGGGAAATGCAGTGAACGCAGGTCCCTGGAATGAAAAAGTTTTAAAATGTAACTTTATATGAACCAGACAAAATGAATCATGAAACCATATATGAATCATGAAACCAGACAAACTCATTTAAGATAAATCCATAAACTGGTGACTCCCAGCCTGTGAAAAAATGGGAGGTGATAGGCAAAGGATTCCTCACCAGACTATGGGTGTTTTTAAATGAGACAGGTGGCAGCGCGGGGCGGGGTCTTCAGTCTGTGTGGGGGTGTCATTCATGGGGGAGCGCATGGCCACCTTTTCCACACGCCACCCGACCTGTACTTGCATGGGGCACTCCAGCTTTTTCTGGAGTGCCCTGTGTGTGAACAGGGTGGGCGGTGCATGGGTCACAGGAGCGGGCACCCCCATGCATTGAATTCACATGAGCGCTCCCCCACGTGGATGGTGGGTGTCCATGCATAAGGGCATCTCATTTTAAAACATCCTATGCAAGACATGCCCCAGGAGGTAGGAAAAGCAAACCGAACGCGTTGGTCGGCAGACAAAATTTTGGGCAACAAAGCTAGGAATTAAATTAACACGGGACAGAACAAGGAACATGAAAGCTCCTAAGAGAATGGAGAAAAGGTCTGCCCGAATGCAGCTTTAGACTGCACGTTGGGTGTTAACAGACATCCACATTGGACGTCATCCCTACCTGGGAAGGGGCAAGGGCTTCCCCCAGCTGGGTGAGCCCCAGCCTGACCGGGCCGGAGGCGGGAAGTGATCTACGGTTGCGTGGCCAGGCCCCTGTGCTCCCAGCGTCACCCTGCCATGACAGGCAGCCATGGCTGGTCGCCATAGCAACCTCCCATGCCAGGGCCAGGAACAAACGTTCCCACTCGGTTCTGCCTGCTCTGGCCCAGCTGGGCCATGGCTGGGCACAGACTGTGGGCCCACTTTGTTCTGGGCCCACATTTCCAGCCCAGCCACCACCCTAGGCAGGGTTTGTTCCGGGCCCACATCTGACTGACCCGGGACAAACGCTCAGGCATCACGCTGGCCCAGTCAGGCCCAAAGCAGGTCAAACCGGACCAGCGTGATGCCTGTTGACACCCCATGTCAGCGACTTTGGGAAGAAAGAATGCTCCTCAATGTATTCTGGAGCCCCCTACCTGCTGACATAACGTGTGCTTGTACTGCTCCAGGATTACACTTAGGATGGCTTGCGAAGCCTCCGTGGTATTCTGGCTGGCCTCCTTCAGGCTGTCCATAGCTGTCAGTAAAAGATCTGTCATCTGGCTTGGGGTGAGAAATTGGCCAAACTCCTAAGGAACAGACACAAAACAGAATGTTGTGGAGAGCTTGCTCCAGACAAGGATAATTGGTTCAGAGTTACAGAAAGTTGCTACTACAAGCAAAGGGTTAAAACAACACAGTCTAAAGCCACCCGAATGGTTCCTATCTCAAAAGCTCATCCTGTAGTTCAGTTCTTTGCAGTGCACTTTGCAACTGGAGCTAGTATTGACAAGAAGAGGTAAGACCGTGTCTACTTTGGTTTCTCTAGCACCTCTTTATTAGGGATCATTAGGGTGGCCAGATAGGCACATTTTAGAGGACACGAATGAGAAAAACAGGTTGCTTTTCTGCATCAGCTCCAATGGAGCCCTGCAACCTGTATTTCTCATAAGTGTCTTCAAAATGTGCCTATGGCCACCCTAGGGGTCATTTAGACTTTCACATCAACTTTTATAACGTGGCTTTGTCTGACAAGAATTATGAGCCAACCCCCTACACGTGTTGGAATCACTTACTAAAACTTCACAATAAGGCTACCCTTTGTGCTGCTGGGCACCCCAACGTATGGCCTCTGGGCTACCTTTTCAAGAGCCAGAAAGTCCAGGTCTGTATACAAAAAGCATGGCTGTGTTGCTGTAATAGGGACAGCTGTACTGGGGGCCCATGTGCCTGGGGAATACATCCCCTGCTTGTCCCCTGCTGTGTCCTCTCCTGCCTGCTTCTTGTGGCTGTCTCCCCGCCTCTGCGACTGAGTCTGAGGGCTGGGGACAGGGAGACCACCTCCAAGGAGCCTGCTTGGAGTCCATCAGGGGCTGAAGAGATGAGGAGAGCTAGCCCAGGAACAGGGGAGGGGGTGGGAGGAGAGAGCCCTGGGCCCAGCTGTGTGAGCACGGGGCTAGCAGGGGTGGGAACAATTCAACCTTTTACACCAGGGCCCATTACGACCTAGCTCCGCCTCTCGATGGCTGCAATGTCATATACACTTATGCAGTGACCACATCTGTACTTGCAAAGGGCTAGCTAGTCACTGGTGAATTCAATGCCAACTACATTATATCCATCCCTTACAGAAATTTGACCCGTCATATCTTTTATTATATAATATTAATCAATTATTAATAATAATAATAAATAATAATAATAATTAATAAATAATTAATAACTTTTTACCCCGCCCCTCCTGCTCCAGGCAGCTCAGGGCGGCTTACATCATAAAACAAATAAAAGCATATAAAACTAAAACACCACATTAAAAGAGAAGGCAATAAAACAATACCCCCCCAACCCACACCCCATCTCCCCCACCAAACGCCTGGCGGAACAGCCAGGTCTTACTCCTACACCGGAAGGAAGGGAGGTCCGGGGCCATCTGGGCCTCCGCCGAGAAGGAGTTCCACAGCCTAGGGTGACAACAGACATGACGCTAACCACCCTTGGTGGTTATTTATGCATGTTGCAGGGCTACATGCATACATAGGGCACCAATACAGGGCTGCATAGGGCACCAAGGGTGGTTAAAGGGTGTTTACTGTTTAGCGTCATGTCTGTTGTCACCCTAGGTGTGGCCACCGAGAATGCTCTCCCCATAGTGTCCCTCTCCGGGCCACATGGGTGACCTCGAGAAGGGCACTCCCAGTAGACCCATTGCTGATGTGCTTTGGCCTGTCTCCTGAGTCATGTGTACGGCCCAGGACACAAACCATACACCCTGAGGCTACTAGCTAGCCATTGCCTCCAATTCCTGAGTGATGCCATCTAGGCGTCACATCTAATGGGAAAAAGAGAGAGCAAACAGGGTCTGTGAGCTGTTACTGAGAGAGGCAACCCTAGAGACACACACACCTATCTGGAAATGGCTTTCATCATTACTATAGCACTACTGGGCATATGCAGCGCTTTACAGTCACAGATTTTCAGAGACTGATCCCTGTGCAATGGGCTTCCAATCTAAGATGGACACGGATCAGAGGAACACACAGGGAAAGAGACACACACATATTCCCATTTTACAGATGGGGAACTGAGGCTGAGAAGTTGTGTCTTGTCCAAGACCACCCATTGAGCTCATGGCTAGGGCAAGATTCAAACCCTGGCTTCCCAGGTCCAAATCCAGCCCCTTATCTACTACCCCCAGCACTAAGAATTTACCTTGGCAATTTGAGAGATGTTCTGGCAGGGCGAGTTGGGCGTGTAGGTCCCTAACTTCTCTTTGTACCCGCGGTGTTCCTCTGCTTTCACAGGTCCCGGTTTTCTCTCGCGTTCTAGTCAGAGAGAAAGGCATGTTTGAAGAGCTTCCCATTCTGTGCTTAGAGCACTAGCTTCCTCCTCTTCTCATTCCGATTGGGAACCCACCGCGCAAGGGAACAGCAGGTTGGCTGCGTAACAAGCACCCTCCTAAATCCCAGACACAACAGCAATAGCACACGGTGACAAAGCTGTTTGGGGTTCACTCTATCTAGCTGTCCCCCAAAACACCACGGGACCAACCATGGGTGATTTCAGAAGCGACGCATTCCAATTCACCACAGTGAATCCCACCCCGGTGTGAACGGATTCACCGCGGGCTGTGGTGACACGTGCGGCCCCAACAGAAGTGCCCGGATCGTGACCACCGCCCGGGGGCAATCAGAGAGAACATGGGCCGGGGGAACACAACAGACATGCAGTGGAGACGTGGACCACGGTTCGAGCCCCAGAATGCACCGCGACTGGGGTCAATTCCTTCCACCACGGCTGCGGGTTTCCGTTCAGAAGTTACTTTTCATTCACCCCTGCCGAGGTGACCATTCACCACACTTCTGGACCTCCTCCC